>CM075876.1:22221498-22568998 GCA_038021265.1 Cyprinella venusta
TGGAGGCTCTAGACCCTTCCAGAGCCGAGATATCGGATGTCAAAGTTTTGACCTGAAAAAAAAACATAAGGGGTAACACTGTCGTTTTTGGCCGAAATTTTGACCCCCTCCGATCTTCTTGAAACTCTGGATTCTGACAGAGGGCCACGAGACTTCGACCAGCGCGCAAAAATGGAGGCTCTAGACCCTTCCAGAGCCGAGATATTGGATGTCAAAGTTTTGACCCGAAAAAAAAAAACATAAGGGGTAACACTGTCGTTTTTGGCCGAAATTTTGACCCCCTCCGATCTTCTTGAAACTCTGGATTCTGACAGAGGGCCACGAGACTTCGACCAGCGCGCAAAAATGGAGGCTCTAGACCCTTCCAGAGCCGAGATATCGGATGTCAAAGTTTTGACCAGAAAAAAAAACATAAGGGGTAACACTGTCGTTTTTGGCCGAAATTTTGACCCCCTCCGATCTTCTTGAAACTCTGGATTCTGACAGAGGGCCACGAGACTTCGACCAGCGCGCAAAAATGGAGGCTCTAGACCCTTCCAGAGCCGAGATATCGGATGTCAAAGTTTTGACCTGAAAAAAAAACATAAGGGGTAACACTGTCGTTTTTGGCCGAAATTTTGACCCCCTCCGATCTTCTTGAAACTCTGGATTCTGACAGAGGGCCACGAGACTTCGACCAGCACGCAAAAATGGAGGCTCTAGACCCTTCCAGAGCCGAGATATCGGATGTCAAAGTTTTGACCTGAAAAAAAAACATAAGGGGTAACACTGTCGTTTTTGGCCGAAATTTTGACCCCCTCCGATCTTCTTGAAACTCTGGATTCTGACAGAGGGCCACGAGACTTCGACCAGCGCGCAAAAATGGAGGCTCTAGACCCTTCCAGAGCCGAGATATCGGATGTCAAAGTTTAGACCTGAAAAAAAACCATAAGGGGTAACACTGTCGTTTTTGGCCGAAATTTTGACCCCCTCCGATCTTCTTGAAACTCTGGATTCTGACAGAGGGCCACGAGACTTCGGCCAGCGCACAAAAATGGAGGCTCTAGACCCTTTCAGAGCCGAGATATCGGATGTCAAAGTTTTGACCCGAAAAAAAAAACATAAGGGGTAACACTGTCGTTTTTGGCCGAAATTTTGACCCCCTCCGATCTTCTTGAAACTCTGGATTCTGACAGAGGGCCACGAGACTTCGACCAGCGCGCAAAAATGGAGGCTCTAGACCCTTCCAGAGCCGAGATATCGGATGTCAAAGTTTTGACCTGAAAAAAAAAACATAAGGGGTAACACTGTCGTTTTTGGCCGAAATTTTGACCCCCTCCGATCCTCTTGAAACTCTGGATTCTGACAGGGGGCCACGAGACTTCGACCAGCGCGCAAAAATGGAGGCTCTAGACCCTTCCAGAGCCGAGATATCGGATGTCAAAGTTTTGACCTGAAAAAAAAAAACATAAGGGGTAACACTGTCGTTTTTGGCCGAAATTTTGACCCCCTCCGATCTTCTTGAAACTCTGGATTCTGACAGAGGGCCACGAGACTTCGACCAGCGCACAAAAATGGAGGCTCTAGACCCTTCCAGAGCCGAGATATCGGATGTCAAAGTTTTGACCCTAAAAAAAAACATAAGGGGTAACACTGTCATTTTGGCCGAAATTTTGACCCCCTCCGATCTTTTTGAAACTCTGGATTCTGACAGAGGGCCACGAGACTTCGACCAGCGCGCAAAAATGGAGGCTCTAGACCCTTCCAGAGCCGAGATATCGGATGTCAAAGTTTTGACCTGAAAAAAAAACATAAGGGGTAACACTGTCGTTTTTGGCCGAAATTTTGACCCCCTCCGATCTTCTTGAAACTCTGGATTCTGACAGAGGGCCACGAGACTTCGACCAGCGCGCAAAAATGGAGGCTCTAGACCCTTCCAGAGCCGAGATATCGGATGTCAAAGTTTTGACCCTAAAAAAAAACATAAGGGGTAACACTGTCGTTTTTGGCCGAAATTTTGACCCCCTCCGATCTTCTTGAAACTCTGGATTCTGACAGAGGGCCACGAGACTTCGACCAGCGCACAAAAATGGAGGCTCTAGACCCTTCCAGAGCCGAGATATCGGATGTCAAAGTTTTGACCCTAAAAAAAAACATAAGGGGTAACACTGTCATTTTGGCCGAAATTTTGACCCCCTCCAATCTTCTTGAAACTCTGGATTCTGACAGAGGGCCACGAGACTTCGACCAGCGCGCAAAAATGGAGGCTCTAGACCCTTCCAGAGCCGAGATATCGGATGTCAAAGTTTTGACCTGAAAAAAAAACATAAGGGGTAACACTGTCGTTTTTGGCCGAAATTTTGACCCCCTCCGATCTTCTTGAAACTCTGGATTCTGACAGAGGGCCACGAGACTTCGACCAGCGCGCAAAAATGGAGGCTCTAGACCCTTCCAGAGCCGAGATATCGGATGTCAAAGTTTTGACCTGAAAAAAAAACATAAGGGGTAACACTGTCGTTTTTGGCCGAAATTTTGACCCCCTCCGATCCTCTTGAAACTCTGGATTCTGACAGAGGGCCACGAGACTTCGACCAGCGCGCAAAAATGGAGGCTCTAGACCCTTCCAGAGCCGAGATATCGGATGTCAAAGTTTTGACCCTAAAAAAAAAAAACATAAGGGGTAACACTGTCATTTTGGCCGAAATTTTGACCCCCTCCGATCTTCTTGAAACTCTGGATTCTGACAGAGGGCCACGAGACTTCGACCAGCGCGCAAAAATGGAGGCTCTAGACCCTTCCAGAGCCGAGATATCGGATGTCAAAGTTTTGACCTGAAAAAAAAAACATAAGGGGTAACACTGTTGTTTTTAGCCGAAATTTTGACCCCCTCCGATCTTCTTGAAACTCTGGATTCTGACAGAGGGCCACGAGACTTCGACCAGCGCGCAAAAATGGAGGCTCTAGACCCTTCCAGAGCCGAGATATCGGATGTCAAAGTTTTGACCAGAAAAAAAACATAAGGGGTAACACTGTCGTTTTTGGCCGAAATTTTGACCCCCTCCGATCTTCTTGAAACTCTGGATTCTGACAGAGGGCCACGAGACTTCGACCAGCGCGCAACAATGGAGGCTCTAGACCCTTCCAGAGCCGAGATATTGGATGTCAAAGTTTTGACCCGAAAAAAAAAAAACATAAGGGGTAACACTGTCGTTTTTGGCCGAAATTTTGACCCCCTCCGATGTTCTTGAAACTCTGGATTCTGACAGAGGGCCACGAGACTTCGACCAGCGCGCAAAAATGGAGGCTCTAGACCCTTCCAGAGCCGAGATATCGGATGTCAAAGTTTTGACCAGAAAAAAAACATAAGGGGTAACACTGTTGTTTTTGGCCGAAATTTTGACCCCCTCCGATCTTCTTGAAACTCTGGATTCTGACAGAGGGCCACGAGACTTCGACCAGCGCGCAAAAATGGAGGCTCTAGACCCTTCCAGAGCCGAGATATCGGATGTCAAAGTTTTGACCTGAAAAAAAAACATAAGGGGTAACACTGTCGTTTTTGGCCGAAATTTTGACCCCCTCCGATCTTCTTGAAACTCTGGATTCTGACAGAGGGCCACGAGACTTCGACCAGCACGCAAAAATGGAGGCTCTAGACCCTTCCAGAGCCGAGATATCGGATGTCAAAGTTTTGACCTGAAAAAAAAACATAAGGGGTAACACTGTCGTTTTTGGCCGAAATTTTGACCCCCTCCGATCTTCTTGAAACTCTGGATTCTGACAGAGGGCCACGAGACTTCGACCAGCGCGCAAAAATGGAGGCTCTAGACCCTTCCAGAGCCGAGATATCGGATGTCAAAGTTTTGACCAGAAAAAAAAACATAAGGGGTAACACTGTCGTTTTTGGCCGAAATTTTGACCCCCTCCGATCTTCTTGAAACTCTGGATTCTGACAGAGGGCCACGAGACTTCGACCAGCGCGCAAAAATGGAGGCTCTAGACCCTTCCAGAGCCGAGATATCGGATGTCAAAGTTTAGACCTGAAAAAAAAACATAAGGGGTAACACTGTCGTTTTTGGCCGAAATTTTGACCCCCTCCGATCTTCTTGAAACTCTGGATTCTGACAGAGGGCCACGAGACTTCGGCCAGCGCACAAAAATGGAGGCTCTAGACCCTTTCAGAGCCGAGATATCGGATGTCAAAGTTTTGACCCGAAAAAAAAAACATAAGGGGTAACACTGTCGTTTTTGGCCGAAATTTTGACCCCCTCCGATCTTCTTGAAACTCTGGATTCTGACAGAGGGCCACGAGACTTCGACCAGCGCGCAAAAATGGAGGCTCTAGACCCTTCCAGAGCCGAGATATCGGATGTCAAAGTTTTGACCTGAAAAAAAAAAACATAAGGGGTAACACTGTCGTTTTTGGCCGAAATTTTGACCCCCTCCGATCCTCTTGAAACTCTGGATTCTGACAGGGGGCCACGAGACTTCGACCAGCGCGCAAAAATGGAGGCTCTAGACCCTTCCAGAGCCGAGATATCGGATGTCAAAGTTTTGACCTGAAAAAAAAAAACATAAGGGGTAACACTGTAATTTTTTTTTTTGGCCGAAATTTTGACCCCCTCCGATCTTCTTGAAACTCTGGATTCTGACAGAGGGCCACGAGACTTCGACCAGCGCACAAAAATGGAGGCTCTAGACCCTTCCAGAGCCGAGATATCGGATGTCAAAGTTTTGACCCTAAAAAAAAACATAAGGGGTAACACTGTCATTTTGGCCGAAATTTTGACCCCCTCCGATCTTTTTGAAACTCTGGATTCTGACAGAGGGCCACGAGACTTCGACCAGCGCGCAAAAATGGAGGCTCTAGACCCTTCCAGAGCCAAGATATCGGATGTCAAAGTTTTGACCTGAAAAAAAAACATAAGGGGTAACACTGTCGTTTTTGGCCGAAATTTTGACCCCCTCCGATCTTCTTGAAACTCTGGATTCTGACAGAGGGCCACGAGACTTCGACCAGCGCGCAAAAATGGAGGCTCTAGACCCTTCCAGAGCCGAGATATCGGATGTCAAAGTTTTGACCTGAAAAAAAAACATAAGGGGTAACACTGTCGTTTTTGGCCGAAATTTTGACCCCCTCCGATCCTCTTGAAACTCTGGATTCTGACAGAGGGCCACGAGACTTCGACCAGCGCGCAAAAATGGAGGCTCTAGACCCTTCCAGAGCCGAGATATCGGATGTCAAAGTTTTGACCCTAAAAAAAAACATAAGGGGTAACACTGTCATTTTGGCCGAAATTTTGACCCCCTCCGATCTTCTTGAAACTCTGGATTCTGACAGAGGGCCACGAGACTTCGACCAGCGCGCAAAAATGGAGGCTCTAGACCCTTCCAGAGCCGAGATATCGGATGTCAAAGTTTTGACCTGAAAAAAAAAACATAAGGGGTAACACTGTCGTTTTTGGCCGAAATTTTGACCCCCTCCGATCTTCTTGAAACTCTGGATTCTGACAGAGGGCCACGAGACTTCGACCAGCGCACAAAAATGGAGGCTCTAGACCCTTCCAGAGCCGAGATATCGGATGTCAAAGTTTTGACCCTAAAAAAAAACATAAGGGGTAACACTGTCATTTTGGCCGAAATTTTGACCCCCTCCGATCTTCTTGAAACTCTGGATTCTGACAGAGGGCCACGAGACTTCGACCAGCGCGCAAAAATGGAGGCTCTAGACCCTTCCAGAGCCGAGATATCGGATGTCAAAGTTTTGACCTGAAAAAAAAACATAAGGGGTAACACTGTCGTTTTTGGCCGAAATTTTGACCCCCTCCGATCTTCTTGAAACTCTGGATTCTGACAGAGGGCCACGAGACTTTGACCAGCGCGCAAAAATGGAGGCTCTAGACCCTTCCAGAGCCGAGATATCGGATGTCAAAGTTTTGACCTGAAAAAAAAACATAAGGGGTAACACTGTCGTTTTTGGCCGAAATTTTGACCCCCTCCGATCCTCTTGAAACTCTGGATTCTGACAGAGGGCCACGAGACTTCGACCAGCGCGCAAAAATGGAGGCTCTAGACCCTTCCAGAGCCGAGATATCGGATGTCAAAGTTTTGACCCTAAAAAAAAAACATAAGGGGTAACACTGTCATTTTGGCCGAAATTTTGACCCCCTCCGATCTTCTTGAAACTCTGGATTCTGACAGAGGGCCACGAGACTTCGACCAGCGCGCAAAAATGGAGGCTCTAGACCCTTCCAGAGCTGAGATATCGGATGTCAAAGTTTTGACCTGAAAAAAAAAAAACATAAGGGGTAACACTGTTGTTTTTGGCCGAAATTTTGACCCCCTCCGATCTTCTTGAAACTCTGGATTCTGACAGAGGGCCACGAGACTTCGAACAGCGCGCAAAAATGGAGGCTCTAGACCCTTCCAGAGCCGAGATATCGGATGTCAAAGTTTTGACCCTAAAAAAACATAAGGGGTAACACTGTCGTTTTTGGCCGAAATTTTGACCCCCTCCGATCTTCTTGAAACTCTGGATTCTGACAGAGGGCCACGAGACTTCGACCAGCGCGCAAAAATGGAGGCTCTAGACCCTTCCAGAGCCGAGATATCGGATGTCAAAGTTTTGACCTGAAAAAAAAAACATAAGGGGTAACACTGTCGTTTTTGGCCGAAATTTTGACCCCCTCCGATCTTCTTGAAACTCTGGATTCTGACAGAGGGCCACGAGACTTCGACCAGCGCGCAAAAATGGAGGCTCTAGACCCTTCCAGAGCCGAGATATCGGATGTCAATGTTTTGACCTGAAAAAAAAACATAAGGGGTAACACTGTCGTTTTTGGCCGAAATTTTGACCCCCTCCGATCTTCTTGAAACTCTGGATTCTGACAGAGGGCCACGAGACTTCGACCAGCGCACAAAAATGGAGGCTCTAGACCCTTCCAGAGCCGAGATATTGGATGTCAAAGTTTGACCCGAAAAAAAAACATAAGGGGTAACACTGTCGTTTTTGGCCGAAATTTTGACCCCCTCCGATCTTCTAGAAACTCTGGATTCTGACAGAGGGCCACAAGACTTCGACCAGCGCGCAAAAATGGAGGCTCTAGACCCTTCCAGAGCCGAGATATCGGATGTCAAAGTTTTGACCTGAAAAAAAAAACATAAGGGGTAACACTGTCGTTTTTGGCCGAAATTTTGACCCCCTCCGATCGTCTTGAAACTCTGGATTCTGACAGAGGGCCACGAGACTTCGACCAGCGCGCAAAAATGGAGGCTCTAGACCCTTCCAGAGCCGAGATATCGGATGTCAAAGTTTTGACCTGAAAAAAAAAAATAAGGGGTAACACTGTCGTTTTTGGCCGAAATTTTGACCCCCTCCGATCTTCTTGAAACTCTGGATTCTGACAGAGGGCCACGAGACTTCGACCAGCGCGCAAAAATGGAGGCTCTAGACCCTTCCAGAGCCGAGATATCGGATGTCAAAGTTTTGACCTGAAAAAAAAAAACATAAGGGGTAACACTGTCGTTTTTGGCCGAAATTTTGACCCCCTCCGATCTTCTTGAAACTCTGGATTCTGACAGAGGGTCACGAGACTTCGACCAGCGCGCAAAAATGGGGGCTCTAGACCCTTCCAGAGCCGAGATATCGGATGTCAAAGTTTTGACCTGATAAAAAAAACATAAGGGGTAACACTGTCGTTTTTGGCCGAAATTTTGACCCCCTCCGATCTTCTTGAAACTCTGGATTCTGACAGAGGGCCACGAGACTTCGACCAGCGCGCAAAAATGGAGGCTCTAGACCCTTCCAGAGCCGTGATATCGGATGTCAAAGTTTTGACCTGAAAAAAAAAACATAAGGGGTAACACTGTTGTTTTTGGCCGAAATTTTGACCCCCTCCGATCTTCTTGAAACTCTGGATTCTGACAGAGGGCCACGAGACTTCGACCAGCGCGCAAAAATGGAGGCTCTAGACCCTTCCAGAGCCGAGATATCGGATGTCAAAGTTTTGACCTGAAAAAAAAACATAAGGGGTAACACTGTCGTTTTTGGCCGAAATTTTGACCCCCTCCGATCTTCTTGAAACTCTGGATTCTGACAGAGGGCCACGAGACTTCGACCAGCACGCAAAAATGGAGGCTCTAGACCTTTCCAGAGCCGAGATATCGGATGTCAAAGTTTTGACCTGAAAAAAAAAACATAAGGGGTAACACTGTCGTTTTTGGCCGAAATTTTGACCCCCTCCGATCTTCTTGAAACTCTGGATTCTGACAGAGGGCCACGAGACTTCGACCAGCGCGCAAAAATGGAGGCTCTAGACCCTTCCAGAGCCGAGATATCGGATGTCAAAGTTTTGACCTGAAAAAAAAAACATAAGGGGTAACACTGTCGTTTTTGGCCGAAATTTTGACCCCCTCCGATCTTCTTGAAACTCTGGATTCTGACAGAGGGCCACGAGACTTCGACCAGCGCGCAAAAATGGAGGCTCTAGACCCTTCCAGAGCCGAGATATCGGATGTCAAAGTTTTTACCTGAAAAAAAAAACATAAGGGGTAACACTGTCGTTTTTGGCCGAAATTTTGACCCCCTCCGATCTTCTTGAAACTCTGGATTCTGACAGAGGGCCACGAGACTTCGACCAGCGCGCAAAAATGGAGGCTCTAGACCCTTCCAGAGCCGAGATATCGGATGTCAAAGTTTTGACCAGAAAAAAAAACATAAGGGGTAACACTGTTGTTTTTGGCCGAAATTTTGACCCCCTCCGATCTTCTTGAAACTCTGGATTCTGACAGAGGGCCACGAGACTTCGACCAGCGCGCAAAAATGGAGGCTCTAGACCCTTCCAGAGCCGAGATATCGGATGTCAAAGTTTTGACCTGAAAAAAAAAAACATAAGGGGTAACACTGTCGTTTTTGGCCGAAATTTTGACCCCCTCCGATCTTCTTGAAACTCTGGATTCTGACAGAGGGCCACGAGACTTCGACCAGCACGCAAAAATGGAGGCTCTAGACCCTTCCAGAGCCGAGATATCGGATGTCAAAGTTTTGACCTGAAAAAAAAACATAAGGGGTAACACTGTCGTTTTTGGCCGAAATTTTGACCCCCTCCGATCTTCTTGAAACTCTGGATTCTGACAGAGGGCCACGAGACTTCGACCAGCGCGCAAAAATGGAGGCTCTAGACCCTTCCAGAGCCGAGATATTGGATGTCAAAGTTTTGACCAGAAAAAAAACATAAGGGGTAACACTGTCGTTTTTGGCCGAAATTTTGACCCCCTCCGATCTTCTTGAAACTCTGGATTCTGACAGAGGGCCACGAGACTTCGACCAGCGCGCAAAAATGGAGGCTCTAGACCCTTCCAGAGCCGAGATATCGGATGTCAAAGTTTTGACCAGAAAAAAAAACATAAGGGGTAACACTGTCGTTTTTGGCCGCAATTTTGACCCCCTCCGATCTTCTTGAAACTCTGGATTCTGACAGAGGGCCACGAGACTTCGACCAGCGCGCAAAAATGGAGGCTCTAGACCCTTCCAGAGCCGAGATATCGGATGTCAAAGTTTTGACCTGAAAAAAAAAAACATAAGGGGTAACACTGTCGTTTTTGGCCGAAATTTTGACCCCCTCCGATCTTCTTGAAACTCTGGATTCTGACAGAGGGCCACGAGACTTCGACCAGCGCGCAAAAATGGAGGCTCTAGACCCTTCCAGAGCCGAGATATCGGATGTCAAAGTTTTGACCTGAAAAAAAACATAAGGGGTAACACTGTCGTTTTTGGCCGAAATTTTGACCCCCTCCGATCTTCTTGAAACTCTGGATTCTGACAGAGGGCCACGAGACTTCGACCAGCGCGCAAAAATGGAGGCTCTAGACCCTTCCAGAGCCGAGATATCGGATGTCAAAGTTTTGACCTGAAAAAAAAAACATAAGGGGTAACACTGTCGTTTTTGGCCGAAATTTTGACCCCCTCCGATCTTCTTGAAACTCTGGATTCTGACAGAGGGCCACGAGACTTCGACCAGCGCGCAAAAATGGAGGCTCTAGACCCTTCCAGAGCCGAGATATCGGACGTCAAAGTTTTGACCCGAAAAAAAAAACATAAGGGGTAACACTGTTGTTTTTGGCCAAAATTTTGACCCCCTCCGATCTTCTTGAAACTCTGGATTCTGACAGAGGGCCACGAGACTTCGACCAGCGCGCAAAAATGGAGGCTCTAGACCCTTCCAGAGCCGAGATATCGAAGATCAAAATTTGGACCTGAAAAAAAAACATAAGGGGTAACACTGTCATTTTTTTTTGGCCGAAATTTTGACCCCCTCCGATCTTCTTGAAACTCTGGATTCTGACAGAGGGCCACGAGACTTCGACCAACGCGCAAAAATTGAGGCTCTAGACCCTTCCAGAGCCGAGATATCGAAGGTCAAAATTTGGACCTGAAAAAAAACATAAGGGGTAACACTGTCATTTTTTTTTGGCCGAAATTTTGACCCCCTCCGATCTTCTTGAAACTCTGGACTCTGACAGAGGGCCACGAGACTTCGACCAACGCGCAAAAATTGAGGCTCTAGACCCTTCCAGAGTCGAGATATCGAAGGTCAAAATTTGGACCTGAAAAAAAAACATAAGGGGTAACACTGTCATTTTTTTTTTTGGCCGAAATTTTGATCCCCTCCGATCTTCTTGAAACTCTGGACTCTGACAGAGGGCCACGAGACTTCGACCAGCGTGCAAAAATGGAGGCTCTAGACCCTTCCAGAGCCGAGATATCGAAGGTCAAAATTTGGACCTGAAAAAAACATAAGGGGTAACACTGTCATTTTTGGCCGAAATTTTGACCCCCTCCGATCTTCTTGAAACTCTGGATTCTGACAGAGGGCCACGAGACTTCGACCAGCGCGCAAAAATGGAGGCTCTAGACCCTTCCAGAGCTGAGATATCGGATGTCAAAGTTTTGACCTGAAAAAAAAAACATAAGGGGTAACACTGTCGTTTTTGGCCGAAATTTTGACCCCCTCCGATCTTCTTGAAACTCTGGATTCTGACAGAGGGCCACGAGACTTCGACCAGCGCGCAAAAATGGAGGCTCTAGACCCTTCCAGAGCCGAGATATCGGATGTCAATGTTTTGACCTGAAAAAAAAACATAAGGGGTAACACTGTCGTTTTTGGCCGAAATTTTGACCCCCTCCGATCTTCTTGAAACTCTGGATTCTGACAGAAGGCCACGAGACTTCGACCAGCGCACAAAAATGGAGGCTCTAGACCCTTCCAGAGCCGAGATATTGGATGTCAAAGTTTTGACCCGAAAAAAAAACATAAGGGGTAACACTGTCGTTTTTGGCCGAAATTTTGACCCCCTCCGATCTTCTAGAAACTCTGGATTCTGACAGAGGGCCACAAGACTTCGACCAGCGCGCAAAAATGGAGGCTCTAGACCCTTCCAGAGCCGAGATATCGGATGTCAAAGTTTTGACCTGAAAAAAAAACATAAGGGGTAACACTGTCGTTTTTGGCCGAAATTTTGACCCCCTCCGATCCTCTTGAAACTCTGGATTCTGACAGAGGGCCACGAGACTTCGACCAGCGCGCAAAAATGGAGGCTCTAGACCCTTCCAGAGCCGAGATATCGGATGTCAAAGTTTTGACCTGAAAAAAAAACATAAGGGGTAACACTGTTGTTTTTGGCCGAAATTTTTACCCCCTCCGATCTTCTTGAAACTCTGGATTCTGACAGAGGGCCACGAGACTTCGACCAGCGCGCAAAAATGGAGGCTCTAGACCCTTCCAGAGCCGAGATATCGGATGTCAAAGTTTTGACCTGAAAAAAAAAACATAAGGGGTAACACTGTCGTTTTTGGCCGAAATTTTGACCCCCTCCGATCTTCTTGAAACTCTGGATTCTGACAGAGGGTCACGAGACTTCGACCAGCGCACAAAAATGGAGGCTCTAGACCCTTCCAGAGCCGAGATATCGGATGTCAAAGTTTTGACCAGAAAAAAAAACATAAGGGGTAACACTGTTGTTTTTGGCCGAAATTTTGACCCCCTCCGATCTTCTTGAAACTCTGGATTCTGACAGAGGGCCACGAGACTTCGACCAGCGCGCAAAAATGGAGGCTCTAGACCCTTCCAGAGCCGAGATATCGGATGTCAAAGTTTTGACCTGAAAAAAAAAACATAAGGGGTAACACTGTCGTTTTTGGCCGAAATTTTGACCCCCTCCGATCTTCTTGAAACTCTGGATTCTGACAGAGGGCCACGAGACTTCGACCAGCACGCAAAAATGGAGGCTCTAGACCCTTCCAGAGCCGAGATATCGGATGTCAAAGTTTTGACCTGAAAAAAAAACATAAGGGGTAACACTGTCGTTTTTGGCCGAAATTTTGACCCCCTCCGATCTTCTTGAAACTCTGGATTCTGACAGAGGGCCACGAGACTTCGACCAGCGCGCAAAAATGGAGGCTCTAGACCCTTCCAGAGCCGAGATATCGGATGTCAAAGTTTTGACCAGAAAAAAAACATAAGGGGTAACACTGTCGTTTTTGGCCGAAATTTTGACCCCCTCCGATCTTCTTGAAACTCTGGATTCTGACAGAGGGCCACGAGACTTCGACCAGCGCGCAAAAATGGAGGCTCTAGACACTTCCAGAGCCGAGATATCGGATGTCAAAGTTTTGACCTGAAAAAAAAAAACCATAAGGGGTAACACTGTCGTTTTTCGCCGAAATTTTGACCCCCTCCGATCTTCTTGAAACTCTGGATTCTGACAGAGGGCCACGAGACTTCGACCAGCGCGCAAAAATGGAGGCTCTAGACCCTTCCAGAGCCGAGATATCGGACGTCAAAGTTTTGACCCGAAAAAAACATAAGGGGTAACACTGTTGTTTTTGGCCGAAATTTTGACCCCCTCCGATCTTCTTGAAACTCTGGATTCTGACAGAGGGCCACGAGACTTCGACCAGCGCGCAAAAATGGAGGCTCTAGACCCTTCCAGAGCCGAGATATCGGATGTCAAAGTTTTGACCTGAAAAAAAAAACATAAGGGGTAACACTGTCGTTTTTGGCCGAAATTTTGACCCCCTCCGATCTTCTTGAAACTCTGGATTCTGACAGAGGGCCACGAGACTTCGGCCAGCGCACAAAAATGGAGGCTCTAGACCCTTCCAGAGCCGAGATATCGGATGTCAAAGTTTTGACCCGAAAAAAAAAACATAAGGGGTAACACTGTCGTTTTTGGCCGAAATTTTGACCCCCTCCGATCTTCTTGAAACTCTGGATTCTGACAGAGGGCCACGAGACTTCGACCAGCGCGCAAAAATGGAGGCTCTAGACCCTTCCAGAGCCGAGATATCGGATGTCAAAGTTTTGACCTGAAAAAAAAAACATAAGGGGTAACACTGTCGTTTTTGGCCGAAATTTTGACCCCCTCCGATCTTCTTGAAACTCTGGATTCTGACAGAGGGCCACGAGACTTCGACCAGCGCACAAAAATGGAGGCTCTAGACCCTTCCAGAGCCGAGATATCGGATGTCAAAGTTTTGACCCTAAAAAAAAAACATAAGGGGTAACACTGTCATTTTGGCCGAAATTTTGACCCCCTCCGATCTTCTTGAAACTCTGGATTCTGACAGAGGGCCACGAGACTTCGACCAGCGCGCAAAAATGGAGGCTCTAGACCCTTCCAGAGCCGAGATATCGGATGTCAAAGTTTTTACCTGAAAAAAAAAAACATAAGGGGTAACACTGTCGTTTTTGGCCGAAATTTTGACCCCCTCCGATCTTCTTGAAACTCTGGATTCTGACAGAGGGCCACGAGACTTCGACCAGCGCGCAAAAATGGAGGCTCTAGACCCTTCCAGAGCCGAGATATCGGATGTCAAAGTTTTGACCAGAAAAAAAAACATAAGGGGTAACACTGTTGTTTTTGGCCGAAATTTTGACCCCCTCCGATCTTCTTGAAACTCTGGATTCTGACAGAGGGCCACGAGACTTCGACCAGCGCGCAAAAATGGAGGCTCTAGACCCTTCCAGAGCCGAGATATTGGATGTCAAAGTTTTGACCTGAAAAAAAAAACATAAGGGGTAACACTGTCGTTTTTGGCCGAAATTTTGACCCCCTCCGATCTTCTTGAAACTCTGGATTCTGACAGAGGGCCACGAGACTTCGACCAGCGCGCAAAAATGGAGGCTCTAGACACTTCCAGAGCCGAGATATCGGATGTCAAAGTTTTGACCTGAAAAAAAAAACATAAGGGGTAACACTGTCGTTTTTGGCCGAAATTTTGACCCCCTCCGATCTTCTTGAAACTCTGGATTCTGACAGAGGGCCACGAGACTTCGGCCAGCGCACAAAAATGGAGGCTCTAGACCCTTCCAGAGCCGAGATATCGGATGTCAAAGTTTTGACCCGAAAAAAAAAACATAAGGGGTAACACTGTCGTTTTTGGCCGAAATTTTGACCCCCTCCGATCTTCTTGAAACTCTGGATTCTGAAAGAGGGCCACGAGACTTCGACCAGCGCGCAAAAATGGAGGCTCTAGACCCTTCCAGAGCCGAGATATCGAAGGTCAAAATTTGGACCTGAAAAAAAAAACATAAGGGGTAACACTGTCATTTTTTTTTTTGGCCGTAATTTTGACCCCCTCCGATCTTCTTGAAACTCTGGATTCTGACAGAGGGCCACGAGACTTCGACCAACGCGCAAAAATTGAGGCTATAGACCCTTCCAGAGCCGAGATATCGAAGGTCAAAATTTGGACCTGAAAAAAAACATAAGGTGTAACACTGTCATTTTTTTTTTTGGCCGAAATTTTGACCCCCTCCGATCTTCTTGAAACTCTGGACTCTGACAGAGGGCCACGAGACTTCGACCAACGCGCAAAAATTGAGGCTCTAGACCCTTCCAGAGCCGAGATATCGAAGGTCAAAATTTGGACCTGAAAAAAAACATAAGGGGTAACACTGTCATTTTTTTTGGCCGAAATTTTGACCCCCTCCGATCTTCTTGAAACTCTGGATTCTGACAGAGGGCCACGAGACTTCGACCAGCGCGCAAAAATGGAGGCTCTAGACCCTTCCAGAGCCGAGATATCGAAGGTCAAAATTTGGACCTGAAAAAAAAACATAAGGGGTAACACTGTCATTTTTTTTTTTGGCCGAAATTTTGACCCCCTCCGATCTTCTTGAAACTCTGGATTCTGACAGAGGGCCACAAGACTTCGACCAACGCGCAAAAATTGAGGCTCTAGACCCTTCCAGAGCCGAGATATCGAAGGTCAAAATTTGGACCTGAAAAAAAACATAAGGGGTAACACTGTCATTTTTTTTTTGGCCGAAATTTTGACCCCCTCCGATCTTCTTGAAACTCTGGATTCTGACAGAGGGCCACGAGACTTCGACCAGCGCGCAAAAATGGAGGCTCTAGACCCTTCCAGAGCCGAGATATCGAAGGTCAAAATTTGGACCTGAAAAAAAAACATAAGGGGTAACACTGTCATTTTTTTTTTTGGCCGAAATTTTGACCCCCTCCGATCTTCTTGAAACTCTGGACTCTGACAGAGGGCCACGAGACTTCGACCAACGCGCAAAAATTGAGGCTCTAGACCCTTCCAGAGCCGAGATATCGAAGGTCAAAATTTGGACCTGAAAAAAAAACATAAGGGGTAACACTGTCATTTTTTTTTTTTGGCCGAAATTTTGACCCCCTCCGATCTTCTTGAAACTCTGGATTCTGACAGAGGGCCACGAGACTTCGACCAGCGCGCAAAAATGGAGGCTCTAGACCCTTCCAGAGTCGAGATATCGAAGGTCAAAATTTGGACCTGAAAAAAAAACATAAGGGGTAACACTGTCATTTTTTTTTTGGCCGAAATTTTGACCCCCTCCGATCTTCTTGAAACTCTTGACTCTGACAGAGGGCCACGAGACTTCGACCAACGCGCAAAAATTGAGGCTCTAGACCCTTCCAGAGCCGAGATATCGAAGGTCAAAATTTGGACCTTAAAAAAAAACATAAGGGGTAACACTGTCATTTTTTTTTTGGCCGAAATTTTGACCCCCTCCGATCTTCTTGAAACTCTGGACTCTGACAGAGGGCCACGAGACTTCGACCAACGCGCAAAAATTGAGGCTCTAGACCCTTCCAGAGCCGAGATATCGAAGGTCAAAATTTGGACCTGAAAAAAAAACATAAGGGGTAACACTGTCATTTTTTTTTTTGGCCGAAATTTTGACCCCCTCCGATCTTCTTGAAACTCTGGATTCTGACAGAGGGCCACGAGACTTCGACCAGCACGCAAAAATGGAGGCTCTAGACCCTTCCAGAGCCGAGATATCGAAGGTCAAAATTTGGACCTGAAAAAAAAACATAAGGGGTAACACTGTAATTTTTTTTTTGGCCGATATTTTGACCCCCTCCGATCTTCTTGAAACTCTGGACTCTGACAGAGGGCCACGAGACTTCGACCAGCGCGCAAAAATGGAGGCTCTAGACCCTTCCAGAGCCGAGATATCGAAGGTCAAAATTTGGACCTGAAAAAAAAACATAAGGGGTAACACTGTCATTTTTTTTTTTTGGCCGAAATTTTGACCCCCTCCGATCTTCTTGAAACTCTGGATTCTGACAGAGGGCCGTGCTGACAGAGTGGGGAGAGAGAGAGACTGGGAGCTCGTGCACGTGCTGTCGAGAGAGAGAAAACGCTGGGCTGCAAGCTGTTTCAGTGGAAAGAGTGTTGCTGCATTTGTGACCTGAGAAGCTGAATCCAGCGGGAAGAGTACTGTTTTATATGTGATTTGTTTTTGAAATATTCTGAATTAATTGTGTGAGCGCGAGAAAGCGCTGTGGGGAGAGAAAGTAACTCAATAAAGTGCACGAGCGCCATTGTTTGCCAACCCTGTGTCTCCTTCCATCACCCATTCACCGATCCAACATCCCTGTCACACATTCAATTTGCCTTTTTCCTGCAATACTTGAATAAAGCAGATCATTCATTCAGAGCTGTTGTGGCTGTGCTGCAGTGTGTCACGTGACAAGCAATGACGCGTCACCATGGAAACCATACAGTGAATAAAAAACAGTTGCATTGCAAAGCTCATGTAACCCCTCACACACCCGGGTCCAACTCGACCTGCTCCGAGCGGGCCTCGAACCTGTGTTTCCCGCATGAGAGTCAGGCGCGCTAACAAGGAGGCTAATGAATGCAGCTTCTAGCGTCTGTCGCTAGAGTGCCTATTGAGATCGGGGAGTGAGGTTTACTCGCACAGCAATTACTAGATGGCCTCCGATACACTCACCCCCCTAAACCTCACTCTCATCATCAATGTAACCCCTAACACCCGGGTCCTACTCGCCCCGCTCCGAGCGGGCCTCGAACCCGGGTCTCCGGCATGAGAGTCAGGCGTGCTAACAAGGAGGCTAAAGAATGCAGCCTCTAGCATCTGACGCTAGAGCGCCTATTGACATCGGGGAATGAGGTTTACTCGCACAGCAACTACTAGCTGGCCTCCGTTACACTCACCCCCTAAACCTCACTCTCATCCGGGTCACGGCACCAATGTAACCCCTCACACCCGGGTCCTACTCACCCCGCTCTGAGCGGGCCTCGAACCCGGGTCTCCGGCATGAGGGTCAGGTGCGCTAACAAGGAGGCTAAAGACTGCAGCCTCTAGCGTCTGTCGCTAGAGCGCCTATTGAGATCGGGGAGTGAGGTTTACTCGCACAGCAATTACTAGCTGGCCTCCATTACACTCACCCCCCTAAACCTCACTCTCATCCGGCTCACGGCATCAATGTAACACCTAACACCCGGGTCCTACTCGCCCCGCTCTGAGCGGGCCTCGAACCCGGGTCTCCGGCATGAGGGTCAGGTGCGCTAACAAGGAGGCTAAAGACTGCAGCCTCTAGCGTCTGTCGCTAGAGCGCCTATTGAGATCGGGGAGTGAGGTTTACTCGCACAGCAATTACTAGCTGGCCTCCGTTACACTCACCCCCCTAAACCTCACTCTCATCCGGCTCACAGCATCAATGTAACCCCTAACACCCGGGTCCTACTCGTCCTGCTCCGAGCAGGCCTCGAACCCGGGTCTCCGGCATGAGAGTCAGGCGCGCTAACAAGGAGGCTAATGAATGCAGCCTCTAGCGTCTGTCGCTAGAGCGCCTATTGAGATCGGGGAGTGAGGTTTACTCGCACAGCAATTACTAGCTGGCCTCCGTTACACTCACCCCCCTAAACCTCACTCTCATCCAGGTCACGGCACCATTGTAACCCCTCACACCTGGGTCCTACTCGCCCCGCTCCGAGCGGGCCTCGAACCCGGGTCTCCGGCATGAGAGTCAGGCGCGCTAACAAGGAGGCTAATGAATGCAGGCTCTAGTGTCTGTCGCTAGAGTGCCTATTGACATTGGGGAGTGAGGTTTACTCGCACAGCAATTACTAGCTGGCCTCCGATACACTCACCCCCCTAAACCTCACTCTCATCATCAATGTAACCCCTAACACCCGGGTCCTACTCGTCCCGCTCCGAGCGGGCCTCGAACCCGGGTCTCCGGCATGAGAGTCATGCGCGCTAACAAGGAGGCTAAAGACTGCAGCCTCTAGCGTCTGTCGCTAGAGCGCCTATTGAGATCGAGGAATGAGGTTTACTCGCAAAGCAACTACTTGCTGGCCTCCGTTACTCTCACACTCCTAAACCTCACTCTCATCCGGGTCACGGCACCAATGTAACCCCTCACACCCGGGTCCTACTCGCCCCACTCCGAGCGGGCCTCGAACCCGGGTCTCCGGCATGAGAGTCAGGCGCGCTAACAAGGAGGCTAATGAATGCAGCCTCTAGCGTCTGTCGCTAGAGCGCCTATTGAGATCGGGAAGTGAGGTTTACTTGCACAGCAATTACTAGCTGGCCTCCGTTACACTCACCCCCCTAAACCTCACTCTCATCCGGCTCACAGCATCAATGTAACCCCTAACACCCGGGTCCTACTCGTCCTGCTCTGAGCGGGCCTCGAACCCGGGTCTCCGGCATGAGAGTCAGGCGCGCTAACAAGGAGGCTAAAGACTGCAGCCGCTAGCGTCTGTCGCTAGAGCGCCTATTGACATCCATCATACAGGTGATTACAACAGGATCCTGCATAGAGACAGGTGTTTTATGACCCCATTCCCTGACCCAAACCCCAGACCAGTTACAATGCAGCTCTAGGACAAGGGCACACAATGACATGAGCTTTGGCCAACTAAAGGGAAGATTTCAGGGTCTGAGAAGCCTGAGGGTTGCACCTGACAGGGCCTTTGACATTGCATGTGCCATATTACTCTGCCAACATCAGAAAAAGACAAAAAAAAATATGTTTAATTAAACCTAAAATAAAAGAAGACAAATTTGCAAAACTTTAAATTTGCTTAGAGTTTTATTTCAATAGTTCTTTGTAAAGAAAAGCCAGTTATTCAGTCATCTTTTTAAAAGAGATATTAGGCTATGCAAGGTCAACAATGGGACTCTGTGTGAAATAGTGTATTTTACTCTGAAGTTTATTTTGAAACAACTCTATTTCTAGTGCAATTTTTTCTTAGTCAAGTTCTATTTCTCCCCCTGATTTTTGTTTTTTTCTAAATACTCTATTTTCTGAAGACTCATATAGGGAACGAATTTCACCCAGTGTCATTGTGTCACACATGCCTCATGCAACAAATAAAAAGGAAAAGTTGTCTCTACACTGCCCACCCCTGTATCACTGCTGTGTGCAGACTCTTCTGTAGGCCTCTCTGTACATGTGGACTCCTGTCAGAAATAATAGGCGCATAGGCACAAGTATAAATCAATTAAATTTAAGTTCTTCCTCCAAAGGACAGTCATCTCAGAAGTTTTCTTCACTCTCCAGTCAGTGCAATGTGTTTAATAACTCATGGCAAAATATTTTTACATTAACATAAGTTTAACAGTTTTTACTTTCACAAGACAAAGCAATGTATCATATTTAAGATTTAACAGTTGATATGACTAAACCAGCCAATTTGGATTATAGGTCTATGGTCTACTTAATTTAATGCAGCAACACATTATTTCACAGTGTACAAAGATAATTTAAATCTCATTTCCCAGTGCTGAAGGTGTTGCTGCTGCTGGTCCCTGATGTGGGTCTGGAAGAGCTGAACCCAGGGATGTCCTTCACAACAGGGCAATTCACATTCAACCCAAGGGTCAGCTCTTCTGCCAGGGTCAGGAGCATCATTTTTTTTCTCAGCCTTTTTCCTGGTTGCTTTTACAAACAGACAATCATTTATTTAACAGTAGGCCTACCTTTTTAAAAGAGACTAGTAGGCCTATAAGGTAAAATTACCATTAAGTAGAATATTTTTGTACTTCACTTTCACCATGTCCATTATTATAGTGTGGTGACGACATTACAATGAACAAAGTAATTATGAAATTATGAAAATGAAAATAAAATAATAAAAATAAGTAATTAAAACATCTAACATGGCCACCACAAACGCATTTAATCTGTCTTCTTCTTTTGCCAGCACTCTCTCCTGGCTTTTGCACACTTTGAGGTGTTCCTGAAGTTTTAATTAAAAACTGAAGTTCTCCATAACCTTGCATTAAAAGCTCTTTCTCTGCTTGTGAGAAAAACTGGGCAATGTACGAAGAATGAGCCCCTGAACTCCGTTACACTCACCCCCCTAAACCTCACTCTCATCCGGGTCTCGGCACCAATGTAACCCCTCACACCCGGCTCCTACTCGCGCCGCTCCGAGCGGGCCTCGAACCGGGGTCTCCAACATGAGAGTCAGGTGCGCTAACAAGGAGGCTAAAGACAGCAGCCTCTAGCATCTGTCGCTAGAGCGCCTATTGAGATCGGGGAGTGAGGTTTACCTGCACAGCAACTACTAGCTGGCCTCCGTTACACTCACGCCGCAGAGTCAGACCGTTTTTTGTAATTTGTCATATGCAATTTATAACTAATATCCCAGGAAACAGAACGTTTGCACGATTGAATCATTGACATTTCAGCACTCCTTCAGACAGCGACTTAAGCACAACAAGGCTCCTTGTTGCACGTTAATGTTTTTTTTTCCTTTTTTTATTTCCATTTTTTTTTTTGGCCGAAATTTTGACCCCCTCCGATCTTCTTGAAACTCTGGACTCTGACAGAGGGCCACGAGACTTCGACCAACGCGCAAAAATTGAGGCTCTAGACCCTTCCAGAGCCGAGATATCGAAGGTCAAAATTTGGACCTGAAAAAAAAAACATAAGGGGTAACACTGTCATTTTTTTTTTTGGCCGAAATTTTGACCCCCTCCGATCTTCTTGAAACTCTGGACGATGAACAGAGGGCCACGAGACTTCGACCAACGCGCAAAAATTGAGGCTCTAGACCCTTCCAGAGCCGAGATATCGAAGGTCAAAATTTGGACCTGAAAAAAAAACATAAGGGGTAACACTGTCATTTTTTTTTGGCCGAAATTTTGACCCCCTCCGATCTTCTTGAAACTCTGGACTCTGACAGAGGGCCACGAGACTTCGACCAACGCGCAAAAATTGAGGCTCTAGACCCTTCCAGAGCCGAGATATCGAAGGTCAAAATTTGGACCTGAAAAAAAAACATAAGGGGTAACACTGTCATTTTTTTTTTGGCGGAAATTTTGACCCCCTCCGATCTTCTTGAAACTCTGGACTCTGACAGAGGGCCACGAGACTTCGACCAACGCGCAAAAATTGAGGCTCTAGACCCTTCCAGAGCCGAGATATCGAAGGTCAAAATTTGGACCTGAAAAAAAAAACATAAGGGGTAACACTGTCATTTTTTTTTTGGCCGAAATTTTGACCCCCTCCGATCTTCTTGAAACTCTGGATTCTGACAGAGGGCCACGAGACTTCGACCAACGCGCAAAAATTGAGGCTCTAGACCCTTCCAGAGCCGAGATATCGAAGGTCAAAATTTGGACCTGAAAAAAAAAACATAAGGGGTAACACTGTCATTTTTTTTTTGCCCGAAATTTTGACCCTCTGTGATCTTCTTGAAACTCTGGATTCTGACAGAGGGCCACGAGACTTCGACCAGCACGCAAAAATGGAGGCTCTAGACCCTTCCAGAGCCGAGATATCGAAGGTCAAAATTTGGACCTGAAAAAAAAACATAAGGGGTAACACTGTAATTTTTTTTTTGGCCGAAATTTTGATCCCCTCCGATCTTCTTGAAACTCTGGATTCTGACAGAGGGCCACGAGACTTCGACCAGCGCGCAAAAATGGAGGCTCTAGACCCTTCCAGAGCCGAGATATCGAAGGTCAAAATTTGGACCTGAAAAAAAAAACATAAGGGGTAACACTGTCATTTTTTTTTTTGGCCGAAATTTTGACCCCCTCCGATCTTCTTGAAACTCTGGATTCTGACAGAGGGCCACGAGACTTCGACCAACGCGCAAAAATTGAGGCTCTAGACCCTTCCAGAGCCGAGATATCGAAGGTCAAAATTTGGACCTGAAAAAAAAACATAAGGGGTAACACTGTCATTTTTTTTTTGGCCGAAATTTTGACCCCCTCCGATCTTCTTGAAACTCTGGACTCTGACAGAGGGCCACGAGACTTCGACCAACGCGCAAAAATTGAGGCTCTAGACCCTTCCAGAGCCGAGATATCGAAGGTCAAAATTTGGACCTGAAAAAAAAACATAAGGGGTAACACTGTCATTTTTTTTTTTTGGCCGAAATTTTGACCCCCTCCGATCTTCTTGAAACTCTGGACTCTGACAGAGGGCCACGAGACTTCGACCAGCGTGCAAAAATGGAGGCTCTAGACCCTTCCAGAGCCGAGATATCGAAGGTCAAAATTTGGACCTGAAAAAAAAAACATAAGGGGTAACACTGTCATTTTTTTTTTGGCCGAAATTTTGACCCCCTCCGATCTTCTTGAAACTCTGGACTCTGACAGAGGGCCACGAGACTTCGACCAGCGTGCAAAAATGGAGGCTCTAGACCCTTCCAGAGCCGAGATATCGAAGGTCAAAATTTGGACCTGAAAAAAAAACATAAGGGGTAACACTGTCATTTTTTTTTTTGGCCGAAATTTTGACACCCTCCGATCTTCTTGAAACTCTGGACTCTGACAGAGGGCCACGAGACTTCGACCAACGCGCAAAAATTGAGGCTCTAGACCCTTCCAGAGCGGAGATATCGAAGGTCAAAATTTGGACTTGAAAAAAAAAATATAAGGGGTAACACTGTCATTTTTTTTTTGGCCGAAATTTTGACCCCCTCCGATCTTCTTGAAACTCTGGATTCTGACAGAGGGCCACGAGACTTCGACCAGCGCGCAAAAATGGAGGCTCTAGACCCTTCCAGAGCCGAGATATCGAAGGTCAAAATTTGGACCTGAAAAAAAAACATAAGGGGTAACACTGTCATTTTTTTTGGCCGAAATTTTGACCCCCTCCGATCTTCTTGAAACTCTGGACTCTGACAGAGGGCCACGAGACTTCGACCAACGCGCAAAAATTGAGGCTCTAGACCCTTCCAGAGCCGAGATATCGAAGGTCAAAATTTGGACCTGAAAAAAAAAACATAAGGGGTAACACTGTAATTTTTTTTTTGGCCGAAATTTTGACCCCCTCCGATCTTCTTGAAACTCTGGACTCTGACAGAGGGCCACGAGACTTCGACCAACGCGCAAAAATTGAGGCTCTAGACCCTTCCAGAGCCGAGATATCGAAGGTCAAAATTTGGACCTGAAAAAAAAAACATAAGGGGTAACACTGTCATTTTTTTTTTGGCCGAAATTTTGACCCCCTCCGATCTTCTTGAAACTCTGGATTCTGACAGAGGGTCACGAGACTTCGACCAGCACGCAAAAATGGAGGCTCTAGACCCTTCCAGAGCCGAGATATCGAAGGTCAAAATTTGGACCTGAAAAAAAAACATAAGGGGTAACACTGTCATTTTTTTTTTGGCCGAAATTTTGACCCCCTCCGATCTTCTTGAAACTCTGGACTCTGACAGAGGGCCACGAGACTTCGACCAGCGCGCAAAAATGGAGGCTCTAGACCCTTCCAGAGCCGAGATATCGAAGGTCAAAATTTGGACCTGAAAAAAAAACATAAGGGGTAACACTGTCATTTTTTTTTTGGCCGAAATTTTGACCCCTTCCGATCATCTTGAAACTCTGGATTCTGACAGAGGGCCACGAGACTTCGACCAGCGCGCAAAAATGGAGGCTCTAGACCCTACCAGAGCCGAGATATCGAAGGTCAAAATTTGGACCTGAAAAAAAAAACATAAGGGGTAACATTGTCATTTTTTTTTTTTGGCCGAAATTTTGACCCCCTCCGATCTTCTTGAAACTCTGGATTCTGACAGAGGGCCACGAGACTTCGACCAACGCGCAAAAATTGAGGCTCTAGACCCTTCCAGAGCCGAGATATCGAAGGTCAAAATTTGGACCTGAAAAAAAACATAAGGGGTAACACTGTCATTTTTTTTTTGGCCGAAATTTTGACCCCCTCCGATCTTCTTGAAACTCTGGACTCTGACAGAGGGCCACGAGACTTCGACCAACGCGCAAAAATTGAGGCTCTAGACCCTTCCAGAGCCGAGATATCGAAGGTCAAAATTTGGACCTGAAAAAAAACATAAGGGGTAACACTGTCATTTTTTTTTTTTTGGCCGAAATTTTGACCCCCTCCGATCTTCTTGAAACTCTGGACTCTGACAGAGGGCCACGAGACTTCGACCAGCGTGCAAAAATGGAGGCTCTAGACCCTTCCAGAGCCGAGATATCGAAGGTCAAAATTTGGACCTGAAAAAAAACATAAGGGGTAACACTGTCATTTTTTTTTGGCCGAAATTTTGACCCCCTCCGATCTTCTTGAAACTCTGGACTCTGACAGAGGGCCACGAGACTTCGACCAGCGTGCAAAAATGGAGGCTCTAGACCCTTCCAGAGCCGAGATATCGAAGGTCAAAATTTTGACCAGAAAAAAAAACATAAGGGGTAACACTGTCATTTTTTTTTTTGGCCGAAATTTTGACCCCCTCCTATCTTCTTGAAACTCTGGATTCTGACAGAGGACCACGAGACTTCGACCAGCGCGCAAAAATGGAGGCTCTAGACCGTTCCAGAGTCGAGATATCGAAGGTCAAAATTTGGACCTGAAAAAAAACATAAGGGGTAACACTGTCATTTTTTTTTTTTGGCCGAAATTTTGACCCCCTCCGATCTTCTTGAAACTCTGGATTCTGACAGAGGGCCACGAGACTTCGACCAGCGCGCAAAAATGGAGGCTCTAGACCATTCCAGAGTCGAGATATCGAAGGTCAAAATTTGGACCTGAAAAAAAACATAAGGGGTAACACTGTCATTTTTTTTTTTTTGGCCGAAATTTTGACCCCCTCCGATCTTCTTGAAACTCTGGACTCTGACAGAGGGCCACGAGACTTCGACCAACGCGCAAAAATTGAGGCTCTAGACCCTTCCAGAGCCGAGATATCGAAGGTCAAAATTTGGACCTGAAAAAAAAACATAAGGGGTAACACTGTCATTTTTTTTTTTGGCCAAAATTTTGACCCCCTCCGATCTTCTTGAAACTCTGGACTCTGAGAGAGGGCCACGAGACTTCGACCAACGCGCAAAAATTGAGGCTCTAGACCCTTCCAGAGCCGAGATATCGAAGGTCAAAATTTGGACGTGAAAAAAAAACATAAGGGGTAACACTGTCTTTTTTTTTTGGCCGAAATTTTGACCCCCTCCGATCTTCTTGAAACTCTGGATTCTGACAGAGGGCCACGAGACTTTGACCAGCGCTCAAAAATGGAGGCTCTAGACCCTTCCAGAGCCGAGATATCGAAGGTCAAAATTTGGACCTGAAAAAAAAACATAAGGGGTAACACTGTCATTTTTTTTTTGGCCGAAATTTTGACCCCCTCCGATCTTCTTGAAACTCTGGACTCTGACAGAGGGCCACGAGACTTCGACCAACGCGCAAAAATTGAGGCTCTAGACCCTTCCAGAGCCGAGATATCGAAGGTCAAAATTTGGACCTGAAAAAAAAACATAAGGGGTAACACTGTCATTTTTTTTTGGCCGAAATTTTGACCCCCTCCGATCTTCTTGAAACTCTGGACTCTGACAGAGGGCAACGAGACTTCGACCAACGTGCAAAAATTGAGGCTCTAGACCCTTCCAGAGCCGAGATATCGAAGGTCAAAATTTGGACCTGAAAAAAAAAACATAAGGGGTAACACTGTCATTTTTTTTTGGCCGAAATTTTGACCCCCTCCGATCTTCTTGAAACTCTGGATTCTGACAGAGGGCCACGAGACTTCGACCAGCGCGCAAAAATGGAGGCTCTAGACCCTTCCAGAGTCGAGATATCGAAGGTCAAAATTTGGACCTGAAAAAAAAAAACATAAGGGGTAACACTGTCATTTTTTTTTTGGCCGAAATTTTGACCCCCTCCGATCTTCTTGAAACTCTGGACTCTGACAGAGGGCCACGAGACTTCGACCAACGCGCAAAAATTGAGGCTCTAGACCCTTCCAGAGCCGAGATATCGAAGGTCAAAATTTGGACCTGAAAAAAAAACATAAGGGGTAACACTGTCATTTTTTTTTTTGGCCGAAATTTTGACCCCCTCCGATCTTCTTGAAACTCTGGATTCTGACAGAGGGCCACGAGACTTCGACCAGCGCGCAAAAATGGAGGCTCTAGACCCTTCCAGAGCCGAGATATCGAAGGTCAAAATTTGGACCTGAAAAAAAAACATAAGGGGTAACACTGTCATTTTTTTTTTGGCCGAAATTTTGACCCCCTCCGATCTTCTTGAAACTCTGGACTCTGACAGAGGGCCACGAGACTTCGACCAACGCGCAAAAATTGAGGCTCTAGACCCTTCCAGAGCTGAGATATCGAAGGTCAAAATTTGGACCTGAAAAAAAAACATAAGGGGTAACACTGTCATTTTTTTTGGCCGAAATTTTGACCCCCTCCGATCTTCTTGAAACTCTGGACTCTGACAGAGGGCCACGAGACTTCGACCAACGCGCAAAAATTGAGGCTCTAGACCCTTCCAGAGCCGAGATATCGAAGGTCAAAATTTGGACGTGAAAAAAAAACATAAGGGGTAACACTGTCTTTTTTTTTTGGCCGAAATTTTGACCCCCTCCGATCTTCTTGAAACTCTGGATTCTGACAGAGGGCCACGAGACTTTGACCAGCGCTCAAAAATGGAGGCTCTAGACCCTTCCAGAGCCGAGATATCGAAGGTCAAAATTTGGACCTGAAAAAAAAACATAAGGGGTAACACTGTCATTTTTTTTTTTGGCCGAAATTTTGACCCCCTCCGATCTTCTTGAAACTCTGGACTCTGACAGAGGGCCACGAGACTTCGACCAACGCGCAAAAATTGAGGCTCTAGACCCTTCCAGAGCCGAGATATCGAAGGTCAAAATTTGGACCTGAAAAAAAAACATAAGGGGTAACACTGTCATTTTTTTTTTGGCCGAAATTTTGACCCCCTCCGATCTTCTTGAAACTCTGGACTCTGACAGAGGGCAACGAGACTTCGACCAACGTGCAAAAATTGAGGCTCTAGACCCTTCCAGAGCCGAGATATCGAAGGTCAAAATTTGGACCTGAAAAAAAAAACATAAGGGGTAACACTGTCATTTTTTTTTGGCCGAAATTTTGACCCCCTCCGATCTTCTTGAAACTCTGGATTCTGACAGAGGGCCACGAGACTTCGACCAGCGCGCAAAAATGGAGGCTCTAGACCCTTCCAGAGTCGAGATATCGAAGGTCAAAATTTGGACCTGAAAAAAAAAAACATAAGGGGTAACACTGTCATTTTTTTTTTGGCCGAAATTTTGACCCCCTCCGATCTTCTTGAAACTCTGGACTCTGACAGAGGGCCACGAGACTTCGACCAACGCGCAAAAATTGAGGCTCTAGACCCTTCCAGAGCCGAGATATCGAAGGTCAAAATTTGGACCTGAAAAAAAAACATAAGGGGTAACACTGTCATTTTTTTTTTTGGCCGAAATTTTGACCCCCTCCGATCTTCTTGAAACTCTGGATTCTGACAGAGGGCCACGAGACTTCGACCAGCGCGCAAAAATGGAGGCTCTAGACCCTTCCAGAGCCGAGATATCGAAGGTCAAAATTTGGACCTGAAAAAAAAACATAAGGGGTAACACTGTCATTTTTTTTTTTTTTGCTGAAATTTTGACCCCCTCCGATCTTCTTGAAACTCTGGACTCTGACAGAGGGCCACGAGACTTCGACCAACGCGCAAAAATTGAGGCTCTAGACCCTTCCAGAGCCGAGATATCGAAGGTCAAAATTTGGACCTGAAAAAAAACATAAGGGGTAACACTGTCATTTTTTTTTTGGCCGAAATTTTGACCCCCTCCGATCTTCTTGAAACTCTGGACTCTGACAGAGGGCCACGAGACTTCGACCAACGCGCAAAAATTGAGGCTCTAGACCCTTCCAGAGCTGAGATATCGAAGGTCAAAATTTGGACCTGAAAAAAAAAACATAAGGGGTAACACTGTCATTTTTTTTGGCCGAAATTTTGACCCCCTCCGATCTTCTTGAAACTCTGGACTCTGACAGAGGGCCACGAGACTTCGACCAACGCGCAAAAATTGAGGCTCTAGACCCTTCCAGAGCCGAGATATCGAAGGTCAAAATTTGGACCTGAAAAAAAAACATAAGGGGTAACACTGTCATTTTTTTTTTGGCCGAAATTTTGACCCCCCTCCGATCTTCTTGAAACTCTGGATTCTGACAGAGGGCCACGAGACTTCGACCAACGCGCAAAAATTGAGGCTCTAGACCCTTCCAGAGCCGAGATATCGAAGGTCAAAATTTGGACCTGAAAAAAAAACATAAGGGGTAACACTGTCATTTTTTTTGGCCGAAATTTTGACCCCCTCCGATCTTCTTGAAACTCTGGATTCTGACAGAGGACCACGAGACTTCGACCAGCGCGCAAAAATGGAGGCTCTAGACCCTTCCAGAGTCGAGATATCGAAGGTCAAAATTTGGACCTGAAAAAAAAAACATAAGGGGTAACACTGTCATTTTTTTTTGGCCGAAATTTTGACCCCCTCCGATCTTCTTGAAACTCTGGACTCTGACAGAGGGCCACGAGACTTCGACCAACACGCAAAAATTGAGGCTCTAGACCCTTCCAGAGCCGAGATATCGAAGGTCAAAATTTGGACCTGAAAAAAAAAACATAAGGGGTAACACTGTCATTTTTTTTTTGGCCGAAATTTTGACCCCCTCCGATCTTCTTGAAACTCTGGATTCTGACAGAGGACCACGAGACTTCGACCAGCGCGCAAAAATGGAGGCTCTAGACCCTTCCAGAGCCGAGATATCGAAGGTCAAAATTTGGACCTGAAAAAAAACATAAGGGGTAACACTGTCATTTTTTTTTTTTGGCCGAAATTTTGACCCCCTCCGATCTTCTTGAAACTCTGGACTCTGACAGAGGGCCACGAGACTTCGACCAGCGTGCAAAAATGGAGGCTCTAGACCCTTCCAGAGCCGAGATATCGAAGGTCAAAATTTGGACCTGAAAAAAAAAACATAAGGGGTAACACTGTCATTTTTTTTTTTGGCCGAAATTTTGACCCCCTCCGATCTTCTTGAAACTCTGGACTCTGACAGAGGGCCACGAGACTTCGACCAGCGTGCAAAAATGGAGGCTCTAGACCCTTCCAGAGCCGAGATATCGAAGGTCAAAATTTCGACCTGAAAAAAAAAAAACATAAGGGGTAACACTGTGGGTTTTTTTTTTTTGGCCGAAATTTTGACCCCCTCCGATCTTCTTGAAACTCTGGATTCTGACAGAGGGCCACGAGACTTTGACCAGCGCGCAAAAATGGAGGCTCTAGACCCTTCCAGAGCCGAGATATCGAAAGTCAAAATTTCGACCCGAAAAAAAAAACGTAAGGGGTAACACTGTCGGTTTTTTTTTTTTTGGCCGAAATTTTGACCCTCTCCGATCTTCTTGGAAACTCTGGATTCTGACAGAGGGCCACGAGACTTCGACCAGTGCGCAAAAATGGAGGCTCTAGACCCTTCCAGAGCCGAGATATCGAAGGTCAAAATTTCTAACCGAAAAAAACATAAGCGGTAACACTGTCGTTTTTTTTTTTGGCCGAAATTTTGACCCCCTCCGATCTTCTTGAAACTCTGGATTCTGACAGAGGGCCACGAGACTTCGACGAGTGCGCAAAAATGGAGGCTCTAGACCCTTCCAGAGCCGAGATATCGAAGGTCAAAATTTTGACCTGAAAAAAAAACATAAGGGGTAACACTGTCATTTTTTTTTTTGGCCGAAATTTTGACCCCCTCTGATCTTCTTGAAACTCTGGATTCTGACAGAGGGCTATGAGACTTGGACCAGCGCGCAAAAATGGAGGCTCTAGACCCTTCCAGAGCCGAGATATCGAAGGTCAAAATTTCGACCCGAAAAAAAAAACATAAGGGGTAACACTGTGTTTTTTTTTTTTGGCCGAAATTTTGACCCCCTCCGATCTTCTTGAAACTCTGGATTCTGACAGAGGGCCACGAGACTTCGACCAGCGCGCAAAAATGGAGGCTCTAGACCCTTCCAGAGCCGAGATATCGAAGGTCAAAATTTCGACCCGAAAAAAAACATAAGGGGTAACACTGTTTTTTTTTTTTTTTGGCTGAAATTTTGACCCCCTCCGATCTTCTTGAAACTCTGGATTCTGACAGAGGGCCACGAGACTTCGACCAGCGTGCAAAAATGGAGGCTCTAGACCCTTCCAGAGCCGAGATATCGAAGGTCAAAATTTCGACCAGAAAAAAAACGACAGTGTTACCCCTTACGTTTTGTTTTTTTTTTTGGGCGAAATGTTAAGTTTCCCCAATCTTCTCAAAACTCTGGATTCTTATAGAGGGCCACGAGACTTAGACCTGAATGCAAAAACGGAGGCTCTAGACCCTTCCAGAGTCGAGATATCGAAAGTCAAAATTTCGACCCGAAAAAAAAAACGTAAGGGGTAACGTAAGGGGTTACCCTTACGTAAGGGGTGAGGGGTTACTCTAGTTTTTACCTCTTGTTAACAGCCGTCGAACTGATCTTAATCAGATATCCAACTAAACCGAACTGAACCGTCTCCAGACGTTACGCCGGAAGTGATCTCTCGAGCGTCACGTATTATTTACAAAGAGATTTCGGAAGTTTTACCCTTCATTAAACATATTAAGATATACGGGAAATCACAATGGAAGATGATTTCGACGATTTTTTTGTCTTCTTTGTGCATGCTCTTTGATGTGGACCCCCTAAAACTGTATTATAGGACTGACAGACAACAACAGTTTGACCAAAAATTGTCAAAATTGAAAATGCTGTGGAAACAAAGACACCTACATCTTGGATGCCCTTGAGGTAAGCTAAAACATATCAAAAATTAATTTTAAAGTGAACTATCTCTTTAAGAAACGAACTGTTCGTCTTTTTCAAGTCTTGGTAATGAACCGAAGTGCTATAGTGCCCATCACTCGTGAACGTGCTCCCCTGAGCTCGTGACTCTCTGGTGCCAAGCTTGTACTCTCGGTTGCCTCTTTGACATTCAAACAAGCGTCAGAGCTATGTGAACGTGCGTACTCTTGTCACTCTCGAGCTCCTGCCTGTGCGCACCTGCATGACATTGATTGAAACTTTTCTATTTTTCCTCATCTTCATCTCAGTCTCTTTTTTAAGCCTTTGATAATTGCCATCTCATGCACAATCAAATAAACAATGTTTTCTTGGCATTACGCAGATAAATTTTCATACACAGTAACTGACAGCACTATTTTCAGGTCAAGTTCAATGCTAAGGGACACAATCCTAATAAAGCAGGATCAGTTGCCTATAGTCTCTGGGTCACCCCTACCTGAGAGTGAACCTAAACAGTTTTAGCATAACACGTTTCATTAAGCTTACATATTTCATAACCATTCAGAGCATGGTTCATTTAAAACCAATCTGACTTACACATACATTCCATGTTATTCATATGAGATAGAATATTTCCTTATGTCAGAGTGACCTAACTGGCAAACATTTAAAAATGTAAAATATTCCTGTAGTAGTAGAATGGGAAATGTTTTCTGATTTTATTATGCAAAGGAAGAGTCTGTGAGCCATCATGATGTGCTGGTATCTTACAATTACACAGCGGTGAGTGTTTTTTGACCTTTTCCTCCAGAGACTATCAGTGGCGCAAACACAAAGGAATGTGTCTAACTTTACATGAATGAATGGCATCCCTTGGAGCATCACACAGAACTAAGAGCTAGCCTTTCTGGCTCTCCCTGTGCCCATTACTGAAGTACACAAGCCAAAAAGAATAGAGTTTCAGGATAATGTTCTTTTCTCAGCTGTTTCAGAGAAATGTGAGCAGAAGAACATGTTTTCTCAAGCCAGAGTGCTCCTGAAGTCATGCCAATTTTCAGAGTGTGTATTCTGAGAAACAGTCATTTCCAGTATCAACTTACGGCCCCACATTTTGGCTCTGTACCCTACCCCTGTCCAGACTGATCTCATGAATTAGCGTGTGTATGACACAACAATTCTTATTTCCATCATAAAAATATAAAATTTCCATTATAAAAATAGTGGGAAAAATGCTATGTGGGAGCTCAATATCTCGGCTCTGGAAGGGTCTAGAGTATCCATTTTTGCACTCAGGTCTAAGTCTCAAGTCCCTCTATCAGAATCCAGAGTTTCGAGAAGATCCGAGAAACTCTTTTTTGCACCGAAAAGGGGTACCCCTGTCATTTTTTTCGGGTTGAAATTTTGAGTTTTTCTGATCTTCTTGAAACTCTGGATTCTGATAGAGGGCCATGAGACTTAGACCTGAGTGCAAAAATGGAGGCTCTAGACCCTTCCAGAGCTAAAATATTGAGATCCCATGTAGCATTTATGCCATTATAAATATCTCAATATCTCAGCAATATCTCAGAAACTGAAAATTTCTACTCGAAAAACAGGGGGTACCCCTGTCATTTTTTTTTTGAGGCGAGAAATTAAGTTTCTCCAATCTTCTCAAAACTCTGGATTCTGATAGAGGGCCATGATACTTAGACCTGAGTGCAAAAATTGAGGCTCTAGACCCTACCAGAGCTGAGATATGGACATCCCACAAAGCATTTATGCCATTATAAAAATTGTGGGACAAATGCTACATAGGATCTCAATATCTCAGCTCTGGAAGGGTCTAGAGTCCCCATTTTTGCACTCAGGTCTAAGTCTCATGGCCCTCTATCAGTATCCAGAGTTTCAAGAAGATCAGAGAAACTCAAAATTTCAGAGTTTTTTCGGGAGGAGATTGGAGCTTTAACTTTAAATTGTCCATTCCCATAACTGTTCAACTGTATGTTAGCGCCATATTGGGACATTGGTGACTTCACTTTTCTACAATGGAAGAGAGTAAAGGTGCATCTTCTATCTTTTTTACAGTCTATTTTGAGTTTCTCTCTTCAGTTGAACTCAAAAGAAGATATTTTGAAAAATGTATAGCCAGACAGTTAACAGCACCCATTGACATCTATAATAAGGTTTTGAAAAATGAGGTTGAGTAAATCACAAAATTTTGGGGTGAACTATTCCTTTAACATACACTCTAAAAAATGCTGGGTTGTTTTAACCCAACGTTGGGTCAAATACGGACAAACCCGAAATGTTGGGTTAAAAATGTAATGTAAAAATTTAACCCAACTGCTGGGTTAGTCCATACTTGACCCAACGCTGGGTTAAAACAACCCAACATTTTTTAGAGTGTAAAGTTAACAGGATGTGCTACTTATATCAACATGCATTTGCTTATAAAGTGCCTCAGCAGAGACTTCTAAAAGCAGCAGTTGCATGTTTCTACATTTACCACATCAGATCCAGCCAGTGGTGATGCCCTCAGGTGCAGTCGTCATTTACATGCTCTTTTATAGTTTGAGCCTGAGAGATAGATGCCTTAGGCATGACTTCACAGGACAGGTGCTGTTTGCCCTGCTGCCCCAGATCTGTGCCGAAACATCAAAGATGGGAATCAGAAGGATCGTTGAAGAAGAGGTTTAGATACTACATCTGAATTGACCTCAGACCTGTTTCAGGTAGCCATGTGCTTAAAACACATAGATGCCTTGTGAAGAAAGACAGGGAAGGGTTTGCTCAAAAAGACTCATGTGGAAATATACTTTCACACTTCAGGGGAGAGGTCACACCTGACTGTTAGTAAAGAATGCAAAAAGAAGCTAATGTAGTTGTGGCTTTCATCATAGATGATGGATCGAGCTTGTGGCTACAGTCTCTTTCTACACCAGGAATTAGTGCTGACCTCCAAATGACAGCAAATAAATACGTGCACACACACACACACACACACACACAAATGGTAAACACTACATTGAACTTACTTAAGGGGGCAATGTCTTTTTACAATTAAAAAAAATGCAACTGTATAATTGCCTTAAAATTGGTTGCCTTAAAATTTTAAGTTCATTGAAATGTAAAAATTGAGTTAATACAATGAAGGAGATTAATTTAATCACCAGAAACTCAAAATATTATGTTATCTGAACTACATAAAATAAAGTTGAGTTGACAAAAGAAAAAATGTTAAATGTTTGTAATGTTAAATGTAATGTTAAAAATGTTAAAATATTTTTTTTTCAGAAACAGTACAGAGACTTTAATTGGTGAATCTTTTTGTAATCTGCTCATCTAAATGAAGCAGTTCTCTTTAATGAAAAAGAATGAATCCAATAATACGTGTAAGAGTGAACAGACCATCTAAATGAACTGATTCACTGGAATGATTCAGACTTTTCAACTCTGCTACTTTGTCCAGTTCACCAGATTTAGGACGAACAATTTCACTGGAATGAACTGACTGTACAATGCTACATATGTAAAAGGGGATCCTTTTAAAACAAACACACTCACTAAAATGAGTCAGATTTTTCATCAAATTTCAACATTTTAGAAAGAGAAAGAGAGAGAATCAGTTTAAGAGAGTGTTTTAAAAAAAATCAATGTGGCGACGTGAATCTTCTGAAAATTAGGTTGTTGCTGGAAAAACTACATTATTTTGAGAACAGCTACTATCATGCAACAGAAAAATAGTTAAGGTAACAGAGTCACTATCTTTAGTTAGATACTCCCAGCACACAAACAAACTCTGCAGGTGTTTAAAACACGTGCCAGTTACACCTTAGGCTATTTGGGCTTCCCCACTTATGTCATCAACAACAACATCCCTAAACCAACTGAAGCAACTTTTAACTAAAACTATCGGAAACTGCCTCATAATTGTCATCCTTCCAGTTGTATCATGTTTTGACTGGTCGTCTTTGAACACAACCTCCTAACACAGTGCTTGTCTTTTTCTAGGTGCGCTCGCCTTGGTTGTGAAGCTCAGCTGAGTGTGGTAGGTTGAGTGTCCAGGTGGGGAGCCCATATGTGGGTGTCATGGGAAGTGTGCCTAGCTGGGGGGCTGCTGGTGGTTGTTGAGGATGGGGAGGGTGTTGCCCACAGGGAGAACACCTGCTTACCCTTCCCCGCTCTCGCCCCCTCCCCCACCTGCCCCAGCTGCATGCTGCGGGCATCTGCCCACCTCTGGGTAATGGAGCTGTCACTCTTGCTGGCTGCTCACCACAAAGGCTTGACCTAATTTATCTGTCCTGTCTTCAGCTCACCAGTATGTCCACTGTGACTCTATGTCTTTCATCAGTCTTAAGTTCTGCATGCTGTATATCACCTGCTTTGTCCTTTGTTGAGGTGAACATTGCTTAACATTTTAATGGAAGAACTGACATTAAATCCACACATACTGTTGCAGGATTAGGTAAAATTCAAAAAATCTGCTCCTTTTAAGTATAAGTTAGCATTTTAATTGATGTAGCCACAACCCACAGGAAGTTGAATTAGAATTTGAATTGAAATGACTGAGGAATTTACTGAATTGCAATAGAGTGCACAGTGTCTGCCCACTGTTTCAGTGGCCTTGGTTCTGGTAGTATTTTTCCTATTCATTTTCCCATGGCGATTTTTAAATAAAAAGTTATACGCCATGAACCAAACCAACCAGATACGGGGTGAATCATAACATTGCAATCTTTGATTTAAATTAAAAAAAAAAACACACACAAAAGGTACAAGACTGTATACTTTTGTATGGTTATACTGAGGAAAACCATTAAACAAGTACTTCTGGAAACTGACTGCTATCTATTCAAAAACACAAAAGTTAATTCAAACATTCAACAGGAACTAAGAAAAGATTTTCTAAATGTATGTCATTGAGCATTACTTATTACCTGGCTTTGAAAGTCAGACAGTGCTGGTTTTGATCTAGATGGCTTCTGTGGAATTGAGCTGGCAGATAAAGGTCAACTTTATTGCTGTCCTCACACCTGATAACAGTACAGGGTCAACTACAGGCTAAACATATGACATTAGAGCCTGCAACGATATATATTGTTCTCTGGACCACAACTATACCCTCTCCTCTTACACACACACACACACACACACACACACGCACACACACACACACACACACACACCTTTGTTCTCCTCCAGCATTTACAGTAGAGGTCATCTAACAGATGGGCACCAACCTTGAATTGTAACTCTTGCGGAGTTGTATGTGCTCTGCAGTGTGCATGATTCTGAAGCGTTCTCACTGATGTCACTGTCACACTATTCCAGGACAAGCTCTATTCACACACCAGCACTCAATTCCAATACAACATCCCAGATTTCACATCTAACAATGTTGTGTATGAACAAGGAGGAATGAAATGCAGCAGCATTACTCATTCTACAGCAACAGCTCTTCAGCTGGGTGTTAATGAATAAAAATGGCAGGAGTTGCTGTATAGGCCGCTGGAAGTTTATAAACTGAGATGATTGCTGGGCGATGATGTTAATGTTAAACTTTCCCAGATATGTTTCTCTGTCATGTAGTCGTCATTTATGCAGCTGGAAACAAAAACTAACAATCGCATAGACCAAGCATGCACCAACTTGGCTCATTCACTGAATGAGTCTATTGGAAAAGTTGTCAGTTTGTAGCTCTCTGTTCATCTGATGGAAAACAAAACTAAGATGATTTCTATGGATGTCATAATCCATTTAAATAAACTTAAATGGTATACACTGCATATTTTATTTTGTAGTTTTTTTGTCTTTGCAGTATGTATCACTTAAGTCTTTAAACACACAGGATTATAATGTAGCAGTCAACAGTCTCATCCCTATAAAGAAAGCTTTGTTTTGAGCATTATTACAAAGCTTCATACAGCCATTTTCAATTATTTTCCACCATTTTTGGTTGGTGTAGTGCCATTTTAGAGATTTACGCTGACAAGAGGTCATATTCTGCACCTGTGATTCACCATTGTCATAATTTGTTAATGGTCTTGCGATGATGGAGAAAGCAGAAGCTTCTCGCTTCCTGAGTAAGTGCCATTAGAAGCCATCTGTGAGGTTCCTCTGCCACTGAGCGTCTGTCATTGCTCTTCAAAAATCATAGCACTGTCTGAAATCCACTTCTACAGCATCATCACTGCCAGATGATATCAAAGGCAATGTGCTATGCTTTCACAGAATAAAAATTTAAGTGCCACATATAAACTACAAAAAGCCAATGTACATGATCATGGCTGAAAAGGGGTAGTTATAAACATCAATAAATTTAGAGGTGCAAAACGATTTAATTGAGCTTTAACTCAAATTATTGGTGTTATTTTTTTTTTTACCTATATCTCAAACCTCTACAATCACATTAAGTAGCTGGAAGAAACATATGGATCTAAAGTTAAGTTTAAAAATATGTAAGGCCCAGTTTCACAGACAGGACTTAGACTAAGCCAGGATTAGCCCTTAGTTCAGTTAGGGCGTTTTAGTAGCTTTTATAAATGTGCATAGAAAAAAAATACATTACTGAGCCGGTGTTCATCTTGAGACAAAACAATGGCACTGACATATTTTAAGATATGTCAGTGCATGTTGCTTTCAGTCAAAACAGCTCAAACATGCATTTTTGTCTAGGACTAGCTTAAGCCTTGTCTGTGTAAAAGTCTGACAAATGAAACGTGGTTGGTTGCAAGATATATCTAGGGTAGAAAGCGGAGGTTGCTTCAAAAACTGTGGACTTTTAGGAGCGAGATTTGTGGGCGAGACCTTGCACAGGAGACACTGAATCATGAGACAACAGCTCAGATTTCTGCTTTGCCCTCACTGTTAGGTTCATGACAAAGCAGTAATCATCTCTATGCGCTGCAGATGATCATTTTGAGGCATCATGGATCTAAGATATCTTAGTTTCTGAAGAAAATTACTTCTAATTAACCGTCTTTAGGGTGAGGTAATTTTAAAATGCAGTTCAGCATCTACATACTGTAATACAGTTCAGCTGACTCAAAAGATGGACAGTGCTTATCTCAGATCTGTTTTTATTTCCAGGATGATTGGTCTCCACCCTGGAATGGTGCGTTCATTTCCCTGGGTAAGGACATCCGCAAATGTGTGTGCAGAAGGCATTGAGACAGATAATCTAATCTGCCACCGAGTGCAAGGAGGGAGGTTCCCATAATAGGGTGTTGTTATAGTTCTGCCATACTCTTGTTTTACAGTGTTTAAACCATGGAAGTTGTAAGTGACAGATATTTGAATTTATTTTTTAGGATAGTTCACCCAAAAATGTTTTTTTTTCCCCACATCATTTACTCACCCTTAAGTTGCACCAAACCTGTATGAATTTCTTCTTCTGCTTAACACAAGATATTTTGAAGAATATGGGTAACCAAACAGTTGATGGAGCCTAACTAAATGGTGCCTGTCAACAGTTTGGTTACCGACATTCTTAAAAAATGGGAGTAAATGATGACAGAATTTTCATTTTTGGGTGAACCCTTTAACAGAAAACAATCGCACCTTCTCACTTCTCTGTTTGCTCAGGGGTCTTGAAAACAGACCCGTCCACTATTTTTCCTCCCTCGGACCACGTAATCTTTTGTCTGCTTATTATCCACAGACTGTCTCTCAGATTCCTGAGATTTAGCACAACTATGGTAAATGTCGATGAACAGCACGTGTTAGCGTACATGTGGCTGTTATCTGCGGCTGAAGGGAAGTGAACAAAGTGAGGAAATGGCTGGTTAGGATTAGTCTTCCTGCAATGCTGAGGTTTTAGGGTGCTTCAAATTGTTCTTCTTCAAATTGTTGAGGTTATAGTTTTGAAGTGTAGAACAGGCCATTTTTGAATGGTTAGTTGATGAATTTATGTAGCTTAGGCAATGTGTAGTAGTTATCTTCTAGTCATTGATTAGCATATTCTGTCATGATAATGTAAAAAATAAATAGTTAAACGAAATAGAAAGCGTAATAGACAAATAGAAAACGTAAAAATATAAGCCAACTTGATGCAGTAAGACTTTTGAGCTGTCTCAACAATACTTTTTGATTTCTTCTCAGGAATAATTGTTTTAATTTGTTCGTTAATGCAATTTTGATTGTCAAATTTTGTGAATAAATATATTCTTGTCACAGCAACAGAAACAACTGTTGTTGAGATAATTAATTTTTTTTTTTCCTGGATGTAAAAAGTTTAATTGGTAAAATAAAGCATCAGCACACTATCCTCTACTATCCTCTACACCTTTACATTATTTGTGATTCATATATACAGTATATATGAATCACAAATAATGACTGTATTCAATCAGGTTTCCCTGCCATCAATGTCTTTATTTGTTTTTGTTAACTAAAACTAATACTTTGTTAATTGAAATAAATGTGAAATAAAATATACATATCAGCCGAAAATTTTAGCCTTAAGCCCAGAATGTGAAATGTAGCCCTGGCAATTAACTGAAATAAATTAAGTTGAAGTACTAAAATGACTAAAACAAAATGTATATATATATATATATATATATTATAAAATGAGAAAATATAAAAAAATACAAGTATATCAAAATGTTAATAAATACTATAATAGTATATAAATAATATTAAAATAACACTACCATGAGTTGTGTATAGAAATAGTTCTACCCCAAACTCACACTAATGGTTAACCAGTGTCTCAGTCTTAGGCTGGTTGCAGTGGTTAGGATGCAACAAACAGAACAATCAATCAAACAGAATGATGATTTGAGAGCACAGAGCCACAGTGTTTATTTGGTGGGAATCAATCTATGAATATCTTACTTATAGCTGTTTATACGAATGAAATAAAATTTTATGGTGGTATGAATTTGGTTTGAAACCATTTGTAAAACATACACGTATCTGAATTGCATTATGCTGCTAAGCATTTTGTGGCATCAGTTTTCTAATCTGATAGCTGGCACATCAAGTGCTGCCATCAGCAGTTTCATCCCAAGCAGAAGAGGTGCTTCAGCTCTGTATTTCGGCAAAAAGTAATGGACCTCCTCCAGCACCAGTGAAGTCAGGTCACCTAACGGTCCCTGATCCATTACAGTGAAAATTGCCTTTTCACTTCCCCTTCTAACTGCTCCAATTAACAAAAGCAAGACATACAAAGGTTTCCATTGGCAATGAATAATGATCTGAGAAAAATATTAGAGTCCATTTATCACTGTGTTTTTGGATTTTACCGCCAGAAAAATTAATCTGGTCGAAATCTGTAGTTTAAAGGTATAGTTCACCTAAAAATAAATATTCTTTAATTTACTCACTCTCATGTCATTCCAAACTCATAAGACTTTTGTTCATCTTCGGAAAGGAAAGAAAGATGCTTTTAATGAAATCTGTGAGATTTCTCTCTCCTTCCACACATGCTTTTGACGCACAAGATCCAATAAGTGTTTTTGAACTGCTTTCACATTATTTCTACAGATAGTACACAGGGCATGCCTTACAAATGATCATTTGTAGTATCAAATTACTAGTGTATTATGGGTTATGTTTTGGAAAAAAGTCAAGCATACTTCTTCCTAATTATCATAAATTATGGAAGGCAAGCCTGCAGAAAATGTGGCAAAACAATTGACAACAACACAACAAGAGAACACTGAAAGAATTCAGACTCACTGTCTGCTGAATGCCAGGGTGTTGTGCTTCAGAAGCTCTCGATAGACAGCGTCTTGTTGTCCCTCAAGGATTCTGGTTATCATCCATCTCTGAAAGTTTACTGCTCTTTGTGGAGTACCACAGGAATCAGCCTCAGATTTTCCAACAGTGTCGAAATGAGGCCTGACAAGCCTGACCACACGTATCTTTAAAGCTCTCCGAGTTTCCTCACATTCTGGTTAAAGGTATCCTTCATTTCTCCTGCTTAATTCTTGTCTTTTAATTGGTTTAATTTCAGGTAATGCAATCATTATGTTCACATGGTCAAATCAGTATTAACAAGATGGTGATTGTATTTACACAAAGAAAATCTTAATAAAAATATTTTGGCAAAAAAAAGGTATCCTTCAGTCAAAAATGAAAAATTCTGTCATCATTTACTCACCTTCATGTTGTTCCAAACATATATCACTGATTTTCTTCTGTAAAACACAAAGCAGAATTATGGTTGCTTTTTTTCCAGACAATTAAAATGAATAGAGAATGAGACTTTCAGGTTCATAAAGGACACAAAAGCACTATAAAAGGTAGCGCACGCTCCATACAATTATATTGTCATCGCAATTTAAGCCATTATTCACATCTACCTGTCTTTGCCGTGCATGAGAGAAGTAGTCAATTTGTCAAGGAATTGTATGATTGGGTGATCAAATTCACAAAATGAATGAATCAGAATCATTTGTTCAATCAATTAAAAACAAAACATTAAACTTCACTGACTTTAACTGCATGACTGCAGTAGAATTGGAATGGAGCTGAAATGCTATGCACTACTTTTGGATACTTTTATGGCACTTTTTGTCATTTTTGAAGCTTGAAAGTTTCAGGGTACGTTTACACAACAACAGCAACAGCTGTATAATTCGTTTCATTACAGGTTTATACAACAACCAAATTTTTTTTTTTTTTTCGGAGGGAACTCTCACTTAGCCAATTCTACAATGAAGTTGATGCCCATAGCTTATGTCATTTGCAAGACAAACAGTTATGCACTAGCCTGTTATTGAGCGAGGTGGGGTGGGGTGGGAGGTGTATGTTGAGTCTGCAACATAAGAATAACTCTTTGTAGCACTTAACAGTAATGCACTGTGCCACAGACAACACACCAATCCCAGCATTTGAATATTTCACAGCATGCGTGTTTCTTCGTATGCATATGCGTACGCGAATGCCCAGAGCAGTACAGCTGCACGATGAACCCCCAATAGTATTTTGCATGTGAGAGTGCAATCTGCCGATAGAGTGAGCCTGGCAGGCTGGCTGAAAGGGCAGATAGAGGATAACATGCAAACCGCCCAGGATTATTTGTGAGCTTCTATTGTTGAGCAACACAGGTAAATGTTTGAGCTTCTTTGCCTATAGCTGCATGGTGTGGTACAATTCTCGTTTTAAGGTGGTGAGAAGAATTTACTCATCAGTTAGTACTCTAAAAATGCTGGGTTGTTTTAACCCAACCTTGGGTAAAAATATGGACAAACCCAAATGTTGGGTTAAAAATGTACTAGTAAAAATTTAACCCAATGGCTGGGTTAGTACATATTTGACCCAAAGTTGTGTGAAAACAACCCAGTAATTTTTAGAGTGTTTATAAAACAATTAATCAAATCTTTCTGTGATTTTTTTTTTGCAGTACCTCAGATGAGGTGATAGTGTCTGCATTAAATTCACAGACTAGATCAAATTAATCATTCATTCAATCTCAATTTTTTTTTTCCAAACGTGTAAGGCTTTAACACAAAAGGAAATAATTTAATATCCATTTGGGTAGATCATGACTCATTTTAACACTTTAAAAAGTACCCAAGAGTTCAAACATGCGTAGCTGGTTATTTTAGCTGGCAAAATGTTATTGCATGGCTAAGTGTTTCTATCCGTTTTGGTGAAAACCAAACTTCTTTTTAGCCATTAAAAACAGTAAAATCGAGGCAGCGTGTTGCACTTCACACTCCAGTCCAGTAAGTGGTGGAAAACTGCATCACTTTATTGAATTTACCCAACAGAATATTAATTCAATTATTTCCTTTTGAATTTTATACACATTAATGGAAATCCATTGTTGCTACACTATGGACAATCCCAAATATTGGGTTAAAAATCTAATTTAAAGTTTTAACCCAACATCAACTTTCACATTTTTAACCCAACATTTGGGTTTGTCCATATTTGACCCACATTTGGGTTGAAACAACCTAGGATTTTTTAGAGTGTACCTGACTTTAACTGTTTTATGCCTAGGTGTGTTTACTTGCAAGGGGATTATTTGCAATAATTTGTGCAGGACTTCTTTGACAACATGGGGTTATAGGCCTATTGCTCCATTTCATGAGGAAATGTCATTTTTAAATAAGAGTTTGGGCCATTTTTCAACTTTTCTTAGACACTACTTTAAGGAGAAAACAAAATGCATAAATGTCCCTCCCTGCCTCTACCTCTTAAATGTGCTTCCATTAGTGTAAGTACTGCATAAATATGTCCTCCACTCTCATAAAAGTGCTTGGCTAGGTGCCTGCTCTTCACAGGCTGTGGATTTGCCTTACGTTGTGACAGTGTTATATTTTGTTATTCTGAGCCAAGCACACTTTTTCCTTGAGAGATGACATGAGGAAATCCATTGCTTGCCAAACTGCCCCATAGCTTTCACAGAGAAGTGATTGTCTCTTAGTGAAGGGCAGGACCAAATTCTCTTATGAATAAATGGCTTGGTAAGAAAAAAAAAGGAAATCATTAACCCAAGGAAAAGACATCCGAACAGCTCCATTAGGAAATTTGCTGATAACTTACACAGTCAATGAAAGTAGAAGAGAGGAAGATTTTGGCTGTTGCTGAAGAACTCAAAGCAGATGCGCTTGAATATTTCTCTGAAAATGGTGACAGTATAGGACTGGCTAATGAGTAGAAATGCAAATGGCTAGAAATACATCTGCTATCTTTGATTCAAAGTTCCTTCTTTGATAGTTTGAAATCATTTTGGGAATCATTTAAAAGTCATAAGGGAGTGTTGTAGTTAGAGTTTTAAAATGCTGACTATGTTAAATATGCTCATAACCATTATGGTGACTTTTTAAATTGCCAGCTATGATTTATTCAACAATTACTAACATTCTCTTAACTTATATACATTTACATTCTCTGTTTACGCTGCTTACAAAATGGCATACAATACAATATAACACAGTCTCATCCCAATTCGTCATATAACTGACGTTTTGGGACGTCTTTTGACCATTCGTCAATATACGACTTTTTAGGGCCCCCTTAAACGTCGGTAGATGAAGATCCCGGGTCGTCATACAACTGACGCTTTACCTTTAACGTCAGTTAGGTGACGAGTTGGGTTTAGGGTTAGGTTTAGGTATGGGGTAGAGTTAGGATCCCATAACGTCATCTACCGACGTTTAAGGGGGCCCTAAAAAGTCGTATATTGACGAATGGTCAAAAGACGTCCCAAAACGTCAGTTATATGACGAATTGGGATGAGACCGGGTTGTACAATAACAACCACACTGCCATCCTTCTCGGAATACATTTGCCTCTTTTTCCATGAAGAAACTTTGCAGCATAGATGTAACTAGAACTGTAACTAGACCTGTCCAAAACCGCACTGTCCAGGCGTTCACTGTGGCAAACCAGAGTCTTCGCCTCAACATGTGGCTTTGATAAGTCTGTGGCTCCTGGAGTTTTGCAATCTAAACTGGAGATTTGGGATCTGTGAGGAAATTCTGCATGGCCAATATTTTACGTGAGAAACTAAGAATCAATGAATTGAGGTGAAAAAACTTTTCCAATATTTAACTGGGCTTCATGAAACCAAGACCAGCTGACTTTGAAAGTACACAGTTACAGGAACAAGACATGCTGCACTTTCCGGTAACCAGCAACTTTGGCATTCACTTAAAGGGATAGATCACCCAAAAATGAAAATTCTGTTTCAATTTATTCATCTTCATATTGATCCAAACAGGCATAAGTTTATTTTTATTTTCTGAGGAACACAAATGTTATTTTGAAGTTATTGTCAGTGGTGTCTAAAATAACATTGGACAAAAACATTTTTCAAAATGTCTACTTTTGTGTTCCACAGGAGGTGGTCAAACAGTTCATGTGCCTCAACCAGTTTTGAGTTAGGAAACTGTTAGGAAACTGTGGCTTGCTAAGCTACACAGAAGCTATTCAGTTAAAAGCTAGTTAGCTAAACTACAAGATAATTCATCAAAGAATCCTGAAAAAAGTATCGGTTTCCACAAAAAAAAAAAAAAATGAAGCATCACAACTATATCCCTTTATCTTTGATAATAATATGTTTCTTGAGCATCAAATTAGCATACGCTAAATTCTGGATCAGGTGACACTGAAGACAATGTAATGATGCTGACAATGCAGCTTTGCCATCACATCAATGAATTAAATATTAAAATTAAATAAAATAAAAGTTATTTTAAATTCTAATAACATTTCACAATATTACTGTTTGTTTTGCTGTATTATTGATCAAATAATTGCAACTTTGGAGATAATAAGAGTCTTATTTCAAAAACCTCGGACAGTCAAGAAGTTTACTTCAACTCCGAAAGATAGCTGAACTCTTTTTGATATGTTATATTTCTGAATTCACTGAAATGAATCAGACTTTTATATTTATCAGCAAGAGTTTTTTTTCATATCATAGCAATTAATTACGGAGACAGCAACAAAGAGATATAATATAGTCTCTCTGCTTGTTTGTAGGAACCAAACCTTTTGAGCAACTTACTGAAAATATAGTGCCATTATAGTTATTTAGCAATGAAGAAACCATGCTCTGTTCAAATATAGCTCCCTCGAGACCAAAAAACTCTAATTCCAGCGAGAACAGCTCAGAGGTGTGAAGCCAGCATGATCTTTCCTCCGAGGGCTGAAGGTGACTGGTGTGTGTACAGAGGGACTGTGGGCGGAGGATCAAACAGGGCCAAGGGAAGGGTAGACACTGCAGCTGGGTGCATGGGCTTCAGGCTTCAGGCCCCAGGCAACAGGAGCCCAGCTGGGAGAGGCTTTGGCTGGCTGGAGTAGAGAGTGCTGGCTGTCTCGGGGGCCTGTGCCCTGTTGCAGGTAGTTCAGCCATCTTGCCTGAGGAGCAGAGGGGGATGAAAGGCAGGCACACAGATGTCGCCCCTGCTGGGGACCGAAGGCCCAGCCAGGAAATGTCATGTTTAGCAGCTGGTATGAAGCCTCCCCTCGCTTTTGGCTCTCTCTCTCAACCCCCTTCACCCACACATTCATTCACTCGTCATCGCCACACACGGATGTCGATACACAGTCGGTCAATACATTTATAAACATACTTATTTGAACTTCTGGATACATTCCTAAAGATTTTCCCGCCTGAGCTGGTGTGGTGTGGTTCCTTCAAAAGTGAAGTTTAGTGTGTAGGTCATGGAGGAGAAGCATGCAGAAGAGGCTCCTGATGGTGCGGGTGGCAGCTGCACGGGCCAGACTGCACTCTGTCTCACCCACAGGGCGGAAAAGAGAGGGAGTGAGAGAAACAGCATCTGTCTGACTTTCCCCACGGACACATCCCTTCTACCGCACTGGCCTGGACAGGCTAAAATGGTACAGTAAGAAGGTCACCTCTACCTCTCTCCCCCCACCGTTCTCTTCTCCAAACTGACCTGACCTGCTGCAGCGCCCATTAGCCATGGCCGTCTCAGCACTGTTGCCTCACCGAGCAGCAAATGTGACAGACAGAATGAATGGGAAAACTCCCTCAGGGTCATTGTTGAAATGGCTTTTTACCGTTTATATTTTGATTTGGTAATATTTTGTCTTTCTATGAAAATGTCCTGTCAATATTTTTCCTGTTCATTCATTTTCTAGTCATTTCTACTGTCATTAACTTTTACGGAAAAATGCTAAATGAAATCAACCATTCAATATTTGATTTTAAATGTATAAAACTGTCCTTGAAATAACATTGAGTACATTATTATAATGGAATTTTGTGAATGCTTTAGTTATTCGTTCAGTGTTTTAGAGCGCTTACAGGAAGACCACATTTACGAGGCTCACATTCTGTCTTCAAGTGTACCTGAAAAACATGAGTTGGGCGTTTGTTATTATACCGATGGTCTGTCTGAATCCTTGATTCTGATTGGCTGGAAGGTGTGCAATAATGCACAGGTAGTTCCAAGTCAGTATAATCACTGTTCTATATTAATGTGCTGTTTTCTTTTAAGCGCACATGAACACACATACGTCACTCACACAGAGTGGGAGATCATGCTGCGCACACAGAAACATTGAGGAGCACAGAGACTTAACAACGCTGGCCCATGACTTTTAGAATTAAAATAGCTTCGCAACTGATTCGCTGCATTTTATTTCTCAGCAGGAGTTACATTGCTATTTTGAAGTAATTAAACTCACAGATTCGTTGCAAATGGCCAGTTGTGGCCTAGGTTACAGAGTCAGACACAAAGGTGTTACCAGGTGAGGTGCCCTTGAGCTATGTTGTGATTATTTATGTCTAAAGTCAGTATAGGATGTGCTTGGGTGAGTTAATTAATTAGTTAATTAATTAGCAAAGCGCTTTATTTTACCGGTCTTCATTCACTTGTGCAGCTCAATTCCAGAGTATGATTATAGTTTACAATTTATCATTTACATTTTTAGTAATTCTGTTGGCTGCTCAGTGATTGTGTTTGTGGATGCACTACCGCATTCAGCAACCCAATAGAACAGTCACTGTCCCTGTAATCTCCCAAAAGTGCTGATGCAACTCTCCAGTTAGTAATGTCATACTTAATATATTAAAAGAGTTAATGGAGTAATGGTGAATAGCCGTTTCCCACAAGGACTGAGGGGCAATCTTGAGAGTAGTGTGCATCTAGAGCAGAAAGTGTCTGATATGTGAGGCTTGTTTCTCTGTAAGTCTCCCCAGAGTACCCATCTGTTACTGCGGAGCCATGTCTGATTCAGAGAAGGACCAGCTGGGCATGAGAACTAACCCAACTCCCACTAGTCTAGGCACACTTTAAAACACTTTCACATACAAGCAGATGCATCTCGGACAGCTTTTACTAACATAACAACCTTAAAAATGATTGAGATAATTTTGCTGCTGATGATATAACAAAGTCCTTAGCTCCAGTCGGAAATAATCAGAAAGAACCTCCAGATTTGGTTAACAAGCGTGATTACTAATAGTCTTTAACGTGGAGGAAAGAAAACGCTGCTCTTACCAGGATTAGATGATCGCTGTTGCCCAGCTGGGGTGTATGGTTGGTACATCATGTGGTTTGTAAATAACTAGATTGTAGTTCGTATGTGCCTTTTCATTGGCTCCATTTTTGAACAGAAACAAGAACAGAAGCTGAGACCCCAAGAAAAAGCATGTGCACAATTCACATGTAAAATGTAGAAAACAGTTTGCCAAACTGGATTAAGCCATGGTCTGGTCTGTTCAAACCAAGAACAATCATTCGCAAAGACCCGGCCTGACAAGCCATGCCGCTCTCATCCATACACCATGTTTTCACGCAGTGATAAACACATCTTGGAGCAGAGAGGATACTGACAACAACAGTCGGGTCAGATCAGATTACTTTTGATATGAAACAAAGTCTCAACTTTAGTAATTTTTTTAAAGAAATTTAAATAATAAATACCGTTTTGACAGATCGCTGTAGAGCCTCAGTTAAAGCTGCTCATGAGATAATCTCTTCCTTCTGGGTTCATTAATAGCATCAAATAAACATGAATGAACATAAAAATTGGAAACTGAAGAGACGTCAGTATCGGGCTCTATGCACAGCTCCACTACTTCCTGAACTTCAGCCAGCTTCTTGTTTCCTGCCTGCCATTATTGGACACATTGATTAATTCAGGAGTGTTTGATTATTGTTGCCGGGACTACTGAGGTCAAGCACACCTGAATTAATCAAATTGTCCAAGAATGGAAGACAGGAAACAAGGAGCTGACTGTGGCGGATTATGATTGGTCAGATAGCCTGCCAATCAAACTCCCAGCGAAGGGTCAATTATAATAACTTTAACTCCACAGTTTTATTAATCCTTCTGACTCAATGAGAAGAGTTCACAACTAACAACACAGAGGAAAGATATCACTGGAATCACTTTCAGATTTTTTTCTAGCTGATTAACGATTAGAAACATTGACAATTTTACTCAATAAGAAAATCTCACCTAATGCTGTAAATCTAGGCTACAGAGAGCCCTGTTAGCTGATATTATTAAAGGTTTTACTATTAAATCTACACAGTATTTAATCTGCAGGAAGCTCACAGACACTTTAGCAGTTGGTGAAGTGTGTGGTAGTTTGTCCTAGCAGCAGGCCTGTTTAGGCTTTTCAGGGCAGACTGCGGAGGTTGGTGAAGGCCATAGAGGATACAGGGACCATCGCGCCTGCTTGTCTCCATCTGTAGCTGAAGCTGGTAATTATAGTTGGGAGAGGCGCCCGCAGCTTGATGCCATCTGCCAGCGGGACGGTAGAGCCAGGCTGAAGTGGGCACAAAGGCCCAGTGAAGTTCCCTTAGCTGCGGCCGACAGGAGGACCAACACCTGCCAGCGGGCCGCTGGGCCTCATCTGCTCGGATGGAGCACGCGACGGAGGAAAGCGAGCTCTGGTCAGATATTGTAAAAGCACTGGGTCACATGCAGAAAACCAAGACCAGCACGCTGTTTTGCATTATTATAAGTGTGTGCCGTGGCTCTTGACTGATAACTTCACAGGAAGAACCACCTGGTAAAAAAAATGTAAGTCAATCCCACCATCTTGTGGCTAAATACATGTAGTGCAGCTGAAAAAAGCACAAGAAGCGTGATAAACTTGAAACTTATAAACTATAGCATACCGAACACATGCTCGCAACTCAAATTTAACATCCACGTGGATGTAGTGACAGGAAGACAGCTGTGCTCATGTCTCGCTCTTTCATTCGTGTTGGCACAGCGTTGCGCACCACAGTCTGCTCTAGCGTGGCCATGCCCTTCCCCTGCTCTGCCCGTCCTGCGTGTCACCAAAGCTTGCATGGACACAGATGGTGTGGGGGGAGCAGCGCATGAATATATGATGCTGGAGGGTGAAGTGTAGCGGGTCGAGGCAGATGCCCACTGGCCCCGCGAGAGCCCCTCTGCCCGGTCAGCCACGGCCCTTCGGCTTCCCACCAGATGCTGCAAAAGAACCCCAGCTAAACCTCTCACGCTTTTCAAAAGATTGACGTCCACATGTTTAATAGATTATTTAAGATCATGGAAAAACCATGGATTTATGCTAAAATTTGCAATCATTTGAAAAGCGACAACACAGATGGGCTCCTAACCCTGGATAAAGGAATGTTTCTCTCTTGTAATTTAGATGCAGGGTTTGCATCACTTTCAAAATAATTAAAAACACACAGCATTCAATGAATAACGGGAAGAGTAGGCGGGGCATATCGAGCAGCTCCTCCCCCCTTTTTAAAATAGCCAATAGAGTTTAGTTAAATCACAGCTCGGCCAGGACAGCTGAGCTCAGTAAAGCCGCAGTTGCCATTGTTTTGGAGCACACTAGCTTATAGATAACAGTAAGGCTAACATTAATATTTTAATCAAAAAAAGGGGAAATTTTGCAAATGGCGACAGAAAATTTGCTTATGACTCAACTGTTTTTTCTTACCTGTGTAGTCTTAAACAGTGGCAATATAATATAAATCGAGAATGAGTAATGCTAAAGACTCTAGTACACTTTTTGCATTTGTCCAATCAATGACAATGCAAAAGTTTTAAAGTTTTCTAAGTCTAAAGTACAAATTAAATGTTAACCCCATATAAAGTATGAGCAGTGAGAAATGTGAAACAAGATAACAGGATTCCAATTTAGCTGTGGTTTAGAATAACCCAGTGTTAGTTAGGCTATTACAATTTTTGAAAAGCTCTCAAAACATGAAAATTTAACTTTGAAAAGCCATGCTCATTCCTACATATGGATTCCACCACCACAAATGTGCTTGGCGAATCGGTTAACTACTATTGTTCTCACTTAACTAACATTGCAGTATGGAGATGGGCGAAAAAAATTACAATTAAATTACACAAATAAATGGAAGAAATTGAACTGTCTAGTTCACTTTAGTAGCAGATAATGTACAATTATGACAGAATATTTAACTGTTCAGTTTACGGTACCTTCATGTCTTGAACTAAAAAAAGCAGGGGGACTTCAACATAATTTGTGACAAATTAGTTATAAGTATGTTGGGTATTAAATGAGATAACTAAGGCAACTACTTTATTTTTTTTCTGCCTAAATGTTAGTTTAACTGTTCTATTGTGAAAGAAAAGCCAACCAAGTGCAATGCAGCATAATATATTTAAACATGAAAAACACAATATATACAAGTTAGCTACAAAAAATGTTTTAACGCTAAAAAAAAAAAATTACAAAACAGAGAAAAAAAATTAAAGGCATATTTAACTGAATAAGAACAAAAACTACAGTAGGTGTTCCCTAGTGATCAACCAATTATTAATATGCTAGACAGTGAACACATGGGCTTACACATCACATTTGGCAAATTGTTCCCAATAATATTACTCCAAAAAATGAATTAATTAAATACGCAACTCTAGAGTGACCTGAAAAGTAAGAAGTTAAGCCTCACTGGCCTGATTATTTTGACCTAAATTGGCAGGCACATGGTAATGCAGGTTGTATTTGGATCTTTAAGAAGTTGTGGATAAGACCCTTCTGGGTTTAGCCAACATGTGCATTTATAATCAACAAAATGCATGTGGATGACATCATAATAATGGCTTGCTTTAATGATACAATGTGATAGCTTGGTTATAAACAGTGATTGATATTTGACCAACTCTCCGATACCAGGAGGATAAGAAATATTTCAGCAACACCCAAGCCTACAAGCTTTGAGAAGGCATCAGGTGGCATGTCTGCTACATCTGGGGTGTGTGTGCAGTATCTGAGTAAACTCAAATGGAAGAACGAGGTTTTGCTGTCCTAAGAATGGGTGTACAGGAAGTAGACAGAAGCAAGTGGCTGAGGCTCATTAGAGCTTCTGCAGGAAGTAGCATCCTCTGCATCCAGCATGCATTTGCAAATAGACCAGAAAACTGGCAGAAATACAGGTTGTGTGACAATGCTATAAGAATGAAAGTAGTGCTAAGAAGTGTATTCTTGTCAAGTCTAATCAACAGAATTTGTCTTGTTATATCCTGGGTTAAACAACATCATAAAAAAAGCTTAGTTAAGCATAATACCACATAAAGTGAAGAAAGAGTGGAGATTAGAAAAGATAGAGTACAACACAAACAACAACAAAAAAGTGCTTACTTCCAAACATGATGTGTTTAACTCTGATGGCTTATTCAATCACCTTCTCGGCTCCTCCATAACACCTTTCAATGCAACTGAGATGTGCAGTCTCACGGACAGACGAGTCTTTCACCAATGCTCCTGCAAAGTGTGCTCAGGAGAATCAGGTGAGATGGGATCACAGCTGATCCAAACGAGATACAAGTTGCCTCCTGAAGCCGAAACTGAGCTCTAGGTAGGAAGAGGGTCGTCGTCGCCACGTTTACACTTGCATTTGCAGCAGAGGACGAAGGGAGTAGCCAGCAAAAGGAAAGGGGAGGCCACTAGCAACAGCAGACCGAAGCCGGCAAAGATGCCAACAACCTGATCACAGAAGAGAGAAGCTCACAATGAAAAAAGAGGGAAAAAAATAAATGAAATAATTTAATAATTAATAATAATGTGTACACATTCCTGTTGATTACAAACTGAAACAGGTATTGGTCTGTGATGCTCTTACATGTCAAATCAGAAGGCATTCTGCCACGGGAGGGCAGTAATGGCTCTTGGTAATCATATCTTGGTATTTATTCTATGCTACTGGTACTAATCTAATTTTTTCCTGAAAAAAAGCTTCTATACAATTTTGGGAGCATCAAGAAAGTAAAAACGTCCCAGTTCTGAAAATGTTAGAAGAACTGTCTAAATAAAATGTAATTTCAACAAGAAAACATGCAAAAAAAAAATATTAATTTTGTGTCCTCAAACAAAACAAACAAAAAGTTTATTGATGTATTAATATTTTAAAAGCAAGGATGCTTTATAATTGATTGTGACCATGGAGCATTAATAATGTTACATATATTATCATACGTCTCTTTTTTGATATATATTTTTTTAAATAACTGCTATACATTTTATTAATCAAAGAATCCTGAAAAGTGAAAATATTTTTTTCCACAAAAACATTTAACAGTACAACTGTTTTTAATATTGATAATAATAATAAATGTTTCTTGAGCACCAAATCAACATATTAGAAAGATTTCCGAAGGATCATGTGACACTGAAGACTGAAGAAATGAGGCTGAAAATTCAGTTTTGCTATCACAGGAATAAATTACATTTAACATATATACTGTATTAAATTGAAAACTTATTTTAAATAATAATAATAATAACACTATATTATTTTGTACAGTATTTTAATCAAATAAATAAGTCTTAGTGAGCATAAATACTTCTTTCAGAAAAAAACAATTTTAACTGACCCCAAACATTTGATCAGTATACATTGTATATATAAAACTGACCTAATTCTAAAATGTACCTATTTTTAATTCATGGAATAGCCCATTAGTTTTAAGATAAGTGCTGAATTATCAAACTGATGATTTGTGGAGTTGACAAAGTATTAAGAGGCAATGTGGGTCCCTCTACATCAAAATGTCTGAAATATTAACATACAGCATTAGGGGAGTCCCTTTTAAACATCTACACTAGAAAAAGAGATGCATCACATGCATACACACATTTACCTGTAGAAAGGTTTAAAAAGGCATCGCTGCCTCCTGTTATGCTTTTTTTAAGCCACTCTTAAAAAACTGAACAAATAACATCCTACTACAGACTGATAGATCATGCTCCATTACTACAAAATTGGAGGGTTATTTAAGGTGAACTTGGAGGGATATTTAAGGTGAACTGTGTAAGCCAGCTTGTCTTTAGCACTTCAGATCTGCAGTCTGGAGGGATGCACTCATGTGGTACATACCTGCGTCCGATGCCAGATGACGGAGGCTCTGGAATGACCCAGTTTGTTCCGGCACGGACCTTTATCATAGTGGATCAGTAAGAAGTCATCCTGAGGAAGTAAACGAAACATGTTAGTGTCAAAGATAAATATGAGTTACATGGAGAAGCAGCATTTTAAAACTCCCACAATATATAGGTCTAACCAAGCATGACTCACATTTAATAAGACATTCCTATGGGAGCTCTACCTTTATGGTACATAATGAGTATAGACATTTTAGGCCTCTTTTAAATAATAATAATAATAATAATGTCTAGTAATGAAATTTAATGTCTAAGTATAAAATAAAAACAAGTTAAACATGTCATATGCACAACTTACATCCAATGACTCCAGGCAGTACCAGCAGAAGGCATGCTTGCAGTTCTTACACATCATCTGGGCACAGCCTTCATCTCTCTCAATGTACACTTTACATTTAGGACAGCGTTTGATCGGGGCCTCGTCCTCCAAGCTCTTGATGTTGAAACTGAAGAGGGGAGATGAACATGGAACAGAACAGATGTTGAGCGTCATGTTTTGTTTAGGGTCTGAGAGACACATATTGCTAATGTCATGAAGTCTGATTATAAATAAATCCTAAACTCACTAACATGCTTCAAGGTTATAAATAAACACAACAGTTTTCGGAGTTTACAACAGCAGTCTCTTATGCTCACCAAGGCTGCATTTATAAAATCAAAATAAAGTCAAAACTGCAATTGTGAAATATTATTACAATTAAAAGGGACTGTGTTTTTATTATTTTAATACAAATAAAAAAAGTAACTTATTCCTGTGATGGCAAACCTGAATTTTCAGCATCATTACAGTCTTCAGTGTCACAAGATCCTTCATTAATCATTTTAAAATGCTGATTTGATGTTCAAATACACATTTCTTAACAATTGTGAAAACAGTTGTGCAGCATTATATTTTTTAGGATTAATTTTCGGAGGATTCTTTGAGTAGAAAGTTCAAAAGAACAGTATTATTTGAAAAATAAATATTTTGTACCAATATAAATGTATTTACCGTAAATTTTGATGCATTTAATCGGTTCTCATCTTTTGATTTTACAAAAAAAATTCTTTCTAATTGTTTCTACAGTGTTTTTTGACTCTAATCAAATCAAAACAGAATTGTTGCTAAAATGAATACCAGATGCAGTGTTGTAAAACAAAAGGAGACTTTAAATAGGTCAAGAAACTTAAATAAGGGGCAATATAAGATAATTAGATAATTATTATGATCTGCACATAATGGGGATGGGGTACACCCACAGAAGCAACATGTCTGCTGTGAACGCTACATGATTTGATGCTGAGGTTTTACCTGTTTTCCCCAGGCAGGAAGGTGGTAATCGGCAGGCTCTCCTGACATGGCTGGCCGGTGTGGCAGTCCGCCCTGCAGGCAGAGCAGAAACGCAGGCTGCACTGAGGGCATTGCACCGGCTGCGGCAACTGCACCTCTGCTTCATTCAGCTGGCACACCGTTTGGCATGAGGACGACGGGCACCAGGTCCGACAAGGATCCAGAAGCACCTCTGTAAGGAAAAACAAACAGCATGCTTGAAATGATGACTGTCGTGGAAATTTTAGACTGGATATTAAACCAACCATGTTTCTAACATCTAACCTTATTTAACACTTTGAAACACCATGTACTAAAATCTTTGGTTTTGTGTTTTTGAATGTTGTAGGCCTATGTTGCCATAACCCCAGTCGAGTGTATAAATAACATAGTTTGGGAAATGAAACTAGACAGTCTAGGTTTGAAATGTGATCTTGAAGTAATGAAGAACCCATCAAATTGTAAGGAAATGTCATTTTCGCCCATTCTCCTTTTCTATAAAAACTGTTGTATTTGTCTATGCAGGAGGGATTCTCAATGGGATTGGTCTGCGATACACCAGCCAAGCTTATTGATTCTTTTTGGGAGATTCTTTCGAGAACTCCCGGCCGCAATAAACAGCATTTAAAGGACAATTACTCAAGGCTGTCTGACATTTAAGCTGTGCGGTGAAGAAAACAAGTAAGTTAGAAATATCGACTCAACGTCGATAATTTATTTATATATTTCATTATGCATCTCTCAGGGAAACTCACCTCGCTCAAACTGGAGTCTCTTATAACGTTGCATGACCTCTGCAGCCACCATACACTCAATCTACAGCAGAGAAACAGAGCATATAAGCAAGATGGGAGCAAATGACAGAGGAAGAGAGACTGTCTTAATACTTTAAAACTTCTATAGTCTTTCTAGTCTCTGCCAAAAATGACAAATTTTAAAAGAGCTTACCTCATTTTCAAGCAAATGTCCCCGTTTCGGGCAGGCAGAGTCAGGACAGCTAATAGCCGGTTCGAGGCCCTCTTTAATGAGCAGTTCAACATATTGCTTCAAACACTGTAAGAGACAGATTTCTTATTTTTCATCTTTGAAAAAAAAAATGATGAGACAACTGCTGCCTGTAGTTATGTTTCCACCCACAAACACTCTGTTCATTGTAGTCAAGCCAACATCAAACCATCACAGCATTCTGCTGAGACAACATTCAAGAGCTGCTTCTAGAGAACATATCAAGCTTCAAAAATCTTTATTAGCATGGCAAAAACAACTTCTTTCCAGCACCGCTTAATGCAGTTACATTACTGCTGTTTCCTCACATGTAAAGACACTGCATTATAATATGTTTTGGAACATTGGATGGCGCATTGGTGAAAAACACACAGGAGTGGGAACTGAAGACACAGTCCTTACCAGACTGCAAAATATGCACTGGCACTGGGAGATGGTGGTCATCTGTTCCAGGGGAAACTCTCCCAGGCACAGTTTACAGGACAGAAGCGGCGCCAGGTCCACGTCCCAGCTGGGTTCGTAGCAAGAGCTGCTCATGGTGCGCCAACCTGGGACACTAAAAGACAGAGAGAAAGCATGTCTGAAAAACAGCTAAAGCAGTTAATAAATGCCATATTTTATCTATATAAATATTAAAAACCAAAACACTACAAATTATAATTCATTTTAATGCAAAAAGTGAATTTAGGCATCGCAACCATTGTTTTCTTTGTGTGAGTTTGTTTAAATAGCATAATATGACTTTAGTATAATTTATATACTATTACAGTATTTATTCATATTTAGAATTAGCTTTTACTTTTATATTTTAATTTTTAATTTTAGTGTTACTAATGTGCATTTTTAATATTTTAGTTTGTTTACATTAATATTATTATTTCTATTTAATTTAGTTTAGTTTCACCTAAACTTAATTCAGCTAGTTGCCAAAGCAAGATAATTCAGTTAATTAAGTTTTTTCCATTTAACAATTACATTTTATTTTAGCTTAATTTCACTTACCAAAAGCAATTAAAATGGTTTTAGCTTCAGTTAACAATAACAATGATCTGAACATTATAAATGTACAGTAAAGGTAAAGATTACTTTAAGCAGTGCTTTCAAAGATTAACTTTAAGTGAGCAATAGATGACAACAATGGTAATCTAAATGTAAAAAAAAATAAATAATAGAAATTAGCAGGCACAATTAAATACACAATATTGATTAATTAATTTCAATATAGGTCTCTGATGTAGGCCAAAAGCTGATATGGTACTGATAGGCCTACCGTGTTTCCATATAAAAGATAATATTTTAAATTTAATGGGTAAACTTGGACCATAGAAACAAAGATTTAGGGGATCTCATTATTATCCATTAAAATACTTGGTCTGTCAGCCACAGAGTTTTCCTCCCGAGAGCTTCTGCTGTTTGCTGAGAGCTTGTTCAGTCAATGGCAAGTATGTCAATATCCCTCAGTACTGCTGCCAGGCAACCCAAAGAAAACTAATGACTGTCTCCACTGGAGATCCCTACAGAACAGACTCCCTCAGAGAGCATGAGCAGCAACACGGCAGCTACTAAAAACAAACAGACCTCCGCATAACACACATATTTATAAAATTACTGTATGTGTAAACTTTCAAACGCTACTTCCCAATACGGCACAACAAAAATTTTTGCACCTTAAGTTACTAAAAACTATTGAGGTTCACTGTACCTTACTGAGCGCTACATGCCATCATGAGCTGAAATAATTAACTGAGGAACATTCAGATGGACTAGTTAGTGCGCTTCCCTACAGCAGATATCTGTGTAGGTGGAGACAGATGGAGAATCATGGGCTTGCGCCTGCAGGATCTCATTGTGTTCGTGGTGGCGGGAATAGTCGACAGCCCAAACAACAAACGGCTCTCAGCAGGCTGTGAGTCTCTCTGTTTGGGCTTCTCACCTCCATCAGCACACCCACACAAGCCTTAACCAGACACTAACTCTCAGTCATTTCATATGTAAAGCCACGTGTACACGAAGAGATTATTCTGTTCTTTATGATCATTGCTTTTCAGGTCGCCTGCCTTGAGATCTTGAGTAGAAGTCAAGGCAGTGACTGTATGATGTATATCTTATGAGAACAATGACACCATAAATCACTGGACTTTATGAAATCCTCAAATTGAAATAGTTCTGTACAAATGAAGAAAATACTGTAATGTTGTGCAGTGTCTGAAATCTATCATGGAATCATCTATCACAACTAGAACAAGGTAATTTTGAAAAGGAATAAATTACTAAAAACAAAGATGTCCACCGCTCCCAGAGTTTTTCCAAAATTAAAGGGGAAATCCCAGGCATGAAAGCAGGCCCTCCATTGTTCCTTCATCTAGACAACAACTAACCACATCTTGAGCTTTTCCTCCATGGAAATGGGCCAGGAAAGGAAATATCCTATAACGTTGGGTCACACACATCAGTCTGGCACAATGAATCCCTCAAAGGGTCCAAGATGAAGATGGAGAGTGTCCAACAGCCTGGCACTGTAATTGAAATTCTCAATCTGCTGATGGAGGTGAATAGCACTAATATCTAGCTCTAAAGCACATTTTCTTGTTGTGCATGCACATTTCAAAGTGCTCACAGATCACTTTATTAAAAAAACTGGCTTTGCTCAGTTTTGCAATAAGCATTCGAGGAAAGATAACTTAACAACTGAGCTTGTATGCTTGTAACAAGTGCAAGTATGAGCAAAATTATATAACTGATAAAGGTCTTACATAATATTCATTTTTAATCTATCTCAAGGTTGAGGACAAATTAAGCTGTTCTCTCCATTGTTGCTCTGTCTCTTATGACTGGTCAAGAAACATTTTCTTCCATAAATGAAGACAATGTAAAGGCAAATTCAAAGTATTAGTATTCAAAAGCACATCTTTACACTAACTCACTGTTCCCTCTTCGTATCTGCTTCTGCAAACTTTTAAAAAGTGTTCAAAACCATTTACAGCAGCATTTTAAATTAGTCTAAATGTGCACAGAACAAACATACAGAAATGCCTTTGGTAGGTCTTCGGATTTGTGTCAGCAACACTGAAATCCCTGAACAACCTAATTGCTTAATTGGATTACATAAAGGAGGAGTATGTGAATACATAGGCCTAAGCATATAACTGCTAGTCAGACCTTAAAGGGATACTCCATCCAAAAATTTAAATCGTCATCATTCACTCACCCTCAAGTTGTTGCAAACCTGTATAAGTTTCTTTCTTCTGCTGAACACAAAAGGAAGATCTTTTGAAGAACGACTGGAACCAAACAGTTGTGGGGAACCATTGACTTCCAGCAGAAGAAAGAAACTTATACAGGTTTACAACTACTTGAGGGTGAGTAAATGATGTCTTTTGATGACGCATTTTTAGTTAAAATGTTAACACAATAGGGATAGGGATCACGGTTCATGATCACATGTTCACAGATTTGACCATTAATTTTTTGACAATAGAGGGGAAGCTTAGCTTCCCCTATAATCCCTCTATGTCCGAAGGGATAGCTGGACACGTCATAAATTAATGGGAAACCCGCCACAGCAATGATTTATCTCTTTGCTTGGGAACTAATGTAGTCACAAACCAAAATGTACAGGACTGCGTTCTCTGGAATCCTCTCAAGCGGAGGACTTCTACATTCCGATTGGTTGCCGCTGAGTAGCTCATTACTATAAAGTTGACCTGACTTCAACTCTGCTCAATGCTGACCATCAGACGCGCCCCTTCTCGCCACCGGCTCACATTGAAAATTAATGAATTTCGGCCACTTTGACACTCACCGACGGCACAGTAAGACTATTTTTTGGGGCCATTTTGATAGCACCGGTTTTGTTTTAAAAACTAACACTACTAAAGGGGTCCCATTATGCTTTTCCACACTTTCAACTTCAGCTATTGTGTCTATTTTCATATTGTGTATTATGTCACTGTTAGAGCATAAAAAAAGTTCTGCAATGTTACAAAGCTCAAAGTTCACTCCAAAAGGAAATATTTATTTTACAGAATCCCCTTTTCAAGAACTACAACCAATGGCTTGTTTGTACAATGCGATTTTTCCGGATCTTATGAAATCACAATGTTACTCATTTAAATAATCCCCATCAATGGAATATGCAAAAAAGGGGGCAGAGTGTTTATTTTAAACACGGTTGCTGAACATTATAACCCCAACGTTTATCTGTGTGCTGCACATTTTATGGAGAACAGCTTGTTTTCTGTTGCTTTTGTAAGCTCTCATTTATGTAAGACGGTTTACCGATGATCCAACACACTGGGCCAGCTAACCAATCACAGCACATTTTGGATTTCGGATGGAGGGGCTTCATCGAAACAGTAACTAACGATTTTATTTTTATTTTTTTTTTACAATCAACCATGAAAACATATTCTAGTACACTTCAAAAACAAAATCAAGACTTCATAAAAAGGGTATAATAGAACCCCTTTAATACGTTTTCATTTTTGCTAAACTACACATTCAATGTTAATATATGCGGACAAATCCAACGCCAATGACTCCTTTAGAACAAATAGGAATGGACAACAATGAAGACAAACTCTGTAAATATAACAAAACTAGCATGTCTCCTCATTTAGAACGGAGTGGTTTTAAATAATATCTGCAAGGCAGTATGCAGGTCTGAGGGAGCTGAGAGTGTTCCAGCCAAGCACAGGATGTGAGCTCTGCCCAAGGAAACAGCAACACTTCCTGTTTTTGCCATACGCATGCCAGCATATGCATGACTATGGAGCACAGACCTATGCTCTGCAAGACCTACTGTACTGGTGTAACATAATACACACAAAAACGTTGGATTTTATACACCACAAATAAGCAAAATGACCTATTTTTAAATTATTACTTAGTATTTTTTTTGGTTCATCTGCATACAGAAATAAAGAGTGAGATGTTTTTGATGTTTTCACAAAAGATTAAGGAAAATCAATCCTCATGATATGATTCCTTACTATAGGTAAAGAAATGTCATGGTTGTTCTAATACACAAAATAAGTCGGACACCAACAGCTATGCCTAATTTAATAAATAATATTTTGGCTTACATCTCAATATCATTTAATCACTTAAGAAGATTTAAGCAACAATTAATAAGATCATGTGAGATATCATCTCACAAACAAGGATTTGAGATCATTACTAAGTGTTTAATTGAGTGACACGTCACAGTGTGCACCAGAAAGCAATAGGAAAAGCTCAGGAGATAAATGTCTAGAGAGCTTGTTCCAGGTCAGTGTAGTAGACAACATGATCTAAAGAAGATTTAAAAGATTACTTGAATAGCTGGGATCAAGGGATTTGTAGCAGTTCAAAATGCACACCCACCCATCATATTTCATTCAACAGGAATACAGAGAAATATGTAGGAGAGTTGTCTATGTACTCTCTGTTCTCATAATTGAGGTTTGAGAAATCAATACTTGATATGTATCCAAAGGTTCTGAAAGTAGGCCGCTCTTTTACTTATTGGTGAAATGTAATCTCTGTTTTGAAGTCAATAGCCTGTGACCTCATTAATACAGAGATTAACCTACTTCGTTTGCGATTCCTTCTACTGATCTTTTCAGTTCAGATCCACTGCCATTCATTGTTCTTTTGATGTCGGGAGACGAGTTATTACAGTTTAGCAGACAGAAAAAAGCCATAATTCTGACGAGATGACCTCACAGTGAACTTATGATACCAAAATACATAGGAACCGTATATCAGAGAACCACAAACATGTGAGTGTTGTTAAATGACTGAAATATTGTCTTAATCTAAGGGGGTACATTAGTTAAAACTTTTATCCCAAAAGAGTTAGGCTGACAAAAGGATTTGGGAAACCCTGATTTTGGCCATGAGTAACGTACACCAACATAAATACACCTTCTGTAAAGCTGGTGATCAGCATGCAGTTAGTCACCACAGCCTCTTGTCCTCACTAGACTGAAAAGATGCTAAACATTTCCCTGATCATAGAAAACAAAATCATTCATAAAGGACACATTAATAGGCTAATTTATTTATCATGGCCTCATTAACAATTCGTCAACCTGTGCTGAGACAAACAAAACCTTGACGTCATATTTAAATTGCCTGTGTGCATAGGCTATAGAGCAGGAACACTAAAAGCTGGCATTCACAGTTTGTTCCGGACATGGGAAGTCCCTGTGCATTTCATGAAAGGGACATTCAGGGCTACAACCGCAGCTGTACAGCAGACACTAATGCTCCTCTTTCATGCTCAGCCCACTTCTGTAACGTCACACTTGGCTCAATTAACTTCCCCTCTCGTTATCTTTATGCCTGAACATTCCACTTTAGGTTAAAGCCTTCAACCTTCACATAAACCAAACCAATGCGCAAGGTGGAGTTCAAAGCAGGTCTCAAAAATTCCTTAGGGATAGTTTTACACACTAGGCAACTACTATAACTTTTGAATACATTTGAATATTTACCACATTTCTTTGAATTGAAGACTTTTATGGCTTAGACATCTTTGCTGTTTGGTGGTAAATCCTAACTGGCTGGCAATAGGTCAGGCACTACTCTACATACTTAAAACTTATAACACTAATGTCTGGGTCACCCTCAGACTGGCCACAGCAACAAATACCAATGGCTGTGACAGCTAGCTGAGTCTAACTAAACTGAGAGAGGCTTTAAAGGAGTCTATGCATGAATAGGGAACATGTGAAGAGTTCAGATGCAAAAGCCTCTAAATGCCATTTAAAATTTTCTTCTAAAATTATCATTTTTATCAAGCTTGTATATTTAAGTTCAGTAATTTCATTTGAATGGCAATGAAGATTAGCTATTAATTGTCATTTAAGTGAAATTACTGAACTTAAATATACAAGTTTGATAAAAATGAAAATTTTAAATGGCATTTAAAGGCTTTTGCATCTGAACTCTTCATGTACAGCTCGGCCACTCTTCTATGACCAGAAGAAAATATAACCCATTCTCAGACTTACATGACTTATTTCTTAATTATCTTCATTAAAAAAAGTATTTGTGTTGGATAGAGAGCAGATCCTGACCTCCCTGGGGCCCTAAGCAAAATTCTGTTAAGGGACCCTCCAACCTGACCCCTGAGCCATATAACAAAACATTTGCCATTGCCACAGTCACACATGACACCCCACTGCTCCCACTACTATTCTCCCTCCCTTAGATAGTAGCAATGAAAATGCAATTCCTGATTTAAGAAAAATACATTATTACTACAAAAAGTACATTCTTAATATCAAGAAGGGTTAGGGTTATTTATGTGCATCCATATTGACCAGTCTGTCCAGCCAATTAACATTTTAAATGCAATATAGCCTATAAATCAATACATTTCTTTCAATCATGCATTATTGCAGAATTGTAACTAAATATGGACTTGGAGACTACTAGACACAATGAAAACATTGTCTTGTTTTAAAAGTATGTGCGCCTATAATGGGGAGGAGTGACATCACGCCCTTATTGCTGGAAAGTGCGCGCGCATAAGAACGCATGATAACGCGCGACGCAGTTTCCGTTTATAAACAGTTACAGTTTATAAACAAACACCGTTGTCCTTTGTCGTTTATCAAACGTAATAAACAGTTGCATTTCATCACTCTTACTTTTTTATCAGTCACAAAGTCACAGAACAGCCGACAAACTAGAAAGAGATGCACATCATCTTTGCTGATATCAAATTTGGAGAGGGGAGAACACACCTGATTGTGGTTCTCTTGTGGCTGGTTTGTTAAAAATGGTTATTTCACATTGATCAAACCGATTTTCATTAAACACCCTGCATCAATGTGGGAAGAATATTTACCCAATGAATCAACAGTAGACTGTCGGCATTATATAACAAATTATTAACAACTCCCACAGACATAGTGAAAGGTCATGTTTTGACTGAGCTAGTCCTGGGAAAAGTGAACACATGATCTCATCTGTTCTCGGAGTAGTCTAGCCGTTAGTAAACAACACTTAGTTTCCTAAAAGTAGCTAGTCTACATTTCTGAAGTGATTTAAACCCATACATTTAGATGTCACTATTAGCCCACCATTAATGCTAGGCTACTGGTCATAGTTAAAGGGAAAGCACTAAAGGGAAGCCTGCTGTTGTATGACCAGCTCGTATAAGATATAACGAGTTTCCCTTGATTATGTGAATCGGATCAGTCTGACCGCATGCTGAGATTTCTCAAACGCTTGTGTAGCCTAACTTACAAAATATCTGCAGCATGTTACGTGTTGCAAACGTGAACAACAGCTACATTTTTAAATAAAACATGCAATGCTGCATGCAAGCAAAAGAAATCACTGCTGTAAAAACAGAATGATTTAAAGTAACGTTACCACTACACGTCCACATGCATTGCTTACCTTAGGATGAATCTCAGTTGTCAGTCCGTTATAGGAATAACAGCTTCACGCACAAACAAGCGCAATATCTTCTTATGCGCCCGCATTTGTCGCATATAAGAAATAATAGCTTCCAGAATCATAAGAAGGAAAGACAGTATGTCGGGGAAAGCGGTTTAAACGCTAATTACCATCAGCTGGTCGGACTGGTCGCCGTGGCTCTCTGGAGAAGCGCCATTGACTGCGCCTAGAGGCGCGCGGCTGAGACGCGACCAATGTGTTGTTGAAAGATCCGCGCTCACGGGCGCCCTCTGCTGACTCGACGCGAATAATGATGTAGGCGTACGGCAGACACGCGTAAAGTGCCATCTGCTGGTTTTCATCGTGAACATCATCGTGCATAGAGCTATCCTAATTTGACCCGTGCATGACACATTATAACAGCACCCAAACGCAAAATTCATGCAGTAAAGGTAAATTAAAGTTGTAGTTTGGGCCACATTTAAATCGCTTTGACAGAATATAGGTATGGGACAAAATCCTTTTGTGTTAGAATAAAACAACAACAACATATTTTTCTCGTTCTTTTGTTCACACTTCTTAAACCAACCCCCCACATTTGTTGTGAACTGAAATAAATAAAGTGTAAACTGAAATAAATAAATAAAATGCGTAGGCTAATAAATAAATAAAAATAAAGTGTAAACTGAAATAAATAAATAAAATGTGTAAATAGGCCAACAACATATAGTTTTATCTGTATATTTGTCTTCAACCATATGGACTCAATGTACATTATCTTACTATAAAGGTAAAAATAAAACTGTATTTAAGAAATTTCTTCATCATTTAATTCATACCTGATTAAAGCTATAATGATGATCAAACCAAAACAAACAATTTAAATATTTACAGTATGCAATCTGGGAGATTAACATATTTTGTTGTGTCATTATTACCATTGACTCCCACTAGATGTCAGTGTGAGACTTAAAAGCTTCCACAGTCGTCACAAAAAATGTAATTCATTCTGCCATGAATACAGTGTACTTGTCTAGACCGCAGAACATGCCAGGACATGTTACGACATATTATATTTCAGCATGTTGGTTGTTTTGGAGTTCTGCATAATAATCTACATGGAAATCTGATGTTTGGAAATGATGTCCTAAGCACGTAACCTGCAGCATTGTGCAGAAGACCGAACACTGTTAGCCTACACTTATTAATTCCTTACATTTTGATGCAAACTAATTGAAGGTCATGTTAGAATGTTCAACTGGATATATCTAAAATATTTATGGCATAATGGCTCTGTTCTATCACACAGACAAGATCTACAGATTTACTTCATTTCATGTATCAAATGTGTATACAGACTAACATATCATTCAGTATTTAATAGAAAAACAGGCATGTCTAAGGCAATTTGACCATTACAGTGCTAGTATAAGCACATTTATATTGAGCAGTGGAAGAAATAAGCTGTTAGGAGAGACTAAAAATATCAAGCAATGCAGCTTTCTTGGTGAAGAAATGTCGAGGAGCACAGCAGGTTAGATATTACCTTTTGGTTTTGGTGTTTACCTTTGCACTCCATGTAGCCCAGGGCAAGTCACTATGGCAACTTCCTTGCACCAGGAAGGGGATAATTGCAGTTCGGAATTCCAAATGGATGGTGTGCCTTGTTGAAGGTGATAGTTTTGTGCTGCTCATTCAGATACTGCAATCTGTCTGACTAAAGAAAACAGTCACATATCGACCTGGTTTCTGCAGTGGGTTTCTGTGGTCATTTGTTGGAAATCTGTGGATTTGCTTTAGTATTGGCTTTAGTACAACAAAAGCTGCCATGCTTTATGTCATGAGAAGACGGTGGGATTTTGTTAGTCCAAGTCATATATTTAGAACTATTTGCATTTACCCTCTTTGGCTCCAGTATGACTTTAAGATAAATTCTCTACTTTGATCTATTAGCTTTTATCCTGCCTGCATTTAGATGGTTTCTTTTGAGAAAAAAAAATGTTAAAGTGTGTGAAAAAGCTATGAAAAGCACGGGCTCTTTACAACAGAAATCACCTTACAAAACAAGTGAGAAAGACTACGGTGAACTGAAGTGGTTCTAGAATTTCAGTCATTGGAATAGGACCACTATCTTCAAATATGGTTGACAATAGCATACAGTTTGGATTGGCGGCATGGTTCCGTTCTGGGTGAGGACTCCCTGCCCATTCATGCAGCCTAGCATGGATAAGAGCAGGGAGAGCAGCAATAACCCCCCTTAGGGTAAACAGAACAGAACCAACTTGAATGTATTGTAGGTATCTTTAATTAATTTTAATGACAACATAATTAGAGAATTTTAGTCTGATTGAGGACTAATTAGAATGCCAAATCCTGACTGATGAGAGCAGTAGCTGGGGATGGAGGAGGGAAATTCGCTCCTGAGAAATGCGATAGCTGCTGAAAATACTGAAGGAGCTTATATGTACACAATGATAGGCGTCATATAGACGTGGATCAGCTGAGAGTTAGCTGATGCAAGCTTGGCTAACGTGAACTGCCAGAACTAACGATACGCTTGATTTCTGAGTTACCAGTTAACAAGTTATAGAGTTCTGCTTCCCACAGTTAAACAAGGCAAAACTATAGAAACCATTATAGAAATTCTATTGGATTTAATGGGAATTTTATTGGTTAATAGGGATTATAGTGGTCTCTGTGGGTCTCTACTGATATGTGTTGGATTCTATAGGTGGGGACATTAAATCCTAATGGAATATGCCCCAAACACACTACAAAACGAATTCGGTGGTTTAAATGGTAAAAGCAATGGTTCCTATTGGTATTTTAATAGAAACCATTAGAATTTCTGTGATGGTTTCCAACTTTTTTTAAGCTGGTCTGACCTGGTCTGATCAGCTGTGCCCAACACAGAATGAAGCGATTGCAAGCAGATTGAGGTAAGAACTTGTCAGCCTGCGCCATCTAGAGTTTCACGACAGAACTTTGTATTTCATGCCATATTTCACATTTTTTTGTTTGGTGAGTAGCAGTGTTATAAGCTGGGACCTGATCCCCTGTCTTGGTTTATTTTGCAATAATTACTGGCAGACTAAACGTATCATAAATATCTGCCTTTCTAAATATGATTTATAATATCTCATACATTCATACCTATGTTTACGCTGGCTGGATTCCTTAGTCCTCCTGGCTCTGCTATCGTTCTCTCAAAGAAGATGGAAGAGGGTTAGATAAGGGCTAGAGATGCAGAACATCCATGTCATTTACCTGCTGACCCCTTTGTTTAGTTAGGCACACCATGCCCATTACAATTTCATTACATGCAGCCAATACATCTTTTTAAAATCTTGATTAAATCTTCATGCTTGAGCTAACCGGAGGCACTGATCCATCTAGCTGTCTTCTCTGCTCCTACTTTAACCTCTGGGGTTGTGTGCACAGGGCCATTCTCTGTGCAGTCCAATGAACCCTTTTGACACTAATTGAATTACTGGAAAGAGTGCAAAGCCATGTGACCTCTTTATGTTACGGTCATTAGAGAAGATAAGAACTGATTTTTGATCACACAAACAGTATTTGTGAAACTTTTCAACTGATCCAAATAGGCAGAGGACCCGAGGGTGAACCGCTCTGCCAAATTCAACACGAGGAGTCTCTTTTCATCTCAAAAGTCGTGATTACAGGACTGCAGTAGGGCAGAGACCAGCAGCTTGGATCTGCTATCCATCACCCAGCCTGACATCGGACCACTGCAGGCCATTCAATCCCAGTGTCCCTTTCCTATTTCCTGCACTATAACCATACATCTCCCCCTCCCTTCTTTCTCCACCTGGTCTGAACTAATGAACCCCTTAGGTCAAGGGTGACAGTAGGGGCACTGTCGTCAGTCCGACAACGTCCAGACGATTCCTCTATAGTTCCCCTCCTATCATCCTTCTTATTTCTGTCGTGGTGGACTTTGATTAAACTAGGTGAAATTACCTCACCACTGTTGTTGTTTCATTCGAACTTAAGCAGTTGTATGACTTCACTCAGCTGGCTGTGGTTTTCCTTGCCATTGTATACCCAGAGCCCCAGACCTCTATTTCCTGGAATAATTAATGACATAACCAGGAGCAACCTTGTTATTTACTACATGAACAGGGCCGGTGACAGACATCAGGGGAGAGAATTAGAAGGCCCGTGTGTGTGGATTTGTTACAAGCCGTAACGCTTCTTTCCACGGCCCAGCTGCAGTTCTTCTCCCGGCGGAAACCGACCGGACTGTGTCCATCACTTCAGGTGGAAGTGATTCCATTAGCAGCTGTAAGGCTATTGCCTTGTTCCCCCTGCAGACTAGAGGGGTTGTATAAGAGTCCTACATTAGCTCCTGAGGGCTCCTTTTAAATATCAGAATCTGGACCTATCAGAAAACGTCCAAGACTTGAAGACGAGTGGTTTACACAATCCACACAAAGACTGTTAAATGAATTGAAGGAATTGAAAGGGCAAATGTATTTGATTTGGTAACACTTTACAATAAGGTTTCATATGTTAATAGTAGTGAACTACATTAGTTAACATTAAATAAAAAATTGTTTCTACTGCATTTTTCAATCTTATGTTAATCTCAACATTTACTTTGTATATGTTGTTAATGCAACGTTGTGTATGTTGTTAATGCACTGTGAAGCATGAACATTTTTAACATTAACAAAGTTAAATGCTATACAAATGCATTGCTCAGTGTTAGTTTGTGTTAGTTAATGCATTAAATGTTAATGAATATAATAAGGATAATGATAAGGCTTATTGTAAAGTGTTACAGAGTTTTTAGTTTCAGTTTATTTCTTTGAATATAAATATGTACTGGCCCAATTAATCAGGTTTGTTTCAGGTATTAAACGATGTAAAGTATTTGACGGGAATTAGTTGCTGTACTTAAAGGAGAACTCTCATTTTTTTGTACATTTGGAGTGCTATCAGTACAGACAAAAACAACAAAAAAACGGTGTTGCCTACACCGAGTTATCCTCTTTTTAAAATTCGCACCCTGTTGACTTCAATGGGGCAAGTTCTAAACCTGCTTTTAGCCTCTGAACATCCTTGATTTGTCATTACAAGTGCACAGCCATGTGAGTGGCGTTATTAAGAGTGACCACGGTCAATCTGACTGCAGTAGATGTGAAAGATATTAATAAAAATGATTTTAAATCAGCCAGCTCGCACACATCTATTTACTTCCTGTTTTCGGTCGAAGTCTGTAAACTGATTGGCAAATTAGGTGTGTTTGCATTGTCTGTAATGTTGTCATAGAGTGTATTTCACAGTGTGTATGTGTGTGTACACTTGAGGGAAAGCTGAAGCAGGGTTTATAAAGTGACAGGCTGGTTTGTTAATAAGCAAAAGACAGAGTCAGTGGAGTGACGCTGAGCACTGCAGACAGATCCTTCTGAAGCCAGATATTTTCTGAGCAGAAATATCTCTCTGGGCAAGCTTGTGTCATGCATTGTGTGCTCATAATGCAAATGCGGACTGATCCCATTGTCGCTTTGCTTCGCATCGCAGACTCTCGGACCACTTTGTGAATAGATGGGGATGTGGATGCTAACAGGTCATGTTGGGCCTCTCTATCCTTTCTGTATGCTTTGAATGGGAGAATGGATAGATAGATTAATTAAATATGTAGCAGGAATATGAATGCCTTTAATTCTTTATGAAAGATATCAAAACAATACTAATCAATGTAGAAAAATATATTGGTCTCTTAAAGCGCTTTCCTTTAACTTGTGTAATTGCTGATTACTAATATCTGGGCCTACAGCTCCACCTCCCCACAACAATGATAGAATGCATACCTTCAATTCAATATATATGATTTAGGATAAATGTAACACAATTGAATTTCCCTGCAGAGTCAAAAGAGAAATAAGGCTACTTATTTCTCATATCTTGAAAATGACATACAACTTATTTACTTTTAAACAAGTTTTAAAATTAATGGCAAGCTGATTGTTATTAGGATAAGTTGCAGCTTTATGTCTGTTTTAGACAGACTTTGACAGCCTGATTCATGATTTTTGCTATTTTCTTCTTTCCCCATCCACTCTCTGCATATAGATCTTAATCCTTCTCTAGTGTCTGAGTTGAGACAGCTGAGCTTTTGTCTCTGTTCTCCCACATTACATAAAGACCACATGACCACTGAACTGTTACAAGGACTTTGAAAGATCTGCCAGTCAAAATGTTATAAGCTTCCTGCATATGACAAGTTCATTGCACGCATCCGTCACTTTCGTGGAGATTTCTGACAAACCTACAGCTTCTAAAACTCAAAAGACTATGCCACATAAAACTATTATACATGTCATATCATTTCTTGTTTGCTCACCAAGGCTGAATTTATCTAATAAAACACATTTAAACACTGTAATATTGTAAAATATTATTACAATTTTATAGTTTAAAACAGTTGTGCTGCTGATTAATTTTGCAAAACGTTTTTTTTTTTCAGGATTCTTTGATAGGAAGTTCACAAGTTCACATTTATTTGAAATAGAAATCTTCTGTTTGTCATAATAAATGTCTTTACTGACACTTTTGATCACTGCATCCTGCTGGAAAAACAAACTTTTGGAAGGTAGTGTATACAAAAATTATAACAATGTTTATATATTTACCAGCATAATTAACCAAATATTTGTTTGTATTTGGTTTGTCCCACTTTTGCTGACATTATCCCACAAGTTTGTACAAAATCTGATGATCCATGTTGTGGTTGAAAGTTAATCATCATCATCATCAAAAGAGAGAGAAAAAAATCATCTACTGTAGGCTATAACGTCACCATAGTGAAAAATAAATTGGCAATATAAGACAAAGTCATTATTATGATAAATGATTTCACAATTACCTTTTTATTTTATTAACATGGAGGGAGAAACTGGCTTCCAGTACATTTCAAGGTATAAATAAGATTTTCAATCTCAGATTTTTATTGTGGTCTCAGGAGGTCCTATAATGAAAGAAAACCCTTCCTATGGGTCATTATATCTTTACTCCTCATGCCTACTAGTATCACAAATCTTGAAGGTCATCAAGACTAGTGACAGGCTAGTCGTGTGTTTGTATGTATGTGTGTGTGTCTCTCTGTGGTCTGGCTCATGGTCAGAGGCATCAGGAAGCAGATGAGTCAGGTAATGAGAAGGAGAGTGAGGAATGCTGAAACACCTCTCTGAGATCGATGTCATCAGTCTCACACAAAGGCTTGTGCACAGTCTAGCCCGAGGCTTAGGCTAAAAGCCTGGAAAAAACACACATAATGGCTGGCCAAACTTTATCTCGAGGCTGCCTCCCTGTCTTTGTCACCTCACCCGTAGCCCTCAGCGCTGCAAAAAAAACCAAGGCATCGACTCAAAGGAGCTCCATTTTCTCTGCGCATAAACGGTAACTGAGACAGCCCCACTGAGCTCTTAAGAAACGGAAATGTGGCATTGTGGAGTTTCTTCTATTCAATTATTCACGCACAGCCCCTGGCCACTGCTGCCATTTACAACGGCAGTCATCTCTTCAAAGCTACACTGGGGCTGGGCGAGATCCTGTTTCTGAGACTGAGGAGTGTGTGAAGGGAGTGGAGCTCACCTTCAACTCCCTCCTCTGTCTTGCTCGATCTCTCTTCTATACAAAGTAGTCACTCCAGGGCTTGGCCCATTCAACTCAGCAACATGATACAAATGTGGAACAGACAAAAAGGAGTGAAAAAGAAATGGCATACTGTACACTATCAACAGCATTTGAGTCAGTGTATAGGGGTTTGGGCTCTGAATCATAGTCAAATCCTGCATAATCTAAATAGTGTACAACACCATTCATAAGTTTTTGTGGTCAATAAAGTTTGTAAAGCTTTTGAAAGAAGTCTTTACGAAGACTGTATTTATTAGATTAAAAATATGCTGTCAAATCTTTTAAATGATTGAGATCGCTGTCAAATATGTCCCTGGACAAGTAACGTTGCGCCGAATTGAAAAAAGGAACTACGTTTCGTTACCAAATTTTCAGTAGCGCGTTACACTACTTTTTTTTTTACCCGAAAAAGTAGTCACGTCAAACCCTGGACAAGTAACGTTGCGGCGAACTGAAAAAAGGAACTACGTTTCGTTACCAAATTTTCAGTAGTAGCGTGTTACACTACTTTTTTACCCGAAAAAGTAGTCACGTCAACCCCTGGACAAGTAACGTTGCGCCGAATTGAAAAAGGAACTATGTTTCGTTGCCAAATTTTACGTAGTAGCGTGTTACACTACTTTTTTTACCCGAAAAAGTAGTCACGTCATGTCAACCCCTGGACAAGTAACGTTGTACCGAATTGAAAAAGAAACTAAGTTTCATTACCAAACTTTCAGTAGTAGCGTGTTACACTACTTTTTTACCTGAAAGTTGTCACGTCACGTCACAGTAACGCGTTACACACAGCACTGCACAGGACTAAATGGGGAGCAAATAAAAGGGGGTAAGGAACAAAGCAGGTGGGAGATTAATCAATTATCAGGTAACGAGATGGGAGGGGCTAGACAATTGACAGGAGAGCACATGGCACAAGGAATACAAACCATGTGCTCAAAATGATCCAGACTAAACAAAGGACAAACTGGGAATGTCAACTGGGAACTCTGTTACCAATCAGAATATAACCCAGACAGAAGTGACTGAACCCTAACAATAATATATTCAAAAATGGTACCCAAAAAGTGCTCTGAAATCACATGAAAAAGAACTAAAGTTGTCATTCTCTGAAAAATATTCCCCTCTTTCATGGCAATCTCATTCAGAAAAATCCATCCAAACTTTGACCCGTCTAATCAAAACCAATATAATTTTACAATAACAATATCAAACTTGGCTTAAATATTTAAGTGAATGTGAGTTTTGAGAGTTAATTGTATTTGAATTTACATTAGGTATTTTACATTAGGAGCCTAAATGTCAAAATCAACTTACAAATGAAAAACATCACAAGCAATTAATCAAACAAAATCCAGCAATACGTACAATACCACAACGCTAAATAGAGGAAAGTAAATTCGTACACAAGCTTGAAAGCTCATTTCTGTCACATAGGAAAAAAAGAATGCCTTGGAAATCATAATTATAAAAAACATCTAAATGAGATAGCAAGTCACAATTATGGTATAAGTATTAGATAAAATGTCATTTAGGAAATAAACTGGCCATAATTTCGGGATAAAAAATCAAAATTATGACATACTAAGTCATATTATGAGATAAAGCATAAACTGACAAACACAAAAGTCATAATTATGGCATTAAAAAATGAAATTATGTCAAAAAGTCAACGTTGAAAATTATTACCATTTACCGTAATTACGACTTTTTATGTCATATGTCAATTTAGACTTTATCTCATAATAATGACTTAGTATGTCATAATTTAGACTGTCATGATAAGACTTGGCATATTATGACTTGGTATCTCATAAATTAGGCCATGCTGATTAATATTTCCCAAATGATTTTATTGTTATTATGTGACATAAATGACAACATCTTCAATCATTTTAACATTTTAAAGTTTAGCCTTAGGAAAAGTAATATAATAGAAAATGAGTTTAAAAAAAAATGCCAGACCAGAGTGCTGTTTTGGTGTGTTGGCTAGGGGGCAAGAAAGGAAACTGCAGGTTTTTCAGCAAGACTTCTTCCACTGATCGGAATATCAGAGTGATTTAGCCCCAAACCGAGCCCATACTAACATTAACCGCAACTGACCTCGCTGACATACACTCATACAAATCCCTGCACCTATAATGTCAGAGAGGAGAGAATCAAGCTTTATGTTACCATATGTGACAGTTACCCTACATTATCCACTCGAGGCTTGCGTGTAAGAGATGTGACCTGGGGCACGGTTGTTGCGTGACCCTGTCAGTGTGGTTCCCCCGTGTCCATGCCCACAGCGGAGGTAAGCGCCATTAAGCACTGAACCACACACTCCTCCTCTATGCCCTCAGGTAAGCTAGTGCACACACACACACACACACACACACACACACGGTACCCATACATTCTCTCTCGCTTCATGACAACAGTCATTCAGGCCAGTGGTTTCACGACGTCGCACAAGATTACTACAGCAAGTGAGACAGACGCTGCGTGCCTGAAGAGGAGCTGTGGTCCCCGTTACCCCACATGGCTCATCCACACTTTAGAGTTCAGTAAAAAACGAGCCCTATGGCCTGCATGAAATTCTATGGAGTTTGCCTCAGTGCAGAATCATTAATGCAGAACTCATCAGATGGACACCGACGACATTAGGTGTGCATTAGCTAGAACTCTACAGAGAGCATGTCAAATAATATCTGTTCTAAAAACAGTGAGTACAGTAATGCAAACTTATATATCATTAGATGCATTTCATGATTAAATATTCATGTTCTACATTTATATGTCTTCACCAAGATGCACTTAAGTTTCTGCTCTAGATACACTAGAGGAATTGATGTAAACAACACAAGGTAAGATGGATTTCTGGGAACATAACTATGGACCTGAGAATACATTAGAATATGTTTGAACATGTTTTTGGATGTTCCTGTCTCATGTTCATAGCTGGCACACATCAATATCATATGGAGCTTTAAAAATCACATACATTTTTCATGCTCTTAAATATTATATATGTTTGCGGTCAGTAAGATTTTTTTTTTAAAGAAATGAATTTATCAAGGATGCATGATCAGAATCCTGGAAAAAAAGAGAAAAGTATTAGCACCAAATCATTAGAATGATTTCAGAAGGATCATGTGATGGCTGCTGAAAATTCAGTTTTACCATTACTGGAAAGAAAATTACATATTAAAATATATTAAAATTAAAAAGTTATTATGAAATGTCAGTATTATTTCACAATTTTACAATATACAGCACATAATTGAAAAAAGTAACTAAGAAACAACTACAATCAACCTCCCACAATAAAAAATCATGATTATTGAGTCATTTTGTCTGTTGAGAGGAAAGTAGAGGCCTGGTTTCGGGAAATTGTGTGCTTATATATTGATCAGAGAAACCAGAGAACACAGTTCACAATTTCACATACAGAAAGTCCAGCCATGGCTTTAAAGAAGCACAGACTGAACTCAGTTACAACTCAAAAGGCATGTTAAGCACATACACAACTGTTTTAATAATGACATGTCACTGGCATGGCCATTAATACATGGCGGCTGATTAGAGTGACGATACAGTGCTGTTTTCTATAAAAAAAAACCCAGCAAAATGTGCAAAACTGAATTTCGAATACACTGTCATTGTTATTCTCGCACTGATTCTTTAACTGATGTGCTCTAGAGATTCATGGGACAGGCATCTCAGTGACTGTGCTTGCTGACTGTAAAATGCATCGTGAGGAACTCATACATATCTACTGCCATAATGAACACATCTGAGACCCACAAATAAATAAAACTGAGGAGAATTCACATGAGCTGATACCTCATTCTACTTCCTCCTCCGCCTCTGACGGCATGAATTTAAATAGATGAACACATCGCATACATTCAACAAATTACTTCATGAGAAATATCAGGATTGTTTTTTTTTTTGGTATAATCTCACTGAAGACTGACCCAGAGCAAAGTCATTAGGGGGCAAAACGTGTGGCCAGTTGTCTACTGGCATATTACAATAAGTCATTGGGCGACTATACACTCATTTGATGCCTGCAGGTCTCTATTGGGGGTGATGAATAGCTACAGACTGACTTTAATAATCTCGCAGTGGGAGGCCTGCAGCTCATGCGCATCTCACTACCAGACACTCCAAGTGCTTTTTTGAGCCACTCATTTAATACAGCACAGAGACAATTTGAAGCAATTTGTCACTGAAATCCAAGATATGCAAGGGGAGGGTGCCATGTGCTTAAAGGCATTAATGAGAGCGGTCACATCCATCTTAAGGTTGCTTATTTCTGCACAGTTTTGTTAATGAGGAAAAGGCATCCAGCATGCTGACATATGTGATACATTGGAGTGGGAATATTTAATGTCGAGTAATTGGTTCAGCAGATGTCCTCAACGCAGTGTGTTGGTGTCCACATACACGGTCATACTACTAATGAGATTATGGATTTTTCCTCTCTATATAAAAACCAACATTCACAGTAATCTAAACCTTACTGATGAAATGATGACTATTTCACTATCAGCAACCAGATTTAACATTTAATTCTACATAAACAGGTTCCACTGGGTATTAAATCTTTCCTTGACAAAACAACAAAATAAACAGTGGCATAAAATAAAAATAGTGACTATCAAAAGGGTAACACAATGAATCACACATTTAAACTCATAAATTAATCTTGGGCATTCAAGGTTTTCAAGGTTTCACATTCGTAAACCGTTATTTGCATTTTTGCGATGTCAATATAATTTAATGAATGAACACAGTATGTGATCTGTTTAACTTATAGCTCGACAAACTCCCTCTTGCGCATCAGTTTCGCTCATATATAATAGAAGTGACTTTCAAAATACAATGCATGAAAGTTTCTGAGACTGTCGAAAGCATTCATGATGCAGACCCTCATCGTTTAAAAAAAAAAATGCAATGTGCAGGGCAGTGCTAAAAACATGCAATATTGTAAATGCAGCGGTCAAACTAACACAGTCTCTCATCCCAAGAAGTCATATAACTGACGTCTTGTGACGTCTTTTGACCATACGTCAACATCCGCCTTTTTAGGATACCCTTAAACGTCAGTTACATGATGATCCCGGGCCGTCATACAACTGACGCGTCGGTTAGGTGACAGGGTTTAGGTCTGGGGTAGGGTTATGATCTGGTAACGTCATCTGACCGACGTTAAAGGGTACCCTAAAAAGGCGGATGTTGATGTATGGTCAAAAGACGTTCCAAGACGTCAGTTATATGACGTCTTGGGATCAAACATATATGTCTGGATCATGTTTAGATAAAAACAATACAAAAGCAGCACACTGGAATGCAAAACTTCACATATAATGCATTTAGACATTTAAAAACGTGACAAGAGCAGAGAATTGGAAAAAAAATTTAATTTTAACTTGAGTTGCCGCGTTTTTAGAACCGTAAATTAGTGCAACAGTTAAAGATGTCCAGCTAGCGCGTGTTTACATAGATAAACAATGGAAAAGTAGAGAAGCTGGAAAAGCTCAGCTGCTAACTCAGTGCATATGCTGTATGTTTTGAGTGATACGGAAATAGGAATTACAATGAGAAAAAGAGACTCATTTTTCATGTATTTATTTATTGCAAAGAATACATACTGGCACACTGAGCATTAGTCATAAAGTAGCAGCATGGTTATGAAAGAGTAACTTAGGCCACAAGGTGATGGGAGCTGTTTTTGTTATTGCCCAATTTATTTTATGATTCATAATGCAATAAACTTTTATAGCGGAATAATGAACATGACTTACAAAGTGATGATAGACCATGAGGGACCATTTTCACACAGGCGACAGTAGGGCATTGCACACAGCCAAATATTTAGCCAGTCTGATTTTCACCCATGCCTCTTGTTTTCATTAAATAAACCCTAACTAGCCGAGAACTTGGATGACAACTCCCATGAGTTTATTTAGCGCGCACGCACACACATCTCACACACACACATATTTTGTTCTCATAATGGAGGGCATACCCGAACCACACACAGACACAAATTCAGACAAACCACAGAGTCAAGACAGAGGGGATGGAAGCACTGAGCAGACAGCTTATTTATTAATCCTATAAAGCCCATAAACCTAAAGGACAATGTCTGTTAATGTGGACCTTGTATTCATAGATTACACACACAAAATCATTGGGAATAAGGGGCCAAGTCCCCCAAAGGGGAATTGCATTAGGTGAATTTTTCAGTCCAGCTCTCGGGCAGCGTCTCCTTAATCACAGCACAGGTTACACAGTGGCATAGTGTGTTAAAAGGTTATGTCTCAGTCTCATGGAACAGCTGTCTAGTCATTTGTGAAACGCATAGGGCCCCTGGTCTCATTCAATCTGCATTAATGTATGTGTCTTAATGAGCGCTGGACATGCTAATGATAGCTTGGTTACAGACCCAGATCCATTATCTAAGTGCATTTTACAGGCATCTGCAGCTGGGACCAAACCATTAACACACTGCTAATTTGAAATTGTGTAATGCTGATGCACAGGTCGTGCCTATTACAGACACTGGTACTGTGCTTTTAATTATTTGTTGTGGAAAGGATCTCGGACAGTTTCAGAAGGACTTTTTTAATGCTTAAATAATTTTAAATCGATACATTTAATAGTAGTTGCAATTGCAATCATGGCGAAAGAAACACCTGGTTTGTCTTAGAACAGAGCGTTGCAGAGATACAGCCTGACTTAAAAACTTAAAGCTACACTGTGTGATTTTTACCCCCATCTAGCGGTGAAAAGGTATATGACCATCCAGTGAATATTAGTTTCTGTTCCTCTCAATTCTGATTTCGTTTTAACTCCTACGGTGGCCAATGTAGTCCAAGATTAACATGGCTTCCAGTTTGACCTCGTCCATGAGTGTTAACTCAAGCGTAAACGTGAACGGCTAAGCTTGAATTAACGGGTATGTCCCTCTTTGGCTAATGTACTTTCAAGATGGAGGGGCAACATGGCGACCAACATTAGAACCCCTTACCCGTATGTATTTTCAATGGCATATTATACGCTCACGAGAAAACTTTATTACTTGAACGAAGTAAATATACATTAATGAGCACATATATTTTTGAAAGAACTAAGTGTTTTTAGCTAAGAATAAACTAAAAGAGTTACACAGTGTAGCTTTAAAAATCAATTCAATAACTTTTGTGAGACATGGTCTGAACATCATATAAGTCAGATTTGGACATGGAGTTGGAGGAGTGCAATTTCAAATGAAAACAACAACTCAGGATGATTAGTGTAAGCAGACGAGAAAGGAACGGTTTTCTACGCCAAAGAGTTTAACCCTTAATCGCTGTTTGGGGTCATTCTGACCCCGCTGGACTTTTCCTTGAAAATTTAAAAATGTTCCCTTCATCTCAGGGACATGAAACTCGGTGACTTTTCCTAAATAATCTATCTAAACATGCACAAAAAAACTGGGCTTGATTTGGTTGTTCTAAAGGTGTGTAAAAAAAACTTTACCATTTAAGCTGTTTGGGGTCAAAATGACCCCACATTGAAAATGAATGGGAAAATGAAAAAAAATCATTTTTTCCATTTTGATTGTCAAAAAAATAAAAGTAAATCCATTATAAATCTGAAATGTTCCACATATAAACCAAGGTCTGGTCCTAGAGCACAAATAGAAAGTAGAACAAACTTTCTATCTCATACACACACACATACACACACACACAAACACACACATGCCATGACTGCAACAGAGAGCATTTTTACAGAAATTGGCAAATAAAACAAACAAAACTGGCATAAATCTAAAATATTTTTTTTTAAATTCAAGGGCTGGTCCTAGAGCATAAACACAAAGTGGAATGAGCTTTCTATCTCACACACACACACAGCCACACACACACAAACACACACATGTATGCATCCTGTTCATTACAGTTTATTAGTGCTGTTGTTTTGTATTATATTGGTTTATGTACTTGGTTTATTAAATTTATTTGTTCTAAAATGTCTTGTTCTAAAAAAAAAATAATAATAGTTGATAAATAATTTTCTAAAATGAAGTGTGTGTATACAGTCATGTCATAGTGCTGATTTGTAGTATTTATGCAAATGTATGTATAATAATTTGCATAAACAAATAATTCAAAATGTATCAGACAACAACAAACTCTAATTTTAACAAACATATTTTGTGCAATTCACAAAATATATATATATCATATATATCAAGTTGTGATGAGGATTTGAAGCATCAAGAAAAATGAAGTGAAAATGAATGAGTCTCTATTGGCCCCTATTGGAAAGATGTGGTCATTGCACTTTAATTCCTTAACTATAAGAAAAACTGTTTTTCGACTAACCACCAGATGGTAGTATTCTATCCCAAACACATAAAGCAATGTCCAAAAACTGTTTAGATTTAATTATCATCATAATTTAAGTGTTTTTTTCTTTAAAAAGACATTTTTCATGTGTCAATTTATGGCCTAGTTATGTAATTGTGCAGTAAATAGGTAGAAAACTTAAAAAATTCCAAAAAAACACAGCATAAATGATTAGTTGAGAAGTGAATTTAAAAAATGATATATAGTTTTCCATATAAAAATGTTTATTTCCTTATGCAATCACTCTTTAAAAGTCTGGGGTCTAAAATGACCCCAAACCCCTAAAGTGTCGTAGTTTTTAAACAGCGATTAAGGGTTAAAGGTTATAATCAGTAGAACACGTCCTATTTTGAGATGATGGCTAGAGGGTTTGACTTTGAAATATTTCACCACTGGGTTGGCATAGACTAGCAGAGGTAGCATTTCGTTTACAAAAAACAATAGGGGCTGTGCACCTTTGGTGACCCTTTAGCGCTTGGCCCTTCACAAATATGAATAGATATTTTGAATATCCAGTTTAAAGAGGAGCTGCCTGAGGGCAGAGAGCAGAAATGAGCCACTGATTAGGGAGAGCCTCCGCACAGGCTGCATGAGGTCATTTCCTCATCTACTCTCCAAGGATGTTCAAACCTCTCACTCATTCTCTCATATGAAATATAAATCGGGCGATGAGAAGGCACTACATTCTGCTAAAAGTGTAGAGTAAAGAGTAAACCCGTTGTGTCAAAATTATTAAGTAGCCTAAATAAACTTTATGCTTAATTGAATAAATTAAGTTATGTGAACTTGACAATTCCACATTACCTAATTGTTTTGATTAAGCATGAAGTTTATCCCCGTCCTTCGAATAAGACGTTAAACCGAGGCCACTCCCAGGATGTCTTTCGAAAGAGTAAGAAAAGCACTATTTAAATGTAATGAGTTATTATTACTATTATTATTATTCCCTTAATAATTTTAAGGCAACAGGTTTCCTCATTTTTCTTTAAGTCAAATGATAACTTAGATCTCATTCAAGTGATTTGTGCTTTGCTTTATACTAGGGAATAAACAGACTCTGAGACTGTCTCTTAAATAATTGTAAATATCGGTTCTGGAAATGTTCATTCCATGCTTCATTTCCAGTGTGACAATACTACTGAACCAGGAGGGGTGGATGTAGATTAGGCAAGGGTCTTTTGGGACAAAAAGGTAAGGAGATAAGCCAGCCAAAGGAGGCTAAACACTGGGGATCTGCTCTGTTCAGAGAGGGTGGAGGAGCCTCCAAGCTCCTGCAGTACCAGGCAACACAGGGACTCAGATAATAGGGACTACTGTTAGGACGAGGGGTGCGACTACCAGGGGAGGCTGCAGAGAGCGACAGCTAGAGAGGAAAAGAGCAGAGGTCTGTAGGAGTGCGATAAACCATCATATAGCTCTCTGATAGACACAACAGCGAAGAGTTTCAAGAAGAATTGAATGGCACCTACTTTGGTACAGAAAGTACACAAACACATACAAGATCATCAATGTTTTCATTTCTAGATCATATCATTCTAAATCTCTATAATGATTTCAGTGTGACATAAAGCTATTAGCCGCAGTACAAGCTAGTATAAACTTTTCAGTTATATTCCACTTTATTCTTTACACTGCAAAAAATGTTTTAGTTTGACAAGCAAAATGACAAGAGATATAAAGTCTTGTTTTCTGAAACATTATCAAAATAACTACTTTATGCTTTAAACAAGAAAAAGTATCTGCCAATGGGCTTTTCCTTTGGATTAAGTTTATTTTTCTTACCAGAAAATAAAAGAATATCCTTTTAAGTCAAAATAGACAAGATGCAATCTGTAAAAAAAAACAGTCTTAATATCTCATGGAGTATTGCTTCTCTAAATAATTTGTCTTGTTTTAATAATTTTCAAAGATATTTTTTTTACTGAGAAACAAGAACTTAAGAAGTACATCCTCTAAAACTATATTTAATATTTAAAACTGTATATTATGAATTTTGTATACTAGTGTGATTTATTTGAAAAGAGTGAACACTCAAAAAAGTGTTTGGGGCAGGGGCAGGGCTATCAGTTTTCAAAAAAATAATGGCCGACAGAGGTTACTTATTTAAAATAACACTTTAGGCATTTTTGTGACTTATATATATATTGTCAGGACTGTTTTGAGGAGAGACAATAGGTTCCCTGAAGTACTACTACCCGATATGTCAGAGCGCTGCACGTGGCCAGAAATTACACACTTCACCTTTAACTAATGGAAAAATATGAATAAGAGAGAAATGGGGGGCGGTGGGTAGTCTGTGTGCAGTAACACTAGGGTGCTGTCTTCTGTCAGCCCATGATAAAGCAGACCATCAAAGCAGAAGAAATTTCCTGTGGTAAAACACAAACAATACCACCTTCAGCCCACGGATCTTAACATGCATATCAATGAGAGAACAGAACACGACAGTAAATGGCCCCGTGTGCGATTGCTACTGCTTGAATGAGCTTAATCTATGAGTATGAGCTTCATAATGAGCTTCATAACAATTAAATGCAACGTAATCTGTAAATAGTCACAACCAGCAGGTGGCAGTAAAGTAATCCAGTACATGTGCATTGGGATTGCAGCTCCACAGGCAGTGGGCCAAGTGTTTCAAGTTCAAATGTCTGGAGAGTAACCTACTTCTCCTTTTTCCCCAGCCACAGGCGCCACAAGGACCTGATTCAGCGCTCACTTCCACCTCCCACAAGCACAGGCTCCAAACAGACACACTCAGTTATCTAAACTGTATTGATCAAGCTGACACTGCTTTTGTGACTAAATCACATTGGTTTAAACAAACAAATAACCCTTACAATAGCACTACTGTGGTATCATATCAGATCTTTGATTTATATGTTGGTGCTAAATGATTACCATATTCATATCTACTACATCAGGGGTCTTCAACAGGGGGTCTGCTGTGGTACTGCAGGGGGTCCGCCAATTATTTTTTGTTCTAAAAAACTTAAATAGACATCTGCATTACACACAAAAAACTATGCAAACTTTGAACAAATATATTTCAAGTTCCCATGTTAAAACTATATACACTAATGTTCAACGATTTTGTATTTTTCAATGTTTTTAAAAGAAATCTCAGGCACACCAAAGCTACATTAATTCGATCAAAAATACAGAGAAACGTGTGATGGCAAAGCTGTATTTCCAGCAGTCATTTTCAGTGTCCGTTGATCCTTCAGAAATTATTCTAATATGTTCGTTTGCTTCTCAAGAAACATCTCTTATTATCAATGTAGAAAACAGTTGTTCTGTGTAATATTTTTGTAGATACTCAAACTGTCATTTTTTAAATCAGGATTCTTTAATAAACTGAAAGTTAAAAGAACAGCGTTTATTTGAAATAGAAATCTTTTGTAACATTATAAATATCTTTACTCTCACTTTTTAATGCATCATTGCCAATAAAGGTATTCATTTCAAAGTAAAACTACAGACCCCAAACTTTATGTAAAGGCTACCTATATTATACTAAGTAAATTCAATCAAAAATGATGCTGTACATCAATGATAATTATTTTAATAGCTTGTGTGATGTCACGAGAGGCTGTGTTCTGGAGGGGCATTACATTTCCCTGAGGTGACTGGAGCACGTATTGAAGTAAGGTTGAAAAAGACTGTTTACTTTCCTGAGGGAAACAGGATTATGATTTGGCCACCAGAAGAAGCATCATTTAAGTTTTGACTGTTGAAGATCAACCTGATCCTTAGTTACACTTTTGAGTTTGGAATGCTGCTCATTCCCAAGAACTGTAATTAAATCCTTGTTTACATTTGAACTTTGTGTCCTCGCACTACTTGAACTGTCCCGCTGAGATATATGTTGCCTCTCCTGACATCACACTTTGCATTTTAAGAATCACCTCCAAGTATACTGTATAGTAAATACTTCTAAGATGCCTGTAATAATATTACAAAGAGTATCATGATATGATTTGGTAATCTGGTACATTATAAGTGGTCACTGCAACTGAAACGATTGCACATTTCAAATAAATGACTAAATATACAAGTACAGTCATTACACGACTTGACTGATTTCCCACACATTTCCATGCATAATCAACAGCTCTCTCGTGGGGACTTTTTTAGCCCCTGCCCTCCCACACCAACACACACTTCCAACATTGTTTGTTCAATGTTATTCCTGCGTTATCATGTTGCTACGGGAACATGACTGATGGTGTGAAAGTGCTATGTGCTCGCCGGTCACTTTGCATCAGCACGCCGATATTATCACTGCTGTCTGAGAGTAGGCAGAACATGATTCATGCTCTATCTCTGTCAGCTCCAAAAAATAAATAAATAAATAAATAAGTAAACATAATACAGACACTGTTCTGAACATGTGAAACACCAGCCCCCAAATAATGTTCTGTGAGGATAGCAAAAACTCTGAACAAAAATATGAATCACAGAGCTCATAAGTGGTATGCATGTTATATAAATCAAGAAAATCGTGCCAACAGAGTGATATATAACAATGATAACAAAGCTTGTATTATTGCAAGTTTGTGTCTGCACCTTTTACAACTTGATCGGTGGAAGATTACTCCGAAACAACAGTCACCTTTTGTGCCACAGTCTTATTTTTCCTGAAAAGAACTGTGTGCTATTATGATATAACCATCCTTCCTTTAAAATAAGGTCTCCATTCAGCCCTGGCTTTTTAAGTTTACTGTTTCTCTATTCAACCTGGTTTCTTTGAGCTTCTGAATAGTCATCATCATTATTGTATCATTATGTAACCCAGTACCATCATTGAAGTGCAGAGTGTATCATTACCTTCACAACTTTATGAGAATAGGGCTCCTTAGAGCTCAGTCAGAAGAAAAAGTCTTATTCTATGAGCGATTGACCCATTACTGTTTCTTCAGACACCCACACAGCATTTCACCATTGACTGTTTGTACTGAGGAGAGGAGATGATGTACTGATGAACAGAACAGCATGAACAGAACAGATTATACGCACACAAACTCTCACAGCATGCTAGAGCTGACAGACAGAGCTGTATCCAAAGGTGGGCGCTTGTACTCAGTAGACTTGTAGACCAAGACACTACCAAGACCAGAGGGTATCGAGACCAAGACAAGACCAAGACCAAGACAGACCAAGTCGAAAACAAGACCGAGGCCAAAAAACAGACTAGTGTTGTTGAAGCTAAGGAATAACTTGTAAGATTTTGTTTTGCACTGCCTGTCTATCTCTGCGGATTTCGAAGTCTCCAAATGAATCCATTCGCCAACTTTTAAATACATAAAAAATTTTAAAAACGAAATTATAAGCTTAAGTGCAGGATCCGAAAGGTGGTTGTTTTGTCGCTATGGTAACACACACATCGTTTGAGGTGCGCTCAAAGTCATCTGTCAGTTGTGCAGTTACCCAAAATCTCGTGAATGAAGTTAAAACCCATCAAGTCACTGATATGTGTTTTACTAAATATTAATACAACAATAACGGTACATGATATGTGTTTTTTAAATCAAGTGATCAAAGTGCTCGTTGCCGCTGTTTTCTCGTGTAGCTCGCGCACACCGCACTGTCTTCACTCGGACGCGCGCTTCAATCTGTTGCGAATATCGTCATGGATATTGTAGTATTGTACTGCTAAATCCCCCAACCACTATGTCGGTCTGAGACAGCGAGACCTAGACAAAACCGAGAGGTCCGAGACCAAGACAAGACCAAGACCAAAGACCGTCAAGGCCGTGACAAGACCGAGACCAAGACCGGTCTCGAGACATACATCACTACTACTCAGTATTATTGACAGAGATGTCATCAATGTACTGACTGAATTCTTGTTCAGGATCCCAGTATTGCACTCATTTCATCACTTTCATCTGAGCATCTTACTGACCATCATCCACTGCTACAAGAGCAGTGTGGGAGAATGGATTCATAAACAATGATGTCACACAGTATCATAAAAAAAGGTTGTTTAGCAAGTTAGCAGGCAATCTCATTTAAACACGAGTCAATCATCTTACATGGATGCAAGCACAATCAGTGGCCTGATTATTCACTACTGTATGTGTCAGCTTCTGATAAAGTATGTGTCATTGTCATATGGTACAGTACAATGCGTCATACTGCTATTCAACATGTCCTCATTCACTTGATCATAAAGCATCCAGACACTTTAAGACAGACCAGCCATTGTAATATATTTATTTTACCGTTCAAAACTTTGGGGTCAACGAACGATGCATTAAACGGATTAAAAATGACAGTAAACACTTCATTGTTAAACTTGTCAAATTAATAATCTGGATTTTCAGATTTGGCACATCATAAGCACAAGGACCAATTTTAGATGACACGATTGACATCAAACATAGTCTTTTCATGCACAATGATGACCATCTTGATAATGGAATATGTTTTTAGGGACTAATGACTTAAATTTACTCACACAAAAAGAAGAACGTATCAGTCTTTTGCCAATGTTATCATATGGGAAACAGTGTGAACCTCTCCTTGCATGAAAAAATGAAGATTCAAATGACGAATGAGTAAATGATGACAGAATTTCTGTCATGACAACTCTCAAAGTGTTGATATGTTGATATTTTGGTTTTGGCGGAATAAGATCTGCTACGCTGCTACTGCAAGTACTAAACTTGTTATTGCCAATACACACATGCCACACAAGCAAGTAAGACATGCTGCTGGTGTAAAAATATAGCATACATGAATTAAGCTTAGCAGATTTGTACAGGTGGAACTGGGGAAGGTGGAGGGTTTCTGAAAATGAGCTATATTTTCAATAATATAAAACCAACAACAAACAAATCAATTAAACAAAACATTGGCTTAACCAAAAGTGTGAGTTTGGGGTGGTGCCATTTGTTTTCAACAAGTAATGGCAGACAGAGAGAGTAATTGGGAAACATGTTTGAAAACAATCATTACCTAATTTAAGAGGACAAACGGGGTTGCCTGAAGTAAATGAGCTGCACTGCTACAGCAAATGCTGACCAAGTATTTGAAGGTTGAGCAGCGAGCTCATTGGCTACTAATACAACAGGAACCAATTGGAGGAATGTCCAATGCAAATAGATAAATCTCTTTGACTTTGTCCTCCACTAGAGGTTTGTCTGAGCAAGAACAATCATATCTGAGAGATCAGAGGAAATCTCTGGAACTATCACAGAGTTCCTTCCCATAATATGGTTTTCATACTCCTTAAATAAGGAATATCTAAATCAGATATACAAATCTTTCATCAAAGTGCGCATTTAATATTCAAGTAATTATTCCCAGCCTTTCTCAAAAACATTTTTACCCTGAAGATAATGCTGGTTGATTTTGATCTGAATAAATTATATGAGTCACAGCCCATTGGTCGGACACAGTCAGCCAACGATCCAATGGCCTAGGGCTTTGCAATGGTAACTTATGAAAAATAATAAGTGTAACGGTGGTTAATGATAACTGTGTCAACAGTTTATGTGCAAGATACTCAATGTATCACATTACAGTTCAGGGAAGGTTTCGCTTATTTAGTGAAACATTAACTCACCTCCAGAGCTTGTTTGAATAGGAATATAATGAGTTAATGTATGTCTATAATGTAATTATCTAATGACAAGTTACTGGGTTTTATTCAACTTTGCTGGAGGCCTGAAATAGGTATGACTCGAGATGTATTCTGCACATATGAAATCATGGACAACCATATAAAAGCCCACTATAGCACATTATGATGTGAATAGCATTCACATAAACATCCACACATTCACAAACACCAGCCCATCTCTTTTGCAAACAGAGAGCCGCTTTCACAGGCAGTCCGCGATAAGGAAAAGCTCCTGCCGGACTCTTTCAGGTACACTGCAAATATGCAAACTGCCTGTGATGGCAGATAAGGGCCGAAAGCAAAGCTTGCACTCACAGAGCACTATAATTAAAGTCCTGTCATTAGGGATGGCTGATTAGTCATTTCTAATCACTCAAAGTGCTGGAACTCTTTCATTTTCCAAGACTTAAGGTCAGCATAAATGATCACAGTGGTTTTTTAAAACTAACCTGGGGTCAGTCAAGTCCTTGGATCTTTAATGTCAGTATATTTATGATTAGCGTTTGTGTGCTGCACTGAGGTCTGGAGGTTGAGATGATCATGTCTTTGATCCGTTAGACAAACAGGACTAATTTATGCCGTGTCCTCTGTAAGGATGTAAAAAAAGAGGGAGAAAAATGCCGTAAACCCATTGACCTTTTCACTGCAGGGTTTCCTGAAGTGGAACATGGAATTGCCAGTGGGAGCAGACTGATGCCCTGATGCTCTAAACAAGATGTACTGTACCTAAGTCGACTCGGGGCGAGAGAATGTGCCTTCTTGACTGCGATGGCCTGTGAAGAATCATTGAGATGGATGAACGCAAATGGGCTCACAGTCTCAGAGACGGAGGTTGAGAGGAACTGTGTCAGACGAAACCATGTTTCTTAGTCGCTATTTCTCTGACCTACTTATGGCTCTGGATCGATACTCATAGTCCCTGTGGTGCTTCTGCAAAGGCTACATAAGAAGCCCAAACTGCTTTAAATGGCTGCTCTCATCGAATTACTCAGATGGACAATCCTGAGGGCTAAAGCAACAGACCAGAGAGAGAGAGAGAAATGTCAATTTTATAATGTCTATGGAGAGAAAAAAAGACATCATGTCCATTAGTTTGAATTAAAATGCATCATGATGATTTAGGACACATATACCTATAAACTATGAAGTATTAGCACAGAAACATCATGTATGCGCCACCTCATTTTTATATTGAAAGGAACTTTCAAAAAATGAAGTAGCACATGGTCATATCGCCTGTCAATCAAACTCCCTGAGAAGGGTCAATTGGCAGAACAGCGCAGGACTAGATATGTCTGTGAGAGTGATAACCTAATCTAAAACCATTTGGCAAATGGCAAGCAAGCTTAATGCAATAAACAAGGGCACTGTAATAGCAATTCTTTGGACCCTGGGCCACCAGGTTTGCACGTGTTAAGCTTGTTCATTATTTAGCTCTGTCTAAGGGAGGGTGGGTAGGCACGATGTCATATCTCGCGCTCTGGAGAGAATTCGCTCCTCCTGATTTTATAGCTGGCTGGGCATGGTGGGCGGCTGTCACTGAGTGATGATGCGTAGGAGGCCCAGGGTCATGCTGCCACCAGAGGTTTAGTGACAACAAGTTAAATGAGCTACTTTTGACCTATTTCTCCTCCCCGTTAGCTTAACAAGCTATAAATACCTGTGGCCCTCTCAATGTCTCGCCACAGGAAAGATGGAGGATGAAATGCGCCTGGTACAGGCGCTGTAGGACAAACCGCTGAGTGAATCAGCATGAAGGGATTATTGTGTGGAATACTGTCAAATGTGATCAGCTCGTACAATTCACAGATTTGTTCAACGCTTTTTACAGTTCTCTTTTATAATACAATACTGCCATGTAATATCTCAGGATGTTTAAAACGAGATCTGTGGTTCTCATTTCTCTATCTGACAAGGCACAAAACTGCATTTGAAAAGCAAGAAAAGCTGTTTTCTTCTCATAGTTCAGAGCTCTGGAGAGTCTATCAAAGCCTTTAGGCTCTCACTGATGAGGCTTAAATATTTAAACACGTTCTGCTCTCCAGCTTTCTTGCTTGTACCACATTTGTCTGCAATTATGTAATTCTGCCACAGCTTTCAAGTTCAGCTCAGTTTGATAACTTTCTCCATGATGGTTTGAGGGCACGAGCGCATGCACAGACAGAAAAAGTTCCAATTTACTTAAACATTATTGCACAGACAAGTAGCATAGATGAATAACGCCTCTCCGAAACATTTATAAGACTTTTGAGGGATAGTTCACTTTATAAAAAAAAGAAAAGAAAATCATTTTCAAATCTCCCTCGTGCCATTTCATTAAAAAATATATATATATATATATATAAACAATTTATTATATAAGTTCGGAACACTTAAAATATAAAGTTGTTTGAATTACTTCATGGGGACATTTAATATTCAACAATAGTATTGATCTGTGTTGTATTATTTTCATGTTATCACTATGAAGCTGCTTTGATACAATCTGTATTGTAAAAAGCGCTATGTAAATAAAAGTGACTTGAATTGACTTGACTTCTATGGTGCTTTTTTTGGTCATTTTTGGAGCTTGATAGCTCTTCTTCTCTTTCTTTCAATAAGTCAGTGCAGATTTTGGAACAACATGAAGGTTATTAAAAACAAAATGTTAATTACTGGATGAACAAACCCTGAAGAGACAGCATGATTATTGCACAGGTTGACCATGTAAACCAGTCAGTATCTGGTGTGACCACCATTTGCCATCAAACTTTATGAGAACAAAGTCTGTCTGGCTTTCTCAACAGTGTGTCTGTGGTGCATTTGTATGCAAAATTGTGTGTGGGTGTCTGCCTTTAGGACCTTGACAGGCTGAGGAATCCAGTTTTTAGAGAAATCTAACAAAGCATATTCTGATGGCCACACAGTTCACCATCTAGATTTGAACTGAATCTGTCTATATAGCACATTCACTCTCAAAAAATAAAGTTTCTTTTTTGGCATCTGTGGATGACCTTTAACATCCATGGAACTTTTCCATGGCAAAATATTCTTTATAACAGGAAAAGGTTCTTTAGATTAAAATATTATTCACATTTCTTTTTAACTGTTCACTGAAATGTTCTTTGGGGAGCTCAACATGGTTCTTCTATGGAATTGCTGCAAAAACCCCCTATTACAACTTTTATTTTTAAGAGTGTATGCTGAATATTAGACCACTATCTGCTCTGATTCTTATTGCTGCAGGCTGGAGAGCAGTTGAGCACCCTATCATTAAAGCTCTGCTAGAATAAAATTACCAATAACTTAGAAAACAGGGCTTTATTTGCAAGCCTCATTTCCACTGATTTCAGTTTTGGTGCACTGTTTTCAGAGCAGACCGTCACTGAGTCCTGTGATCTCTGTCCAAACGGCACTGGCTGGTAACGCAGCGGATCAGAGCCGTTTGCATGCCAGAGTGGGATAGATGATGGGGACTGCAGGGATGATCAGACGTCATTTTCTGCTAACTAATCAAATGATTCAGAGCAGTGCGCTGCATCACTCTTGTATCTGCTTCCTTCTAAATGCATCCGTGCCAGCACAAATACTTTTGTAAGGTTTTAGAGATAGTGGCTTCTGATAGATTTAGTAACACTTGAGTCAATACTAGTGGGTTACCATGATTCATAGAATAAGAATAGAATACTGATCCAAATAATTAGTAATTCCTTTAGAAGGAAGTAGGCTGGTAACATTTGAGTCATTACTAGTAGGTTACCATGATCTTCACTTTCGAATACTGGCCAAACGGGACTCAGTGGAGATTAGTAATCCGAGTAATAAAGTTAGTAATAAAAATAAGTATTTAATAAAAATAAGTATTTTTTTTCCGTTAAAAAGAAGTATCCTTACGCTGTTACAAATAATTAATCATTCCACTGAAGGATTTGGTAGGCTACTATTTGAGTCATTACTAGTGGGTGACCCTGATCTTTAGTTTAGAATTAATTATACATTGTGTGCATTATTCTCATTAATTATGAATCTGCTAGTAGTCCTCTGGGAGAGAAAAAAAACTGATTAGCTAATCGTGAACTACTTCATTTAACTGAGCGCTATTTCTTACTTAATTAATTTATCAGTTTCTTGTTAGTTACGTAATAGTGGTTACTTTTACTAGAATGTTAATATTATGTTACTCATTGTAACACTTATGTTACACTTATTACAGTTTACCGGCCTTTAATAATGTTTGAACTTTACATTCGATAGTAGTTTTTGCATGTGGTATTTAAATTAGATTCAAGTTTTGTGAAATATCAACCTTCACAACATTTGTATTATTAAAATAGAAGGTTGCATGAGTCAATGACAATTAAAACATTTTTTTAAAATATTGTTTTTATTTTATTTTACTTTATTTTTTTTTTATTTTATTGATTTTGGCAGGGCAAGCAAAAGTCTGATAAGAAGGTCCCTGGTGAATTTTCATAGGTTTGCATTATTAAAGGCATTCTTCAACATACACTGGATTTAATCAAATAAAAATCCACGAAAGAGGGGAGAATGTGGCTAGTAGTCATAAATCTACTCTAGTTTCTCAGTGTAAGCACAGTTATATAAATATGTCTCAGTGTATATTATGTGTGTACGCTATATAAACAGATATCTTAGAGTTTTGGCTGCAGAAAAGCCTATTTAAGACTTGTGCCATTAAATAGCCTTTTCAGTAACAGTAAAACAAAACACACACACAAAATCATAAACCAACAAACATTTTAAATATACAAAAACGTTTGTATATAATATCGTTTTGGCTAAAAGAATTTGAAATGATTAAATTGTATAAAATTACAACATGTGACAACAGTGACATCTTGCCAGTGTGAGAACTATAGCCCCTCTATCTCCAACATACGCATATCAAATTATCCATTTGTGCTGTACAAGTCAAATGTTGATTATGTGTCACAAATTCAGTGGAAACTTTGAGTTTGTAGAAACATAGCACAAACGTGATATATGGTCTGACTTAAACGAGAGCCTACCAAGCCAACTCAACTGAGAATAACACCTCTCCATGGCAATGATCCAGCCTGCTATGGTGTGAACAACTTTTCTCTCGCTCACAGGAGAAATCTCAAGGAGCAGATGAACTCTTGTGTAAACATCTGTGTTTTAACCATTCTGATGTACACATAAATGCCACATTTTTCCTCTGAACATACCCATGTTTAGTTCTCCCTGACAGTCTGCTGTGTAATCCTGGCAGGCTGCTGATTGGCTCCTCTGTCCCTCAGAATGATGTAATGCTCAGGGGAAGGATGGTGCTCAGTGGAAGTTGATTAGAGAAACCGAATATCCTCCTACGGAAAGGCACAAATAAAAAGAATTATGAATTCTAAATAAAAACCATTGAAAAAAAAAACTATGAAAAAAAAATCTTTATAATGAATCCAAAAAACACAAGAATAAAGTGGCAGTTTAACATATTTACATAAAACATATACAATTACAACGCAGTGGAGAGTCTGTGCAGCCAAGATGATCAAATGAATCAATTTGAAGTTCAAATCCGTAACGCATTTCACTTTATCTCTTTTAATCTGCGAGCCCATCAGAAATCCAAATGTGTTAAGAGTAATGTAAAGTAAAATATGCCACTATATCATACTTTTTTTCAGTTTATAGAGAGATATATGATAACATGTTTGCATCTCATCTTTTTAGAACAAATCTTTTAAGTGAACGAATTGTGAAGAAATACTACGAGATCGAGATCCGTTTTATCAACTGCAGTATAGTCTCGCTTTGTGCATATTTTAGTAAATAAAGACTTTTTGGTTGTGAATGACCAACGCATTCTCATCCCAAGGTGTCATATGCGACACTTTTGCCATGTGCGTAGACATCCAACGCACATGGCACCCTTTACAGTCAAATGATTATTGGTTGAGTGAGTGATTCAAAAGACTTATTCATGCTGTAAGTCACTTGTTGACAATGGATTCAAAAGAATGTCACTGACATAACAGTTTTTCTGAATTGCTAAAAAACTAAATCCCATTCTTGGAACCAAATTCTTAATATCCAATAACCAATTTGTTGAATATTTCACTCTGTAAAACATTAAACAAGTTTTGGTAGTTAAGAGGACACTGTTTGCAAATCTCATGCACTCTTTTTGCAAATCTCTTAACACATGTTTCACTGTGATGCATTTAATGTTTTAAAATGCAGGCAGGCAGGCAAACGTTAAACACAACTACAACACAGTTGTCATCCTTTACACGCAACGACATAATACATAATGCAAGTCAGTTCAGAGTGCCAAAATTGACTCAAAATGTTACACTGAATGATACCAACGACGGATATAAGCAATATAAGAGGGAGAGGAGGAAGAGTATGTGTAAGAGAAGGAAGAGTACTTGTAAGAGGTGGTGAACAATGAGGAAGAGGATGAGACCGAGAAAGAGCAAGGTGTGGAGAATGTTGCCAAGGCTAGATCCGGCCCACCAGAGGGTTTTTCCCTTTGCCTGGCAAGAGACAACACTGTCTGTGATGTGAACAAAGTCCTCAGGCAGGACCCAGTATGAAGATGTGCTGAGGCAGAATGAATCTCTCATTGACCTTGATTTTGCAGTTGCACAACTCTTCTGAGTGTACTGTAACAGCCTTTTCATTTAGAGTTTTTTTTTTTTTTTACTTTTGCAGTTGGGTCACTGTATTTTTACAGTATAGTATGCGAGTGCTGTATATACAGACATTCAATAGGCCTATACAATATTCAGTACAATAATATACTTGCAGTGCATACAGTATACAATATATTTACCTTTATACTGTAAGTTGTGATTACTATACATTTTTTATGTAATTGCAAAATTATTTTACTTTGTAACAATATTCTTTCTTTTCTGTAACTGCATGCTTTGGATTCTTTGTTCTATGTTGTGAATATTGTTTATATTGAGTCATGTGTGTATGATCTGAAAGCAAGCATTGTTTGATTTTGAGCGTAACATGCTGTTTTGCGGTTTACACGAGTTACATGAAACAATCCAACTACATATTTTACACCACTGAAATGGGAAAAGTCACCACTCAAGGTAGTGGAAAAGTTGGTTTCAAGGTAGGGACTAAACGCTCTCTGTAGCACTGTTTGTTCGCTGTCAGCTAAAGTAGAAACATGACGTCCCAAAATGTCTGCAGTAAATTTAGCCTATAATTTATGATTTAAAGTACTTTTAACATTTAAAAACAGACATTTTTAAAATCCAAAGCTTGTAGAAGGTATTGATTTTTTGACACATTTGTAAGAAAATCGAGCCGAGATATCTCACAATCATAACAGACAGATATGCATTTGTAACATGCAATTAGTAAGGTTACATGCAATTTGTAGGATGGTTTGTATTTGTGAAATATTATCAAGGATCATTTATTTATATTTGTAAAACACAAAATTGGTTACTCCAGCACGGCATTTTCGCTCAAATTGACCTTTGTTTTTACAAATTGCTTTCTGATGGTTTGCGAGTCGAGTTTACCTCTGCAAAGCAGATCGAGTTCGTTTGTGAGCCCATTTTTCCTTTACAAAGCAGATTGAGTTTGTTTGCAAAATTCTGGATTTGTTTGTTTAATTTTGGCACATAATTCGCTCCATATTAATGTAAAAAAAAAAAAAAACTAAAGTGAATATTTCATGTCAGGGGACCTTTAAGCTAAAACACCCCACAACCCCAAAGCTTACACCAGACAGATAAGTCTGTCTGCCCATCAGAGGCAATCTATAATGAAGTATGGTAAGAGTTTAAAATTAATTTAGAATTAAAATGATTCACCACCAACAGAAGTTTTCAAACAAACAACTGCCCAGTGGTATTACGCCCTGAGCTGTTTTATCTGTGACCGAGAAATCAATAAAGCCTCTTAAGTTAATGTGTAATATTTCATTTCAGGAGCTGTCCATAGTTAAGTTCAGGTCCATTAAGTTATAAAAGAATAATGGATTTATGTTGAAGTGTTGCTGTTGGGTCGAGGTTGTAGCCCAAACAGTGAGGGAATATCAAATAGTGCTCACAAATGGCTTATTTCTGGAAACATGCCCAGACACTGCTCAATGTGCTAGACATACCTGAGTGACAACCTGCTGAAATAAAACTCTGACCCATCGCGTATGCGGGGTCATAACTTTAGTGGGGCAAGCGGTAGGAATGATTCCTACATTTTAACATAAAATGTTTATCTTAAAATATTTTAAATTATTACTGTTTTACTGTTTTTTGTATACAGTCTCTCATGCTTGGCAACACTTTCAAAAACATCTACACATGGACATTACATTTAAATGTTGAAATAGACCGAACGATAATGTTGTTCTATAAAAAAAAGAACTGTATTAAACAACAAGAACGGTAACTTTGTCGTTTTAAAAATGACAGAATGAGTTAATAAATATAACTTACATCCAAAGCTGTTCTTTTCCCCTCTCATCATAATGCCAACTTACAGGTCATTTAAAATGCCAGGATTTTTCCTTCAGACTTTGTTATACGATAGCTCAGACCTTTACAATGAAGTTTAAGATGCTAAATCCTAAATATAAATAGAACCAGCAGGCATAACAGAAAATGAAAGAGCAGAAAGTCTGTCTGAGAGGCCCAGCCAATCAGAGCGAAGCTAGTGGGTGTTTGCACCTGCCTAATTAATTTCCACACCAAAGGTTCCCATTGTGTGCCTGCACAAAGCTGGACTGACCTGATACAGCTGTCCTTGTCCATTAGAAATTGTGTTTCGCGGGACATATGGTATGGTGGGACGGGTGTATGTGAAGTGTGTGAAGATGGAGGTGCTGTTGACAGTCACCACAGTGCGCTACCTGGCCCACTTCCACTCCATAAATTTAAATGAATGAATCATGCTGGCGACATATGCTCCAGTGATTCTTCATGTGCCAGAAGCCTGCAGGTCCGGTACTCCTGTAGCCCAATAGTAATTCCACAATCTGTTCCTCTGCAGTCTCAGGAGGAAACCCCTCTATCCTCCCTCTGAAATAAAGCTGGTGCTAAGAGAATATAGAGAAAGTGAAGACTTTATTAACTAATATATCTAAAACCATCCCATCACTTTGGAACGGTCTACCCCTTTACTTAAAGAATTCGTCTTCTTTTTTATTGCAATCAGTTCATTTCTATGTTTGTGTTTTGTTTTTCCACATAAAAATGTAAGTACTTTTACTAATGAATTCAAAAATATTGTCTCTTAATTTCGAATTTGTGGGAAAGCACTTTATAGAGACCCCTAAAAAACGAATTATAACAATTAAAAACTTTCTCTTTTACTTTCTCTAATGCAATTTACTTTTGTGTGCAAATTAAAAAATAACTTTGACCAAATCACATCTTTTCCCCTTTCCAATAACACAAAGTTTCCACATTATTTGCTGCAAGTCTGCGTCCCCCAAAGCCATTTCCTTCTGTGATATTAACTTATCCTGAGCAAATGTAACTGAGTGGATACGAGACCAATTGGCCTTTGCCTTAGGCGAGGCTTTTCCCCAAGATGGTTGAATAACAGGGACATACAGAACTTGCTCGAACAGCCCATCTCAACCCGGAGAGAGACGCTTCTGCCAAAAATCAGTGATGAGCTGCTGCCCATCTCTGCCAGAGAACACACTTGCAGTACGGCAGGTCCGTGCCCAAAGCTGATGTAATGGTGCCACTTCCCCAGATGGCCCTGTAACTCTATATGCCATGTTAGCAGCTCTCCTCGCTCCCTGTCCTCGGTCTCTCTGAGCACCTGCAGCTTGTTAATGTTGAGACTAGATCTGTAACGGTACAAAAGTCTTCAGCACTGGAAGACAGGTGCAGTCTTTTACATGTACTTTATTCTACAGAGATGAAATGTTATGATGCACTAAACGGTCCCAAGTGAGACAGGAGACGGAAACAGCAAAGCCACTACACCAGACGACAGGTGCATGCCTGTGTGAAGAGACAACATTATCCTTCTGGATTGTGTGAACAGACAGAGTTAAGTGGAACAGCAGAGACAGATCGTAAAAATCTGACCAGGAATGCATACGTTTACTTTGTACAAGCGTAAGTGTTGAGTGGAGTCGTGCGTTTTGGAATGCTGTGTATGTCCTTCAATGTCTATCCAAAAAATACAGATAATAAAGCCATGCCACACATTACAATATGGAGGAGATCTAGATATGGACATCTAAATCTAAACATGACATCTAATTTACATGAAGACAAGGACCATCAAAAATGTATCACTTGACTTAACTTAAAAAAAGGAAACCCGTTGCCTTAAAATTATTGTGTAAAATAGCCTAAACTTAAGCTATGTAGAATTGTCAAGTTGACATAACTTACTTTTTTTAATTACATGATGTTTATATACTTAATAGTTTTAAAGCAATGGGTTTCCTCACTTTTTTTTAACATAAGTCAACTGATCCCTTTTACAGTATTAATCTAAAAACAGCAAAAGCCAAACACCAAATTGTACAGGTTATCATGTTTTTGTTTCAGTTTTGGGTTTGTCGTGTGTTTTAGTTTTTTTTGTTTTTTTTTTTATTTGATTTCTGATCTGAGAATGAGAATTGATTTCTGGAAAAGTACCTTGTATAAGCCCTTATTTATCTATAATGGTATTAATATTGTTTTCTTTCCAATTTTGCTTCATTGTTATTTCTGAATGCAAAGATAATATAATAATAATAATAATAATAAAAACAATTAACCCCAGTTTGAGACTGTTCCAGTTAAATAACATTTTCAGTTCTTTTTGCCTACATGCTACGGAAACACTGATACAAATGGTCATCCCAATAAAGCATGTGAAACAAAAGAGGGATAGAAACTGAAAAAGAGTAGGAGAGAGATGTGTAGGTATATCAGATTATTGCTGTGCCCTTGTCCCCTCCCACGTACACAACCAAACACTCCCTCTTTTCAGTCAGGCACCATTTCAGTGAAGAGGTCCGCATAAAAAAAAAAAAAAAGAGAAAGAGAAAAAAGAAATGAAAGTTAGCTGATGCATTGGCCCTTTCCATCAGCATTTGCCACTTGAGATCAAAGCCCCTACGGCCATGCTCTCCTTCTCCTTTTCCCTCTCGCACTCTCTCCTGTGTGGGTGTGTGTGTGATGTTCATTTCCACCCGAGGCCTTGCCCATGCTCTTGAGCCAGACAGATCTGCTTTCTGGTATGAGCTGAAAGCTTCAGATTCACTTCTCAAGATCAAAGCAATGGTAAAACCAGTGCTTGCTTGTCAGAAAGCTGAACTAACAAACTGCTGGTGCGTTAAGATCAGCGTGGACAGACCTATCTGGATTCCTCCCAATAGATCCTGAATGCAGTTTCACAGATCTTCATGCTGGCTGCTCAAAAAATGGATGCAAAGTAAGATGAACAGCGATGTCACTCCAGAAATGTGTTCTGGTAAACATCAAACATAATATGATGGATGTTTATCAGATGTAAAGCAATATTTTCTTCATAATAACATTATTGGAAAATGCTATCTGTCTGACAGGCTTTTAACATATGGCACTGCTCAACTTTTCGAGAAAAGACATCTTTTGTCCAACTTATGTTTGTTTCTGCTGCAATAAAACATACCTCATCTATGCTCTCTTTAGACATGATTTAATGTTTAACCCACAGCCATTGTTAAAGTCAGAGTATCACATCACAACTGAACCCTTCTGCAACTTCTCAGTACAAAGAGACAGTGCAACAGGCCAATGAGAAGGAAGCCTCTCCGGGGCATTGAGAAAGCGGTGTGGGCTTGGAGAATGCAGAGAAGTTCACACAGAGGCAGATACAGATAGCTCTATGGCACGATAATTAATCAGACAGCAAGCTAACGCTAACAAGTAATGCATCAGTGAGGTGGAGACCTGGGTTATGGATGATGGGGAGAGAGAGTTTCTCTGGATGAGACAGATCTGGTGCACCTGGGCAGAAAATCACATGTGCTGCTCCCAGGCGCCAGGCCCATGAATCACCTCCACACTGAATGAGGACTGCACTGCTTCCATGTCATTTCATCTTAGCCAAGAGACACACACAGTCCACAGACTTGCTAATGTAGGGGCAAACATATTTGTGGAGGAAAGGAAAGACACCTCTTACTTTCTTGTTTTTAGCTGTTTGGTAAATAGGTTATTTTCTCACTTTTATATAAAAAAAGGGAAAGTGCGACCAATTCGTTTTCATGTCCTTCAACTCATTTTAATCATTAATAATTATACAGTACAGACTACAACAGTTCATTCTGTTGCTCTAAATTGCCCAAGATTTTGCTCTAAATTTTCCAAGAGTGTTGATAGCGTTAAAAAGTAATAATTATGTACTGTATTGATACTATATGGAAACTATAAAAATACAACAATTATTAAAATATTATTATTATTACTATTATTATCTATTATTATTATTATTTTTTAGATATAACATATATATATGCATGATACAGAGGCTTAAATTATTTATTAATTATTATATTTTTATAAGCTTTAAAAATAACAGAGACAAATATTATATTATATTATATTATATTATATTATATTATATTATATTATATTATATTATATTATATTATATTATATTATATTATATTATATTATATTAATTATATTGGTCAAGCTTTCCAATGGTGTGTGTCAGAGTTACCAGGTATGTGCAATAAAAGCAGCGCATGATACCAGTCCTCAAAACAGACCAATGTGATTTTCTCCATCGGGCGACCGAATTCTTGACTGAATTTGAACGTCTGGGGTGTGTTGGAGTGCCAAAAATGTACTTAAGGGGGTCGAAATTAAAAATATATATATTTTATTTATTATTAAATAATTAATTGAATTTGTTACAAGACAATAATCCTACAAAATTTCGTTGTGTAGTAAAAAAATAGTAAAAATTTACAAATTTAGTGCATATAAAAAATCATATCTTATATTATAATAATATAATCTTGCAATAATAATAATACTCTACATATATAGTATCTGTATTATTATTATTGTTAGATTACATATATATATAATACACAATATAATATATTATTATATTATGACAATTGAAACTTCGCTTAAAACAAGAAAAAAGATGAAAAAAAACTTTTCATTAGCTAAAATGCTAGGCTATTCTGTTTTGTGGTCTATCTTTCTACTTCATGCATGATCATTATTCACACAGACAAGCATTTTCTTTCTTTCTTTCTTTTTTTTTTTTTGCCCGTAGGAAAACGGATTGTGTTTTAGGCAGGTGTGTGGTTATCTTCCAGTAAAGATCTCACAGAAGGGCATGCTAAGCAAAAGAACAATGATATACACCGATTTTCTACCTGCTGAGTAAGTGGATACAGAAGCTTTTAAATAGGTTATTGAGGGCGGTCAGAGCCTAATTGCTTTTAATTTCACACAGGGTGTCCACTAGCCCAATTAATTACAGTGCAAATGAGTCCTTTATAAAGTCCTTTATACCCGTTGTCCTTGATTTTGAATCATGTAACTGATAAAGTATTCAATGGGAGTAAGTGGCCACTTCTCCAATTCTAATTAGAGCTTGAAAAAGAGAGGTGAGGGTTGGAGGCAGTCATCTGTATATGGTTTTCCTCCAATCACACCCTCCTCATTTAACAAGAACCAATCTTCACTGACAGGAAATGAAGCATTACCATTTTAAATGACCTAGGCTACTGCGATGGAGAGAGCAGCAGGATGTATTTGTATGCAGGACAAGTGCCAGGTGCATGACAATGTCAAACTCGGTGACAACACAGAAATGACTATCCGAGAGAGAGAGAGAGAGAGAGAGAGAGAGAGAGAGAGAGAGAGAGAGAGAGAGAGAGAGAGAGAGAGAGAGAGAGAGAGAGCGAGAGAGAGCGAGAGCGAGAGAGAGTGCACGCTTCGGCTTAGGGCAGCTCAGAAGGTGAAAATAATCCTTTTAGCAAACATTCAGCTGTAATGTGGAGATAATTACTTGGAAATGTCATGGTTTTATCGCAGCCATACACAGAAATGTAATTTCATTCAGACTGAAAATGTGACAACATTTTTAAATGGGGTCGCTTACACTCAAATAATTTCAAATGCATTTTTTTTGTTAAGGTCTATGCATGCATCTTCTTGTGAGCCTTCAGAGACTATTCGAAATATAATCTACAACACATTTCCAATAAAATGCTTTGTTTATTTTTGGAAAAAGCTATTTAATCACACCCCTTATCCCAATTAACAAGCACAGAATATGCATACTATAAAACACAGGCTACTTACTTTGAGGATGAAATTGATTTGATATGACTTCACACAATCCCACAGAGGAAGCAAAGCACAGACCAACATATCAAACACAGATGGACAGGTTATTTAATATAGACCATCAAAAGAATGCTGTATGCGTTTGATAGTATTGGAACAAATTGCTTTCTTATGTGGGTCAAATGAAAAATTGCTCCTCAAAAGCAGCAGACATAGGGACCATTTGCCCTGCTGCCCTGTTTGAAATCACTTGCTAGGCCCATATCATATCTCACTCCTGTAGTCCTACTGGGCTGCCCTCTAACAATGCTCTTCACTGAATGAAACCCCTGTATCTACCCATAATGATTTGCAGTTGATAGGTCATACCACAAAGATGGGTTTTTATTTTGAACCATTTCCATAAAAAAAGAAAAGAAAAAAAAAAAGAGAAAAAAATGAAACTGAATGAGGTTCAGTTCTGTTAATGGGCTTTCTTCCATTAATGCATAAAAAAATAATGGAGCATGGAGCTTCCTTTACTTCGTTCTTGCTTATTCAGCAATGCCACAACGCCGGTACTGAAGCACAACACATTCAGTGCAGTCTGAATCTTGAACGAATAACTATAATGAGTCAGTTCTTTTTAGTGAATCAATAGCATATAGCACAACCAGTAGTACAATTCCTGAACAAATGACTCAAATAAATCTGTTATTTTGAGTTAATCAAACACAGATTACAGATTACAGCAAGCTATGGGTCTTAAATCAGAGCTGTTACTGACATGTGTTACTGACATGTCTTATGTGTTTGGAACGATATGAGGGTGACTCAATAATGACCGAATTTTCATTTTTAAACGTAAACCCATTAAGCTACCAGAATCTTTAAATTCTTTCATGATTCCGACTGCTAGTTGCATCTTCCAATGATATTCAAAAGTAATGGACTGCATTTATATAGCGCTTTCATAGACCCAATGGCCACCAAAGCGCTTTACATTTTGCCTCACATTCACCCATTCACTCACTCATTCATACACCGACGGCGGTGTCAGCCATGCAAGGTGCCATCCAGCTTGTTGGGAGCAGCTGGGGTTAGGTGTCTTGCTCATGGACACCTCGACACTTGGTCAGGTGGAACCGGGGATTGAACCACCAACCTTTCGGTTTGTAGACAATCTACATGAACCACTGAGCCACTGCCACCCCAAAAAGTGTCCAAGAAGTTTAGATGGCTATGTTTAGATGTGGGTAATGAGGTTACAGTGATAGTGGTGGTCCACAGGGGGAGACCGATAAGATATATATTAAAACCATATATTTCTGTCACAAATAAGTTTACAGCCAGCTTAACAGAGCACACACACACACACACATGCCCTCTTATTCTTTGTTAACCTGGCAGCTACTTTTACCAGGAGAGTTCTGGGTGATGTACTGAGACCCTGAGGGCAGGAAGCTGTCAATTAATGGAAGGTCTTGTCACCAAAGACTTTCAGGAGCTCTACTAATCAAAGACCTATCTGTTCCTTAGCAACAAGTCCAGAGTCTCCTCCATCAAGACATTTTCATTTCTCATGACATCACAAAAACTTTATGAGTTCATAACAGACCCATGCTAAATGAGAGGTGACTTGACTGAACAGGGGTGTTAAATGTTAAGATTGAAAAGTGAATATTGACAGGAAAACTGTGACTGCTGTGGAGGTAATGACAAGAAAAATCAAGGTGTGATGCAAGTTTTTTTTTGCTTATTTCAGCCCGATGCAGTTATCATTTTCACATCCTGCCACAATGTTTAAATAGCAAATGCATTTGCACCCATTAGTGCACCCATGGGCGTGCTGGTCTGAAAATGAGCTGTGTTCAGCCGCATTGTTGATTCTTTGATGTTTTGAGGCAACTGAAAAGTCAATGGTACATTTTTTTTGTTATTAAAAAAACGCATTAGTAATGTGCGCCTATAGGCGGTCGACAACGCGTGTACACTTTGTCCCGTAGATGGTCTGCTTGTGTACTTTAACATTTGCGCACAAGCAGAACCGTTTCCTTGCTAGAGAAGCGTATCCTTCCTGTTGCAAATTCCTCCATGTAAATGCCATGGCGTGAGCGCAACCGGCATTAAACCAAACTCTGATTGGTTTAATGCACACAAGTTCAGTGATTATTTAATGATTGGTTTAATGTATGCCAAATACACACCCATTTTAAGAGAATAGGGGCAACCCTTTTAGACAATGCGCAGGATGCTTTGACTATTTTTCCCGTTGATAAACTAGCAAAAGTGGATTTGGACACGGCCCAAATAGGGCGTGGCTGGACCTTCAAGCTCCACCCATTACTTCCAGAGAGGAGGAGCTGGATGTGAAGCACCACAGAGCCAGAGTGTATACACTCATCATACTAATGGCTTGGTTGTAGTTGTCGGTAGAGAAACAGAAAAAAATGCTTTAAAGTCGGCATTAAACAGAAGCTACAATACTTTTTTCTTCCCTATGTAAACTATATCCGAGGGAAGCGGCTTCTTAAACAAAACAAACAAAAAAAAAAATCACTAAAATGCTGTCATTTATGGGATCTCATGTGAGTGACAGGTTGTCAGATGCCTTCACGCCGGGAATCAAGTCATCAAAGAAGAGAAGAGATTGCAAGGGGTAGGGGTTCATGATTAGAGATTATGAGGGCTCATGAATAAATAAATTTAAAAAAAACACTGTGTATGGATATAATCATAATAAGCACTACAATATTCTATGAAAAAAATAAGAAAGGTCAAATTTTTGTAGTCTATAAGCAAAACAGAAAAGACAAATGTTGCCTACCTTCAGCGTTCTCTTGGCTGTCCAAGTATTGTAATCAGTCAAGTTGTCAGTCTGGCTGCCAAGGATCCTTAGCGTTGATTGTAGTAGGGAATGACGAAAAGACAACCATGCAGGATACTCATCAGTAAGTGAGAGTGATTCATTTATATGCTGTTACAAATAGAACCAGACACACACACTTAATTTCACTCTCAGACAGCAGTTTAAGTGTTGTTCTATCACTTGTTTTTTTTTTTCTTGCTCTCTGTCATTAGGCCTTAGTCTTCATGGTGATTGTTTCCACACATACAGCTATGGGCTTTTGCAAACCATTTTGAGCCCATTGTCATGTGACCTGCATCATGTGACCCACATTCTAAGTATAAACATGTGGCTAGACTCACACTGTAAATAGCCTTTCAATATATGAAAAACAGCAAACATGTAAATAGCCCAGTGTAAATAAGCAGATATTCACTTTAAAGCATTTCAGTAAATTTGGGTCATACCTTCAAGACAGATAAATGCCATCAGTGCAGTTTGCATCATTCTCTGGGGGTGGTTTATTAGCCTATGCCTGTCCAGAGCACATTTTATTTATTTTTTTGTTTTTTTTTTCTCAGAAAATTTCTGGCTTTAGGTTTAAGATAAAAAATAATCATAATTTTAACAAAATGCAGACATCCCCCAACATTTATTGTAAATTTCACAGATTGTTTACAGTTACAGTAATCAAATATATTTGCTTTGAGCTGTATCTAGGAAACATTTTTTATTCCTATTAGTATCACATATACTCTATACATGGCAAACCACATGACGTGAAAAGTGGGAATCATTACTGCACATAAATGAGAAGGTCAATCTCAATGTCAGAGTGCCCTGGAGATTTCTTGGTACTAGATATAGATATTTAACCTGCTAGCAGTAACATTCTTAAAGGGATACTCCACTTTTTTTGGAAATAGGCTCATTTTACCACTCCCCCAGAGTGAAACAGTTGGGTTTTAACGTTTTCAAATCCATTCAGCCGATTTTCCGATATTTAGAAGAATATCATTAAACAGAGAGTTTCTGGTCTCATTGACTTCCATAGTAGGAAAAAAATATACTATGGAAGTCAATGAGACCAGAAACTGTCTGGTAACTGATATTCTTCTAAATATCCGAAAATCGGCTGAATGGATTCGAAAACGGTAAAACCCAACTGTTCAACTCTGGGGGAGTGGTAAAATGAGTCTATTTCCAAAAAAAAAAAAAGAAAAAAAAGTGGAGTATCCCTTTAATCTTGATGTTGCATGCTTATCTGAAAGAGAAATAACTGTTACCAAAGGAACATCCAAAGGCCAAATGTCTGGAGCACCTTGTCTGGGTATAAGGATATCTGAAGAACATGCTGTCCTAGTGAAGCACATGGTTCTGGGATGAGGATAAGGGTTAATGATGATAATCACAGTGATTTGGCAGTTAAGACCCAGCTGCATAAACAAAGAACAACCAAAGAAAGCTGTTTGGAGAACCAGCAACAGGATCTCTATTTCATAGTGCCAAGTTCGATTGTGGGAGATATGATCAGAAACATGTGGGGCAAATCAGCCTCGTCTTCTCACCTTCCAATTACAACTATTCTATTTCACATAACTCTGCTTATCATTTTTAAACACGACTTTGACAATATTTTACAAATGTATATCTATAATGGGCATCTGTCACATTTATGCCCTGTGTTTTCCCCTCTTTGTGCAATTGGTTTAGAACTGTGTCCTAGTTTTCCCGCTCTTCATTAGCGTTTAGTTCTTTAACCTGTCTTTTTGTCATTATCAGTTAATTTGCCCTTGCTGTGTCTTGTTTCCCTGTTCTGTTCCCTGTGTATTTAAGTTCTGTGTTTCAGTCTGTTCCTTGTCTGTCGTTGTTATATACATGGTTGTTCTTGTTCTACCTGTTCTTGGATATCTAGTTTATTTAATAAACACTGCTGTGACTCTGATCCTGCTTCAACCAAGCCCGTGGCACATTACAGACAATGCTGGGAGATATAGAGGGATCTAGTCACAACCTCAGCATATATTGGCCCCTGACCTCTAGACTATATAATTATAAGCACTGACCTCTGACCCAGCAGACAGACAGAAATGGAGCAGGAAGGGGTGACTCCAATTATAGACAGGATGCCCTGTTCATCAGCTATGCACATGGACAATGGAGACAAATATTCCTATGGTCTAGATCAGTCTTGACTGTTAAGTTATCTGGATAAGTTTCCTAAAGTGGATAGATGTGAACTGCTGGATAAATATTGTGATGTTCCCCTCCCCAAAACAATCAAAGAAAAATAGCTTTGGTTGTTTTGCTGTAAGGCAGGACACCTTTTGGGTGGAAAGGATTTTTATATGAGCCTCAACAGTTGGTGCCAGCTCATTTTTAAACAGTCAAAGATGTGTTTTTTTAACAGGTTAATACTGAATGCAACAAAACAGGGAATGATCATTCATCCAGTCCAGACTTTGAGAAACAGGCTTAGTAATATTATTAATGTGTATAATAAATATAATTGTGTTTTATTCAAGTCTTTTTTTTTCAAATGAATTATTTGATCATAATGCCAAACCCCCAAATAAACATCTATAAAACATTGCACAGTTTTCAAGGAACACAAAATCCTGCCTGAAGTGCCGTTGGATTTTTGGACAAAGATGCAGCTGTTGAGGAGGACGAGGAACCACGATGGTCCCTGTAACAGCTTTATCCTCTCTACACAACTGGATCCCTGAGTTATGGTGTAGCCTCAGGAGATTTTGATTAATCAATGCCAAGTTCATACAAACTAAGCTGTCGTGTTGAAAATGTATAGCCTTTCCCTGGATTTTCCTTCCCCCCCCTTTTTTTTTACCTTATGGCTCACAGGAATCACGACAGCCTTGTATGTGAATGACCCATTCTTTACAGTGTGGCAGCCAGATCAAACACGAGCGGCATCCCGACAGTCACCAGCACTGTAATGCAAATAAATTATGGCTGGCTCACCGATTCAGAAGGTCAACAAATTTTAATAGCTGTCACAAGGTTATTGACAAGCCGGCAACTTAAAATAGGGTTTGTTTGGAGAAAAATTATGTTCAATTTGCAAGGTTTTAGCCTCTATACTATGTGGCCTTTATGATAGTGCTGTTTTCTGTATGACTTATGGTCACTAGAGCCATTATAACAATGCTACAAGACTTTCCATTATAAAGCAATAAAAGCCATAGCCAAGGCCTATTAAAGACAGGGTCAATTAAACAATATATGGTCTCTGACTTTATTGATGGCTAATCTACTGTAAAATAAGAGAACAACTGCTGATATGACTGCTGAGCAGTTCAAAGCAGAAAGGAAATTTGGTTGGGGTCTTCAGAGACAGAGGGGATGCATTTAAGGTGTTTTTTATGCACAGCAATGTATTTGTTCAGCGTGGCCTTTATTTTAAATTTGGTTGGAGGTGGAGGCACAGGAATCAAACTACATCTAGGGGTTGATAGATTGTGGAAGGGGGCATTAAGAGCAAGCCATTTTTCTCCATCTATTGTTTGGTGCATAAAGCCTGTATTTTATCAAAGTTGGGCAGGAGAGTGAGGAAGGGGGACTAAAATATGGGCAATTTGAAACAAAAGCTCGCTTAGCTTTTCCATTCAAGACTAGCAAATTAATTTTAACAAGCCCTTTCCATGTCTTTCTTCTCTTAGCATCTCCATACTTTCAGATTACCTAGTGAGTTTATTCTTTTCAAATGTGCTTTCAGTTTGAATTTCACTGCAAATAATTTAGTTTTTTTTTGTGATTGCACACACACACACACACACACACGCACACACACACACACACACACACACACACACACACACACATATATATATATATATATATACGCTATGGCCCTGTTGAGTTTGCTGCCTCTAAGGATTATTATTATAGGGTTATCTCTGGCACCCTTCAAACCCTTGGATAGGGTGTCTGAAAAATTTGTATCTTTAAGGTAGCCTTCCCATTACAGACGCATTACAGGTACCCATTACAGACTTCAGACGCGTCATGCCGGGGGCATTCTCCAAAGTGTCGAGTATCGTTGCAGCGTCTCATTCCCTACTCAGGGAATGAGGGTTAGGATAGTAACCCTAGACATTTTCAAAAATCATTTTCAGAAATCATTCAAATATGCTAATTTGATGCTAAAAAAACAAATATTTATTCTTATTATTAATGTTAAAAACAGCGGTGCTACTTAATATTTTTAAGGAAACTATGATTTTTTTTCTTAAGAACAGCATTTTTTTGCAATGATTTAAAAGTCTCTACTATGAATTTTGATCAGTTGAATGCAATTTATATTCATTGAAATAAAATAAAACGATTGGAAATATTTACTTTATGAATCATTACTTCTTTGTGAAAACATTTACACACAGGTTGACGTCGTATGCATGGTTAGTGGATAAGAGACGTTTTATTTGTGGCCTTTTTATGTGAAGGCGTTGTCGTTTTAATATCATTATCCCACTACAACAAGGCTTGTCACTTTGAATCAGAAGTATCAGATTAATAAGCTACACAACATATAAAAGTCACAAACAATGCTGTAAAATATATTTATTAGGCAATAACCTATCACAAATTGAGCCGTAAAGCTGTCTGAATTTGCTTGTCCTCCAAATCTGGCCTCCAGGAGAAAAGATGTGTGTTTACAAGCGCAATTTGTTGATCCCTTGAAGTATCTCACTATCTCAGAATATTTTCTGTAGCAAATGAAACAATTTACTATATTTTAACTTTTGCATTTCAGTCTTACAGAAGCAAAAATGCTGACTTGTAAAAATAAAAATGTGTATGCTCAGTGTACATAAATAATAAATGTATATGTTCAGAGAAAAAAAAATGTTCCAGACACCCTCCACTAATTCATTTTCAAGAGACTGTGAGAACGCCATTCCTTTTTCTCAATTATATTATACAACTCCAATAGGCCCTCCTGAATAACAAAACCCTGAGGCCACATCTGTAGACAGGCACCCTCCCTCTCTCTCAACATGGTTTCTATTGATCTGGTGGTAGCAATATCACACTCATCTTCAGGATAGGGCAGAGTCCTACTCCCACCTTAACCCCCTGCAGTCTTAAGCAGTGACTGCCAGCAGGAACCCTGAACCTGGGGTCGCTCTGAGTCCTCATACATCCCTTGTATCCCGTCCTCCATGGCCCCATGCCCCTTGTGCCTGTGTTTCTGTGGCCCAGTGGGGCCCTTGCTGCCATCGTCTTCCATCTGCTGTGCTGTGCCTGATGCTGTTCCTCACACCCACATTAGCAAGTCAATGTGATCTGAATCAAAACGCTCATGAGAAAGAGAAATCTCCATTTGTTGATTTGGATCCCACTTTAAAAGTAGCATTTAATATGCTGACTACTTTAGAAATAGGATCTGAAGTGAAGGGGATATATGAGGCGCAAAGAAAGGTATTAAAATGCAATGAGATATGAAGCAAACAGACCACAGCCTGTTGCTTTAAAATTTCAGTACATGTGCAAATAAGGAGTTACAGGTAAATAGCACAAGCCATCTGCTGAGATATGAAAAACAGAGAAAGAGACTGAACTAGCTTAACTGACACCTGTGGTCTCTCATAAGAAATGATCTCAGGGTATTCATTCCAGCCCTAGGACCATGGCAGCAGAATATTGATTAGAGTTGAGATTCAGCGGGGAGACAAAGAGAGAGATATGTGATGAGGCCCTCGGAGACTTTCACAAATGTTTCCATCCTGTAATTTGAGAGTTATATCTATGGGCATGAGTGAAGAATGAGAAGGAAAAACAAGAAATAAAGAATAGAGGATTCTCCATTTAAATCTTTTATTGGAGAAGAGACCGAACATGCATCTTTTATCCATGTGATATTTGAAGCTATGCCCACTGGAGGAAGGAAGAAGACTGGCATGGGGAACATTTGGAATTTGGCATTAGGAAAGTGGAATAGCATCATCATATCATCTTGCGCTTATCCGGGGCAGGGTCGTGGGGGCAGCAGTCTAAGCAGAGATACCCAGACTTCCCTCTCCCTGTGCCTAGGCACTTCCTCCAGCTCTTCCAGGGGCCGAGGTGTTCCCAGGCCAGCCGGGAGACACTGTCCCTCCAGCGTGTCCTAGGTCTTCCCCGGGGTCTCCTCCCAGTGGGATGTGACGGTGGGATTGAGGAGATCCTCGAAGTATTGCTTCCACCGTCTGACGACATCCCCAGTTGAGGACAACAGCTGCCCATCTCCCCTGTAAACTGCATTGGTATGGCACTGTTTCCCTCTCCTGAGGTGCTGGACAGTTTGCCAGAATCTCTTCGAGGCCTGCCGATAGTCCTTGGCCTCATAGAATTCCTCCCAGGCCAAGTTTTTCCCTCCACAACCACCCGGGCTGCAGTCCACTTGGCCTGCCGGTACCCATCAGCTGCCTCAGGAGTCCCACAAGCCAACCAGGCCCGATAGGACTCCTTCTTCAGCTTGACGGCATCCTTTACTTCCGGTGTACACCACCAGGTTAGGGGATTGCCGCCTCGTCAGACAGTGGAGACCTTACGGCCACAGCTCTGAGTGTCCACTTCGACAATGTATTTGGAGAACAGTGGACCACAAAGTCGATCACCGACCTACGGCCTAGGGTGTCCTAGTGCTACGTGCACTGATGGACACCCTTATGCTTAAACATTGTCTTCGTTATGGACAAACTGTAACCAGCACAAAAGTCCAATAACTGAACACCGCACGGGTTCAGGTCGGGTGCCTGTTTCTCCCAATCATGCCCCTCCAGGTGTCACTGCCCAGGTGGGCATTGCAATCCCCCAGTAGAATGTCAGAGCACTTTCTAGCACCGCTCCCAGAGACCCCAAGAAGGCTCGGTCTCGGCTTTGGCCCGTAGGCACACACGACGGTGGGAGACCTATCCCTGACCCGTAGGCGCAGGGAATTGACCCTCTCGTTCACCAGGGTAAACTCCAACACATGGCGGCTGAGCTGGGGGGCTATAAGCAAACCCACACCAGCCCGCTGCTTCTCATCATGGGTAACTCCAGAGTAGTGAAGAGTCCATCCTCTCCCAAGGAGTGTGGTTCCAGAGCCCAAGCTATGCGTTGAGGTGATCCCGACTATCTCTAGTCAGAAACTCTCAACCTCCTTCCCTGTGAGTGAGGTGACGTTCCACGTCCCTAGAGCTAGTTTCCGTGTCCAGGGATCGGGTTTTTGAGGCCCCTGGTGCTCTCAGCACTGACCCCTTACAGTTCCTCCTGTTACGGTTCCCCCCATGGGAAGGCGGCCCAACTTCGCTCTTTCGGGCAGAGAAGCACACGAGCCCCAACCCTGGGCCTGGCTCCAGGGTGGGGCCCCAGCTGCGCCATACCGGGCGACATCACGGTCCTTGATTAATAAATCATGGTCCTATCCTAATAAAATGCAACATAAAAGATCTTAAAAATGAAAAATTATCTATCTAACTTAACCTGCAAAACATGTTTTGTCAACTTGCTTTAGGAAAAAGGTAATGCAAGTCTTTATAGTTAGAGAAAATAACAACACACACGCATGACATAAACAATGCACCCATTAAAGAGCTGCTTAAATTAGGCAGTTCTAAGATTTTGTTGCTTGTTTGATATAAAAAGAGATATAGCAGAGGTTATAGTTAAATGATGGAGATTAGGAGCAGCCTGCTTTTATAAAAATGCTTCTAAAAAAGGAATGTGGCTGTAACACATGAGACAACGTGGAGTGTGTTAACCGCTAAGTTTTACTGTTAACATCCTGTGACAATTGTAGGGTTAGCCAGTGTGACCTATTCATTTCTCTGACAAATGCTGGTGGAGAGGAAACAGGAACAGCAACGTTTAAAAACAAGATTTTTAAGATATACAATACGTAAAAATTTACTGCACAGGACATTGTTTTGATCGTTGGAGTGTTGAATGGTGAGGATGAACGATTCCAGAGTGTGTCCACTACAACATTGGCCGTAAGCCTTAACGGCAAACACTATTGTTGAGACAGTGTTGTTCTACCAAAAAGACTATGGCGGATTATTGTATGAAATTGATTTTATTTTATAAAATAATTTTACAGACAATAAAAATAAAAGTAAACCCTCAATGAGCTCCGTCTCAAAGTTCTTTGGTGTAGGCCCCATACTCCGTCCATGTTTGGAAGTTAACTGGTAGGTTCTGCCCAATGAAAGAGGTGGGAGCGGACCATAGCCTGTCACCGAATAAGTGGATGGGACCCATCCTGGTGGTGGGGAGGATGGAGGGGAACTTCGTTACGACTAGTACAGTCAACAAAATAGGAAGGTAAGATCAGTCTTTTTATATTTGATTTCAAGCTGTGATTGGCTTCACGAAATTATGAATTAATGACGTGGCAGTGGAGTCTTCTGATAGAACTTACGCTTACACTTTCATTTCTCTTCCTCTCTCTTATATTTAAGAGCACTTTAAATGTTTGATTTCAGTCGCACAAAAGAAACAATTCGCCTTTTTGAAATGTAAATGCTTTTGTCTGACTGAAATCCAATTTTGCAAAGTCGGACAAATAGACCTAGATAATGCTCACCTATTATGTGGCAATGGCATGTCAATAGGACTTCAATTGGACTTGCCTCTGTCTGCTTTCTCGTAAAGACAGAAGTGTCATAACATTTATTCATTCTATACAAAAACCTACACAAAAGCCTGTTGTAGCTTGATTAGAGCTGCAAATGTAAAAACTGTTGATGACAGACAAAACTAAATATTATTCTTAGATACACTCTCTTCAACATTTAAGGTCAGTAGTCTCTTATTCTCACAAAATCTGTTTATTTAATAAAAAAAAACAGGAAAAATGTACCGTGAAATGTAACTACAATTAAAAAAAAGAAGTTTTCTATTAAAATATATTTTAAAATGCAATTTATTCCTGTGATGGCAAAGCTGAACTTTCAGCATCATTACTCCAGTCTTTAGCATCACATGATCCATCAGAAATCATTATAATGTAATGATTTGATGCTCAAGAAACATTTCTTATTATTATCAATGTTGAAAACAGTTGTGTTATTGTGTGGAAACAGTGGTACATTTTTTTCAGGATTTCTTTGATGACAAGAAAGTTTAAAAGAACAGTATATTTAAAATAGAATTTGTTTGTAATACCCTATGTCAAATTAATGTATCCTTGCTGATATAAATCTTTCTAACATCAAACTTTTGAATGGCAGTGTAGATGGGGTGCAATCATTGCTAAATGCTTGAAGGGTAAAACATATTTCCTTTCGAATTTAAACGTAAAAAACTAAGAGCCTATAAAATTAAACCTTTTAGGATAATCAATGAAATTATTGTAGTTAAGTATTGTGGTGTTTAAAGTGAGCCTGGGTCTCTCACAGGAAGTGAGCAAGCAGTCGAGCCATAAGGCAAACATACCAACTGCCTTCATTCAATTAAGAGTTCCTGAGTTTGTTTTCACTGTCTGATAACCACATTAAACAGTGATATGCACAAGTTTTAGATGTTTTACTGATGTGCACAAGAATTTCACAACATGTTTGCTGAAGCCACATTTTGGTGCCTTTTAATAAGACTGCATCCCTCATGTTTCCACCACTCCTCTTTTCTCATCTTCATACACACTTTTGTTTATCCAACCGGTGGTGTGTAACCAAACAGGACTCTCACAGCCAGAGGGGGTGGTTGAATTACCGAAGATTGCAGGGGGTCATTGGCGGACACACTGTGTGGATTTGAGCCTTGCTTCACCTCCTGCTGCCCAAGAGGTTTAATTACCACAGGCAGGACTGTGTGGCGTTTACATTCACACAGAAAAAGAAGAGGAGGGGGCAAAGGCCCACTGAGCTCCACTAACAGAGAAGGCGAGACTGCCAAACAAGTCAGCATGGAGAACGACCAAAACAACTCCACATACCTCAAGTTCACTTCACACAAGGATCACAGTATTTATATTGGGAAAAGGAGAAGGAGAAAAATCTGCACTCCATATCTGGAAGCTGTTGCAGACTCATCTCTCGAGTGCAGATTGACCATGTTGGTGATTGAAGTGCCACAGGGCATGAGAGGAAGGAATTACCTAGTGCTCTGACACGAGACACCCAACAGTCAGAGCCAACGCCGACATCAAAACGCAAGCATCAAAACCAGACTTGCGGCAAAATGAGGGGGAAAAAAACCTTAACAACACTTTCTTGGAGCAAGAAACTACAAATGTAACCTTTTTTCCGAATGCCACGGGCAGAAGCGAGAGCTGGCAATGGGCACAACTGATAATTTCAAGCAACTGCCTGCGATAAATATTTAATAGAGTGCAGAAAATATAAAACTGTAGAAACAATCAAAGGCCTGCCTCTGTGTGCAGGTTATCTGTCTGCCGGGTGTTATGTGAATCACTGACCGGCAGATACCGAGGTCCCAGAGGGTCCCTTTCATTATCACACAGGGAAGAGCAGGAACACGGCCAGACTGATGAATTATTCAAGTCCACCTTCAGTCTGCACCACTGACTATTTTTTCCCCATCTCTTCACAACTAAATACTTTTAGTAAGCCAGCCTGTACTTAAAACTAAATTTTGTTATAAAGCTGAAATAAAATACTATACAAATATATAAACAATGACACAAATTCAGATTTTAATGTAGCCTACTGTCCGAGCAATTACAACAAATGGGGAAGTAGTATTATCTACATGAGTTGTGTACTATACTTCAAGTCTTAGGATGTTCTATAATAAAATCACCTTTTGTGTTTGATCCTAGAAGTTAAGTCATATGGATTCGGAATGATGTGAGGCTAAGTAAATAATGGCAACATTTGCAAGCACCAGAATTACAACAAAAATGGGTTATCGGAGTTGTTCTCACAAAATATAATGCAATGTTGAGCTCAGAGTGCCTCTGGGCATCATTCAGAGTACTTCTGATTTAATCTTGTTTTGTTTTGTGCACTGATGAAATAAGAGCTTTCAGAATTCCTTCCTGATTGGTTCCTCGCCATTGAGATTTGAATAATTTATCAATTTAACATATGCAAAGCAGAAGGCTACTTTCCTAGTCTGAAAAGGGGGATGTCATCACATCCAGCAGTCCATGGTAATCACTCACTTTCAATTAGCGAGGAGCGAAGGGAGGGTGAGAGCAATTCACAAAGTAAACTGTAAAAGAAGATCAAAATATACAGCAATCAGCCCCGCAGTTAAAACGCGTCAACCATTTCAATTTCCCTGCTTGATTGAGCAAATAAAAGTCTTATTTAACTGTGTGCTTCCTACATGAATGCAATTCAGAAACCAGCGTGCCTTACAGACCAAACAAGCGGTTATGTACCAATTCTCAAATAGAATTGAAATATGGGAAACAAAGCAAAACAAAAGGGTACGTGCAGCTTTATATCTCAAAATTGCAACTTAATACCTAAAAAATCAAGCTATTTTATTTCTCATAATTGCAACTCTCTTCTTTTTACTCTGAGGTGAAGACGGCTTCCATTAATATACCATTCAAAACATGTTTTGCTTTTTACAGCTTTTTACAATTTTGTGTCATAAACAGGAAACATGAACATTCATATCATCAGTTGTTAGCTTAATGCTAGTTTGGGGTTGACAGAGTGCTTTTTCTACCCTTTCATTAGCTCCAGAGGTTAGGGTGGGGCTTTCCAGCTCACTTCAGCAGCCTCTGCACTGCTACATTATTGTGTGAAGAGAAGTTCAGCAGGAGACGCTCAACACAGATTGGAAAAATGACTCCAGCAGCAGAGGCTAAGCACATGAACAAATACTGCAACCCACCATTTGGCTCAGAGCGCAAATGGCTGATTTTAGAAAGCATATGGGAGATGTTAAATTTTCCTGCCGGACCTTTTTTCCCCTCTCTCCCCAAAAGCTTAAGTACAGCTAATGACCGAGATCTTTCTGCACTGGGTAGCAGATGGGCTCTAGTTTTCAAAGGATAGGAAATATGGCAAACTCTAAATGCAGAAAACAGTGTTTACTCAAAAACGAAGACCTTCCTTTTCAGATCCTCATTTATAATGCGCACTAAAAAGTGTGTTTGGGCTTCCCCATGAGCTGTCAGCACTATATTAATGAGACTCTAAGAAATGGGGATTAATTCTGTGAGCGCTTGCCAGAAACGAGCTTCATAGAACCTGCTAAAACGTCTCAAAAATCGATGGCTAAATAGACTTTGCGTCAAGTGATCCGTGTTCGTGACATGAGAAAATTCATTAACACCACGCATCTCTCTCACTTAAAGCTTTTTAAATCCTTGAAATAAAACCAACCCAGGTTCATTGGAAAATCAAATTATAATGTTACTTCTCTTACACATTTCACAGCAGTTAAAAAAACGAAATGTCCAGTGAGTGGCACTAAAAGCATGTTCAGTTTTCTCATAAACACATGAACGTGACTTTGGCAACATTTTATTGTGATGGTTGTATGTATTGCAGCAGCTCAGAAAAGAAATTTCCACTAAGTTGCACTTAAAGATTAATCACGTTTAAAAATAAAGCACCACCTACACTAAACCCAAAACTAAACCTAACCGATAGTGTTAACAAAAGCAAATTTGATTTAAAAATAAATTTGCTGAAGCAACCATGCCATTTTAGCTTGCTTCTACAAGTCTTTAAGCTCTTTTATCATGACTCACAGGATTTGTACCTTGCAATGCAGCCAGGTCAACTATCGAACATGTTTACTTCGCCAAACATATAGTCAAAATGTATTAGTTTACAAATCATGCACTATAGTAAAAGTGTTTTGAGCTCATACCATAGTATTGTGCGTGGAACTGAGCAAAAATATGTCTTAATTAATCATTAATTTCAGTTGGAAACTGCAGTGTGTGTGTGTATAGGTACATGTTTGGAGTTAGGTTGAATAAAACACAGGGCTCAATTTAACAGCACAAACGCTGTTATTCTACAGTAAGCTGAAAGGGTTTGATAAATAATTAAGTGAACTACCAAGCATAATATAAATCAAGTATAAACAGCTCATAAAAAACATTCAAACAGTCTGGGATTAGAGGGCGAAGTACTCCAGGATGTTTGGGCCAGAAAGAGACGCCCCACTCTCCTTCAACAAACAAGCCCATTTGTTTTGAGAAAGGTGGTTTGCATGGGGTGCTGATCATCCTGTGGGGAGATTTCCCCTGGGAACAGAGCAGTAGATCACATCGGACAAGCAGACTCTGCCTCATCTGAACCCATACCACCTCACTGCATTCATCAGTGAATGTGCCCTACATTATGAGCTTGGAAGTGATTTGAAAAGTGACAACACTGAGCTGTTTGTGCTGTTGCCGACTACGTCCAGAGAGCACGGACCCCTGGGCTGAAGGACTCACACTGGGCTGTCTGTGAGGGTCTGTCTGTGGCTGGGCGGATGACCCCTCCGAACCCTTGCTCTCTCTGATGAGGTCAGCCATCAGTGAGCTGATCGTAATGTTAGGCAGGCGAGCGGGGAGGAAGGGTGTCGGGTGGTGGGGTGGGAGGCGTTCAGGAAGCAGGCGTTTGGCCCTGTCTGACCTTGGCTGATTTCTCCCCTCTGTGTGTTTTGCTCTGTTAAGACTCTCTTTCTCGGACCACATGCCAGCGCTGATGAGCTGTTACACGACCTGCATTCTCGCTAAAGAAAACGCAAAGGGTAATGCAGGACTCCCCCGATGCCCTTGAGACTGCTTTTTGGGTCTTACGTTGTTTGTGTGAACACTTAAACAGTCAAGCCAAAAAAGGCGATGTATGTTTTCTCATGATGACAGAGCTGTGGGTGTTGCAGTGTAGGCTTTCAGGCCTGGCCTTCTGTTATACTTAGCCTGGTGTGCAGACAGACAGATCACAACAGCCTTCACAAGGTATATTTCATTTGTTCCACTGGAGGGAAGCCATCTGAGTGTCCCCTGCTAATAAGTAAGTGAGCAATTTATAAAGGCTCAGGTTAAAACGGATATCACAAACTGTATACAGAGCCCAGCAGATTATCTCATTGGCCTTCTGGGAAATAGAGTGTCTCAAGGAACTCAGAAGATCTTGCCAAACATTTATTCTTGCAAACATTTATTGTCCTTAAACTGGGGTACGAGTAAATAGAGAGGGCTGAATCAAATCGTTGTACACTGATCTGGTACACATTGTACAATTTTGGGCTGTCCCAGACGAAAGATGATCAATCATGGTGATTTCTGTTGCCATTGCTCCTAAACAGTGGTCTTACATCGTACAGTGAGAGAGGTTCAAAGGCGGCAGTTGTCACGGTCATGTGACCAAAGATTACTGAAAATTTTAGAAATGTAGCATCATCTCACAGTGCTATGACCAACGTCTGCTGACTAACCAATTCAAATGCAACATGAAATGGCGTATTGATCAACGGGATATGACAAAAAATTGTCAAAATTGGCATACCAAGTATGTCAGAGGTCCTGGGTTCTAATCCGCACCCGAGTAGGATTTTTCTTCTCATCAAAACCGATTATGTTTATCAGTTGTTGTATATCATGCAGGGACACGTTTGTGTGTATATTTTGTTTTGTAATTTCACCGGAACGAATAGAGAGTCTCCATAACGGATTGAAGCGCGAGTCCGAGTGAAGACTGTTCGCGAGCCACAAGAGAACACAGTATCTGCCCCACTGATTGCAGCGGCAGCAAGCACTTAAAAATAAAAAATAATAATTAAAAAACTTTTGCGTTAACATACTTGACTCAAAAGTGGCGTGTTATCTCTACGCATTTTGAGCTATCTGCATGTATCCACGTGTATGCATCTATGTCTACACCATTAACGGCCGAGTGATTCCGCGTGTCTGTACACGCCATCAGATGTCCGCGCGAAACGAAGCAAAATGCACATCTACATCTGGGGAGCGATCTTTCTTTTTCCTAGGATGGTGAGGGAACAGTCATAAATGCCATCTGACGCCGCAGTGACGGTTAGGTTTAGGGACGCAGTGACGGTTAGGTTTAGGGACGGGGTTGAGGTAAGTCATATATTTATATATACAGTAATAACGTTAAGTCAACAGCGTTCATAAACACGCTGAAAAGCGATTTTGCGTCTTAATAGCACGCCAAAAATGGAAATACGAATTGGCGTGTCATACACATGCTACTTCATGAGATTCTATATTGAGTCTATATTGAGTTTCAGTCACTAAAGTATGTTTCTTCAGGGTGAAATTTTCAGAGCATAATATATTGTTTGATGCATATATCTATTTCAAAATTGTGTTTATAGTTTAACAATACCTATGTTAAGAGATACTGTACCAAAAATCAATTTAAACTAGTAAATAAAAAGTAAAAGATTTTGGACTTTGAAAAATTCAAGCAAAAGAGGGTCAAACCAAATCCTGAGACATAATGTATTATTATTATTTTTTTTAAATTAAACTTTTCAATCAGTTTGTTAAACTGTTCATCATTTAAAATGAAAATACATTTATATTTAATAAAAAAAGCAAAGCAGAAGCATTTTCACTTTTGTGTGTACTGTATATTACAAAAAAAAAATATCTTTTAAAATCCTTGAAAACCAAATTCAAAATAAAAACAGCTGCTGAAATGAAACCTTGAGAAAATCTGATTTAAAAATCTCATCTGTGGAGGCAGCAACAGCAACTGTTCATGCGAGGCGTTCCTAACTCACTCACTCACTCACTCACAGGGCATCAGTCGACTCCTGCGCCAGCATACAGCCAAGGCAGCCGTGCCTTCTGAGGTTATTAATGGGCCGAACAACGTGCAGACTGCAGCCCTGCTGGAAGTGTATGGTAGAATCATCTGTAGCCATGATTAACATGTCTGCAAGAGCAACCACACCAAAGCCAGAGTCTGCGCCGGGGACGGCTGCTCTGAGAACAGCCCTTAAATCAAACTCTCATTAATCGCCAGCCTGCCAGTCAGTGGCACCACATTCCCCTCTGAAGCAGAATCAAACCCAGAGTTCTTCCACTTCCTCCCTTTAGCCTTTATGTCTTTCCATTTCCTTCAATCCACAGTTCTCTCCCAATGTCTCTCGCTTAGCATTTGTCTGGAGTGCTTTTAGTCTACTCTGTGACATCTGAGGTTGTACTTGTGAAGTAACTATGCATGAGATCTACTTGCATATATCACATTAGCTGATTTACTTCTGGGAAGAGTCATAGTCAAGCATTTTATAGTCACAAAGGGAATGGCTATTACGAGACAGTTCACACAAAAAATCTGTCATCATTTAGTTGCAAATCATGTCGTTTTAAAACCTGTTCGACTCACCCAAAGCTTTCTTTTTGGGGGGTTAAATTCCCTTAAGGACTGAAAAATATCTTAGATTCACAAAATTTATAGTACACACATTTGTTTGTATGCTTACATAGACACTGACACTTAAATTAACACATTGACAGGATCTAAAATGTAAGAATTTTAAGTATAATTATGCAAAATTCTTTTAGGCTTATTGAATATTGAAGTTATTGAATTAATAGATATTGTAATGCATTAAATCAATGATATTAATTTGACATTATAACAGTTTTGTGTTCTGTGTAATTTTCAGTTCTGTATTCACCTAAACTTTTGAGTGTTAAAATGAATTATTTCATCATTTCATTTTTAATTAAAAAAACAAAACTATTCAAATATATTTGTAATATAGGCTACAAGCATTCATAAATATTTTTTATCTCTAAAGATGTCTATAGTAGTCAATATAGATGTGCATACGTACACTTATATGCTGTTGTTAAGCCCATATTGCATGTTTCAGTGTAAATCCAAACATACAAAACTGAATGTGTGAACAATTATGAATACTAATGAGATCAGGTTTCTTTTACATAATCAACTCTCTCCATCTAAACCTGCAAACACTGAAGACCTGCCAACAAGTTCTGCATTTTCCTGTATATAATTATAACCTTTTGACTTGTAAACTTTGTGCATAAGCATATTATTAACAATTTCCAGAACAGTTCATTAAGAGAAATGAAATCTATCTGCGATAGTATTTTGTGGTAATAATGTTAGAGTCGGATCAAACCATAACAAACCAATAACTACAAAAATAAAAATAAATTAAACTTTCAACTTCAGACATACTTCCTGCAAAAGTATAAAGCAGTAATTCTCAGACTCTCACTGAGCTGCTAACAAATGTGCATGAAATACCTCTATTGATAACCTCTCAGCGAAATTCAGTCCAATTAGAGGCACAGCACGGATCATTTGGCTCTAAGGCATGCACATAATTCATCTGAGTTTTAATACAAGAGTCTAGCAGTGAAAACAGCTGTTTTTCGACTGAATAAAGCACAGAAGTTGAACTGAACCATTACTGAGAGTCTGAGCTTTTCTGTAATGAGTTGTCATTCCTGGGATTTCAAGGTGAATCGAAATTTAAGCTTTTACAGCAGGAAGTATAAGCCTCTACTTCTACATCTTACTTAACTGAATAGATGTTTTGATTTTATTTTGTTGTATTAAATGAACAGTTCTCCTAAAACAAAGCAGTCAAAAGCGGTTGTGTTTTACAAAAGAAAAAGAAAGTCATACAGATTTGAAACAACACAAGGGTGAAGGCTCCTTTTTGGGTGACCAAAACCTTTTTGTTTATGTGTCTGCAAGCAGTTAGCCTCCATAACACATCTTCTGTGTGTGGTCAGAAGGCAAACTCGTAACAAGGCAAAAGTAACACAATACTCTTGGGGTGTATGTGGTGTTCATTATAACACATCATTATAAATCATAATCTAGAGGTTGTTTTGAAAGTGCAAATAGATGTTCCTTGCTAAATAGAACTACATTCCCCAGTGGTTTAAGTTTGTTTAACGGCAAACAAATTGTTAGCTCCAATAAAAGAGAGCAGAACTAAACATGAACCAAAAAGCACAAAATAATGTTTGAATATCTCAGTAAAGGCAACCTTTGCTACCAAACCATCCTGAGGATGGGTAGGAATTGTGGCTTGGAGTCTTAAGCAGCCTGCAGTGGTAATATGACAGCTTTGGGAGACAATAAATGCCATGTCACTGACCTATGATGTTCCAGCAGAATCTTAAAGACGAGCCTTCAGCAGCACTTGTCATCACGGCAATTAAGTGCAAAATAACCTCTCACTTGTTACAGCCTCCCATGGTGCACTGAAGGTCATACGTCATGCTACAGAAAGAGAGAGAGAGAGAGAGAGAGAGAGAGAGAGAGAGAGAGAGAGAGAGAGAGAGAGAGAGAGAGAGAGAGATTGTTGATAGTGGGTAGGAAGGAGAAAATTAGACCTACATTTACTAAAAAGAGAAAGGAACACATATGCGATGAATGCAAACACAAGGTGAAAAAAGTGTCTAGATACAGATCATTATAGGGGATTCTGACTACAATATTGATTGCACCGAATGAGCTTCTCTTTCTTTTATCTCTCTCTCTTTCTGCACTCCCTGAACACAGAGATATCTTCCTTCCTTTCTGCTCACTGTTTCTATTGACCGAACTGCTGTTATTGATCATGTTTTAGGTGCAAACGAATGCACCCTTTGACCTGACCTGCATCGAAATAAGCAACCAACACAGCTGTTATTGTGTAAAGGATGTATCTTTGTTCTGTTAAAGGTGCATTGCGCAAGTCTCTGAGTTTTTGCAGGACTATGCCCCCTCTGGCGACAAGCGAAACTGCAACCAGAGGTGTGCGCGCTCATGGGCCGCACGCACACGTAACTTTATAATAAAGTTATAAATCTGCAAATCATTTATAGTATATGAAAGGAAAGGTATTTGTGTAAATGACACACTTATGTGTTTTTGTTTCCATCTATTTCCATGTTGAACTGTTTTATGTGCTTACTGTATCCACTTTTGATTGTAATATTATGGAAACACGTTCATGAACAATATAAGTTATTACTTTGTATAGGATCCCGTTTGAGCCCTAGAGCAGACCGGAGATCTCTCCATTTGTTGAAAGCCTTCCCGATGTTGACTCTCGTCTTATTCTGACACCTGGCACTAGACAAAAGTTTTATTTTCTTTGTCTTACATGGAGTTTGCGTTGGGGTTTGGAATGAACTAGAAGCCGGTCTCTTTGAATCCATCTTCTACTTTAGTCAAAAGTTGACTAAAGTTTTGTCACTCGAGTTGTCTTCGCTGATACGGAGAATGGCGGACATAGCCTGCCAGACATAGCCAGGTGTGGGTGAACACGCATGGTGAACGTCTCAAATTCCATCCCGAATCCCTCTTATTTATTTTACTCTACTATAGAGGCAATCGCAGTGATCAGAAAAGGGCTCATTCAGACCATCAGGCAATTATTTAAGCGCGAATAGGTTAGAAAAATGGGTATTTTAACATGAAATGTTGCGCAATGCACCTTTAAAGTGTTCCTACAAGTGCACGCTGGCTTTTTTCGCAGACTAGTCGCAGATTAAAAACATCATAGGTTTATGAGCTTCAGTCTTGTAGAGCGCATTTAATGTCTTGTGTGGAATTAGCTTTGCTAAACTACAGCAAATGCTTTAGCTTGAGATGAATCAAGTGCTGATCTCAGGCCTAAAGCTGGAGTATTTTTCTCAAGTGCTTTCACATCTGTCTTTGATCATTTAAATCTGCAGAAATGTCAGTTTGTAGATACTGAAAATGTAAAACCTAAGTCTGCTACATCATGAAAAAAATTACACCGATATGAGTAGATTGAGAGTCGTCTCATAATTCAGCTTCAGTCTAGCCTCTCTCTCTGTGTGTGTGTGTGTGTGTGTGTGTTGAATGATACGATCTGCTGTGGTGTGAGAGTCAGACTTCTGATCCTTTGGCTTTCTCTTTCCCATCTTCCTCTCTGTCTGTCTGAGTCTCTGATAACACCTGAGACATGCTGACATCACCATTTGTGGTTAATGCAACTGCAGAGGGCATGACCAGCAGAGAGAAAATATCACAGATGGGGGGTGGATGCTCTCTCTCTCCCCCTTTCTCTCTTTCCTGCATATTCTGCAAATATACTGGTCAAAAGTTGGGATTTTGTAAAAAAAAAAAAAAAAAAAAGAAGTCTGAAAGAAGACTTCTTAAAGAAGTCTCTAATGCTCAACAAGGCTACATTTATTTGATAAAAATTAAAAACAGGTATATTCCAAAACATTATTTTAATTTAAAAGATCTGTTTTCTATGATAATATATTTTAAAATGTAATTTAATCCTGTGATGGGTGAGTATTTTTGGGTGAACTATCCCTTTAAAGGGTCAAAATACAACTAGAAATATATAGCTTCTTATGGTATACTTCTTTTTGTTAGTTTATGTTAACTAATGCATTTAACTAATGTTAACATATACAAGCATATTGTAAAGTGTTACCAATATTTCTCTCCGAGAACCAAAGCACGTCTGGAATACAACAGGATTTTTCCTCTTTCTCTCTTTTCAGGACTTATAGATGAAGCTAATGAAGATGATCGCCACAATCTCTGCACTAGCAGTAATGCCTCTGTACCCATTGACCTTTACGAACATGCTGGTTGTTTCACAACAAGCCTGTATGAAAATCCAACCACAGAGAGACAACCACCGGCAGATCCAAAGGAACAGGAAGGAAAGCTGTGTCTGTGGGGGAATGGTCTGCTTTAACCCTGGCATGAATTAACTCATTTTGCAATAGTTTAGTTAATTCATGTATCATCTATGTAATGTTCACAACAAATATACCAACTAAACACACTAACACAATTAAAGAGTTAAAGAAGTGTTTGATGAAACATTTGTATTATATGTGTAGTTGGACTGGTTTCACAGAAGATCAAGGAAGATATTTTGAAAAATGACGGTAACCAGACAGTTGATGGACCCCATTAACTTACACAGTAGGGGAATATATATATATATATATATATATATATATATATATATATATAGAAAACTATATATATTATAGTTAAAAGAAATGTATACAGGTTTGAAACAACTTGAGGGTGAGTAAATAATAACAGAACTTTCATTATAAAGTGAACTATTCATTTAAACTAGTCCCAGACTAAAATTAATGTTTGAGCTTCTGAAAGAAACTTGCACTGACATATCTTAAAATATGTCAGTGTCATTGTTTGGTCTCAAGATGCACACCAGTAACGTGTACGTTTTTCTAAGGCACATTTATAAAAGCTACTTAAATGCCCTAATTGATCTGAGGCCTAATCCTGGCTTAGTCTATGTCCTGTCTGTGAAACTGGACCTTAAAGCAGAGATTGACATCAATAAAAATAAATAAATAAATAAATAAATACATCAAAGTCTTTATGCTGTTCTATATGATAATTTAGATTATGATTATGTATTTAAAGATGTTCATTTCACATTAAACTGAATATTTTGCCATCTACCACTCAAAACCAATTTGGCTTTTTTACTGTGGGAAAAATGTTTACAGTTAGTAAAAAAAACCTGCTTGTCAAAGATGTTATTTTCCAGTTCAGTTGCAATTTTGCATGGTTTATTATCAAAATTATATACAAGATTAGGATTTGAAGCTAGGTCCCCTTGCACGCAAATTGAAACTCTATCCCGAGATTAAAATATCTTACATAGCCAATCAATAATGAAATACTGAGATGTTATCTTGACTCAAAAGATCAGTGCATGACGTACCTGATTCTCCACACCAGTATTATTTATCAACTTTTCAAAACAAGAACAGGATGAGGCCGATGATAATCTAAGATCTTCATTTATATAAAATCTATATCAAAGAATGTTCATATCAATCTGACTCATTGAAATGCCTCATGAGAGTGTCAGCCCAATGGCAAAACTGCATCAGAAGCCACTATCTGATAAAACAGGGATGCGATATGTGGTGATATGATAAAACCTCTGCACAACCACAACCACAGACGTACAGCCACAATAGCACCTATCAGTCCACACACAAGGTTATAAAATGAGAGAAGCTGTGAAAAAACTCTCGAGATAAGCAATCCGAATAGGTTAGCAATTGACCTTGTTGTCATGACATAATTGGTAAACTACATGAACATTCTCTTGCATGTGAAAGCACTGTAAGACTTTACTGGAAGTTGATTTGAAGAATGACTACTTGTCGTGTTTAAGCGTGTTAAAACTGTGCGCCGTAGTCTTTTCATTTAAACTGTGGTTTCTGTGCTGGTGGCCTATAATCTCTAGGTTCCTTTCAGTTTAATTTGTCTGTGAGGTGGATCGTTTAGCTTCCTGCTGCAGGAACACACACACTCACGCAAGCCTTGAAAGTTATCATTGACATCTGCTGGATCGCCTGTGAGGGCAGACAAACTTTCTCTTGCTTTTTCAGTGAATGTTTATCTGTGAGAAGTAATGGGCCTGCCCTTATATTACTGTTGAAACTTGTCTGTCTCTTTCTTTCTCTCTTTCTTTCTTTCTTTCTTTCTTTCTTTCTTTCTTTCTTTCTTTCTTTCTTTCTTTCTTTCTTTCTTTCTTTCTTTCTTTCTTTCTTTCTTTCTTTCTTTCTTTCTTTCTTTCTTTCTTTCTTTCTTTCTTTCTTTCTTTCTTTCCGATATTCCAGTAACTTTTCCTTTCCCAAACATAAATTTAAAAGCCATTACAGATTTGAAAAAGCCACAGTGGATAAACACAGGTCCGGCATGACAGGGAAGGGTACCTCCCTCCTTGTGCCCCTAAAGCCTGAGCAAACAAAAAACACACAAGCTCCATGACTCAGCAGATGAAAGACATGGGTGGGGGGCATCACTCACGCATACTTCGCCACGACTGTGACATGCACTAACGGGCAACATGTACTTTTAAGACAGAAGCAGGTTGCACTCATCAACCTTTTTTTTCTGAGTTGGCAAACAGAAAAACATGCTGGGTTCCTTTGGACTGTGTGTGTTTTGTGTAGGTGGTTGGGAGACCACAGGTGCTGAGGAGATCAAAAGGCATGAAAAACTCTGTGTTCTTTGTTTCTAAACATGCCCAGAAACCTCTACAGTCAAAGAACACCAATTTTTCAATTCTTTGACGCCAGAATGAGAGGAAGTGAAAGAACCATGGCCCCTCAGGACAGACAACTTCTTAACCTTCATGTCCTGTAACTTGAAACTACTGTTTTTTTAATGTTTGGGGTCCCAGAAAATTAATAAAAATGAATTATTTGTTGAATCTATTAACATGGAGCTGGCACCTCAAACAGAACATGAGGGTTACAATTGTAAAAAATATATTTAATATTTTTGTAGCACTTTATTTCGGTGGTCCACTTTAGACCTTCTCACTTGTCAACATGTCTCATTAGAATGTGCTAATCTATAGGTTATAACCTAACCTATGTTCTGGTTAGATGGTTAGATGTAAGGATTTGGGTTAGTAGAATAAATGTAAGGATTTGGGTTAGTAGAATAAATTGAATATAGAATATATTTTTCTGTTATACTAATATATTATTTTAGGTTTTTTTTAAAGATGTCTATATAGTTTTTAATAACATGTTATTTCTTTATTTTACTTTTAGTTGTTTTGTCCATTAAGTTAAAGTTGTTTAGTTATTTTATTTTATTATTTCATATTTTATTTCAGGTTTATTTTATTTCAATTAACAAAAATATTTAATGGATTTAATTAACTATAATAACCCTGATATATATATATATATATATATATATATATATATATATATATATATATATATATATATATATATATATATATATATATATATATATATATATATAGTATATTTTTTTAAATATACTATAATAAAAATATTTAATATGTATAGGCTATAATTTAATATTTAATAATAAAAATCAATATATTTAAAATTATTAACATAGGCCTGGGATCCCAAACAAAACATGAGGGATAAAAAATGATCTTTGAACATCAAAAAAGGTCCTAAAAGACTTCAGAGAAAAAACAAAACAAAAACATTACCAACACTGACATTATGGAGTAACATAATAGAGAAATTCATCAATTATCACATAAGTCAATTCTCAACATCATAAGTAGGTCCTCTGAAAGTTGTGCTGGTGGTCTGATATGAGTGGTTGTAACACCTGGAGGAAAAGTGCCTTTTTCAGTCTCTTTCTGACACTCTGCAGATGCGGTGAGGAACTTGAGATGTTTAATCCTTTCATACATGAGCTACTGTGTGAAGGATAGCAAAGCTGTTGTGTTTAAATCTCCCCGAGAAAACTGTGTATGTGTGTGTTAGTGAGTGTTGTTGCTCGCTCAATAGTCTGCCTTCTTTTCCTTTCTGTCCGTTTTACCCTCTCTCACACTTTGCTATTATACGTTAGTCGCAGAACCATGTATTACAGCCTGCAGCTCATTTTTACCCTGGATCAGATTTCTCAGAACACAGATGCTGTGAAAACACACGATAAAAAAAGCCTTTTAAAATAATGAATCTGTTGATTTCCAGGCAGGCCAAGGCCTTCTGGATTTCAGTTTGACCTCACCCATCCAAACAGCTTTGAAAAACAATTTGGCTAAGAAGTTCAAGCCTCAACGCAACCATAGAAAAGAATGCATTTGCAACTGGGAAACAAGAAGCGCCATGTTTGTTTGGGGGCAGTGTAATGCTAGTTCACCAGGGTCATCTTTGCTGCATGAGCAAATGAGGAATGCTCTCCCTCTGTGCCTTTATAGTCAGAATTATGCTGGTAAAGTATCTTATTATGACATCTTGTTCCCTGGTCCGAACATGTCTGCCGGCTTTGATATAGGCTACGATCCTGTCATAATGAGATGGCATAATAGGAAAGGTATCGGAGAGGGCCTACATCTGAGAAGCCTCTGGAATGGAAAGTATGCACCAAACCAAAACATCAGAGCCTGTAATCTACTGCCTCGCAATAATGTTTATTGTTTTTTCCTTCATTCTAGCTAATTGGATGACAATGAAAGATATGATAAAGACGACGATGACTGGGGGAGAAGCTGACGTCAGCAAGGGCCCGCCTGCAGACATGCACATGCATGAATGCTGCCACTCATTCAGAGGACCTCACAATGACATACACAGACCCAGACAAACACAATCACTCACCAACTCTTTAAATTTGCAAAAATGCACAGACAGAAAGACAGATACACACACACACACACACTAACAGCAATGGTCTCAACTCAATAAGACCCTGTCAATACAGCAGCAATCAAAATGGTAATCGCAGTTGATATGTTGCTTGCACTCTGTTGGCATGCTGTGAAATACTGTCTCTGTAATATTTAGTCACAGTTTGATTAGCTGTTACTGTCATGGCTGTCAAGCAAATCCACCATTTTTTGAAAATACTACTGTTGTTATATCACAAAATGTAGTTTTAAGAGTTTTTGGTTGCATTTTATTTCGATAGTCACTTTAGACGTTCTACTATTATAAGTAACTTTTCAACTACGTGTCAACTAACTCTCATTAGAGTATTAGTATATTAGACTGTCAGTAGACTGTTATGGTTAGGTGTTAGGCTTTGAGTTAGGAGAATAAGTTTACTTGTAGTCGCCAAGTTACTTATAGTCAATTGAATGTCTGTTTGGGGACCAACAAAATAAAGTGTTAGCAGATATTAAGCTGACAATCTACTAATACTCTAATGACAGTTAGTTGACATGTAGTTGAAAAGTTACTTATAGTTAGTAGAATGTCTAAAGTGGACTATCGAAATAAAGTGTTTTTTATGCGAGAATGTAGTTCTTTAGACCTCAAATTTGTGACTCATATAAACAGCACCTATTTTGCAATATATATATATATATATATATTCTTTCAGTAAAACATTTAACTTTTAACAGGTTCAGGTACTAAAACACTGTTTGCAACTCTCACTCTTTTTGCAAAACTCTCACATTCCCACTCATTCAAACACACTTCACACTGTGATGCACTTATGTTTCAAAACGCAGGCAGGCAAAAGTTAAACACACCTACAACACAGTTATCATCGATTACACACGACAACTCAAAATTGTTCACACTTATTTCTAACGACGTGACCAAACCAACTGTACTGTAATACAAGTCAGTTTTAAGTTCAGTACTGACTCAAAATGTTGCACTGAATGTTGATACCAATAATGGATGGAAACAATATAAGAGTTAAATGAGGACGGCTGTGTATAAGAGAAGGTGAACAAGAAGGAAAAGGAGGAGGCTGAGAAAGAGCAGGTGTGGAGAATGTTGTCAATGGATCTGGCTTTAGGGTTTTTCTCTTTGCCCGCAGAGATACCTGTGATGTGGAGAAACTCTTAAGGCTGACTCAACATGAAGACATGATGGTGAAACAGAATCAATCTCTCTCGCTGACCTTCATTAATAAGTAATGAAGTACGGATAATAAGTACTGATTCCATTTACACCTGGCCACATAAATGTGTTTTTGCAAAACGGATATAAATCCGATCTTCACCTCCTGCGTTATATGCAGATTTAATGGATTGCACGCCACCAAAAGCAACAGATCTGAGCGGCATTTTATTGATCATCAGCTAATTTCCAAATCAGAGACATCAATAAGAGAGAGTGGCAACAGGCCTGGTAAGATAATTTCGTTTCTTTACTTGAAGATGTGTTAACTGCGTCTGTGACTTACTTTCAGTTTTATTTGCGATGTTTGCACGTTGAATAGACGCTCAGCTGCTCATCTGCGGTGATGCGTGTCGCGTGTCGCATCTGACTAGGCTATAACATGACATATAGCCTATATAACACGCTCTCACTCGTTTATTTTTTAGCATTTTTGGGAGGAGTAAAATATACATATGTGGTTTCAACAACCAGATTGCGTTTACACCTAGTAAAGATCCGGACACAATGCGAGCCAGACTACCTCCAGATGTGGTCAGGCAGATCCGATCACGATCCGATCACAACGCGTTTACACCTTGCATTAACATGCGTTTTTTATTATCCGGATAACTTATCTGGATACAGATCGCATTTTAATACCAGGTGTAAACGGGGTCTAAGTGACTGTAACATGCTTTTCATTTAGAGTTTTTTTTTTTTTTTGGCGTTTTGCAGTTGGGTCACTGTATTTTCACAGTATGCTGAATACATTTGTTAGGCTACTGTATACAATAGGCAATGCTATACTTGCAGAGCATACTGTAATTTATTCATCTTACTGGTGTAAGTTGTAATTACTATAGTTTTTTTTTTTACGTAATTGCAAAATTTGCTTATACTTTGTTATAATATTGGCTACTTTTTTCTGTACCTGCTTTGGATCCTGTGTTCTCATTTGTTTGATGTAGTGTCTAAGAATGATCTGTCATGTTTATAATACTGACTCGCTGTGTGTATGATCTAAAAGCATTTGATTTTGAGCAAAGATAAAATGGTTTTGAGGCAATTGTTTGATTTTACCAGAAGAGTCAGAGGTTCTCTGAATGAGGTTTGAAAATTTTAGAAAGTGATGGTTTCAAGAAATGTGTTTGAGCAATTCAGAAAAAACTGTAAATTGCATTTAATGAACCATTTACAGATTTTTATCATATATGGTAATGGTAACTTAAAGTTACCTAAAGTTTTTACTGTACTATATTACATTTTTTAATAAAAATAATTCTATTCATTAATTAAATACACTTTTGGGGTGGGTACAATCTTCATCTAATGTTAAGGTTCATGAGCATTCATAATGACATTGCAGTGCAATAAGAACAGTACAGCACACTAAAACAGCTCTTCACCGAGGCCTCGTAAGTGCATGTGACCCAGACTCACTCGCCAGTCACGGCTGTTTATAACAGTTCCCATTAGGAGCCAATCTCCGCTCGAGAAGCATGCAGAGCACTCGGGCCACTTATCGAAAGACCTCTGGAAAACTTCAGCCATTAGCATGTGTGTGCATGATGATTTGTAGCGCAAGAAGAAGAGGGAGCATAAGGGGGGAAAGGGGGAACACAGCAGACAGCTCCTTTCACAAGATTGGACTTTAAACCAGCCAATTAGTCGTTTCACACATTGGGAGCATTGTGCAGGTCACACATTAATTTGAGAAATGAGCAGGAAAAGTTGAGGGTGGTGATGTGGAGAGAGAGAGAGAGAGACAGAGACAGAGAGAGAGAGAGAGAGAGAGGGAGACTGCCGCTTTAATTATAGCAGAATTGCAATTTACAGATTTCCAACCCCTCTATTCTATTTCACCTCCTCTGTCACAGCATATTTCACCCAAAAAAGTGACAGGCTTTTCTTCAGCTTTGGATGTCCTTCATTGCCTCTCTGTTTGCTCTTGTTAGCAGAGCTCCAACAAGGATTTGACAGCAAGTAAATTCTCAACTTCTCCTAATTTGACAGGGAATCTGTTGATCTGTATGCAGGGATTTTGTGATGCATTTTTAACTGCATGCGCAACCATTTGTGTGTTCAAACCTGTCTCTGTATATTCCTATATATGTGCAGGCATCTAATTAACTCCAAAGCTCCAACTTACTGTCACGGTGTATTAAAACGCGAGAGTTGAGAACACAAGAGTTCTCTCTGCTATATTATTATATTAATGAGAATAAACAGCACAGGAATAAATCTATATTTGCCATTTAACATCTTATTTATTTATTTTTTTTTATTAAATCGTCTTTTTCACCAACCATTCACAATCCAGTTTAATCTAAGTAGGTTCTAAATAAACTAAAATAGCATGAAATTAAACACTATTTAAATTAAGTCACACAGCTCTTTTCTATGCAAATGAGGCTCATTATAGATGGCCCCTTATTCATAAAACTCAGCACTGAATTTCTGGTCCAATTAATGTTGCAGATGGGCGGTAAACTGAATATTATTTAAAAGAGACATTTGTGTACATTTTTAGTCATTATGGCAGCAGTAATTCATCAATGATGATCAATGATAATTATAACTGGGACTGCGGATGAGCGCACTTTATACGTTTTAAAGAGCCAGTGCAGATGAGCCTGGGTCACAGTGGTGGAGCGATGCTGAACTGAAATTTTACTTCGAGTTTTCACTCAGAAATTGCTATTAAATGTATTTTCTTTTAAAACATACTCCAGTAATCCTTTTTTATTTACAACTTTGACTTTTCTTTTTGTGATTTGAATACTTAGTTTAGTGCATGATTCATTTCAGATGCTAAAACGACTCAAACAGCACATGCAAATAACAATGCAATCAGAAGACCTGCTTCATTCTTCGCGAGTTCCCCTTATAGTAAGCCATCCGCTCTGGTTTCACACAGAAAAATACAATGTACAGTAGTGCTACCAAGACAAATGATCGTTCTCACAGTGCATTTATCTGCAAACTCGTGGCAGTGCGGCTCCACTGAGGACCTGGAGAAAGTTTACATTGCGGGAGAACGAAGCATATATTGCAGCAGAATCAATCTAATCAATCCACCGGACCACAATGGCTCTCTGGCAGGGGAAAGCAGAGGAAATATAGATTGTTCAATTATGTTGTTAGATATGAGAGCGGAGAAAACAAATAACCAGAATCCATAAGTGCCTGAAAACTTTAGCCGGGTAATACATGTACTCATTTAAGAGCATTCGGCCATTATCTTGTGTGACTTGCATGGTAAACACAACATCGGATGTATCAAAAACCTTTTAAGACTTAAGAACGGCTATGTGAGGGGAATATTTACATCAACGTTTACATTTAATGGGATTGCTAAGCATGAACATCTAGAGTTGTCATATCTGAGGCACACCGGCCCATCATATTGCCAGGAATAGACTGACTTGAGGGTTGCACTTAAGCACACACTTCTAGGTCAAATGTCTTGCCATCACTGAAAGCGTGGTGTCATCGTCAAAGAGCCATTCAAATACAAAAATGTTTATTTGAGAACATCCACCTATCAGAAAAAAAGAGCTTTGCAAGATATGCAGACAAGATATTGAGGCCAGACACTGCAGATTGATCTGACATATTGCTTCGAACAGCTTGGTTTGAAAAGAAGGGACCTCTGCTCTCTTTTAGAATTATAAGAAATACAAGAGCTATTCACTGCAGCTGTGTGAGAAGGAAAAGCACAACAAAGTGATTGACAGTGATAGCTTTGGCCAATAATGGCAATGACAACATCTTCCTCGGTAGCTTGGTGCTTTTACAGCAGCACTGAATTCTTATCAGTCCACTAGATCAGCAGGAAGTAACAGAAAGCCAGGCTTATCTGTGTTTTGGTCTGGAGCTTTGGGGGATGGGCTGAGGAGGCGATGAGGAGGAGGTTTGGAGTTTGCCGTCCTGTTTGGTGTGGAAACATATGCCACAAGGCGCCAGGCTTGCTGACTAACGGAATACTAGTAATGGCATTACATAACCAATATGCTGTTATACAGAAAAATAATCTGATCACTGATATATACATATCCATATATATGAAAACCATACTTAAATAAAAGTACAGATATACTTACAGCAAAAACATAATTTAGTCACCAATTTCAAAACCACTGGAGTAAAAGTCTTTACTCATTCTGAATGTGCTTATGCACTAGTCCTTAAAAACCTTTAAAACTGAACACCTCAATATTGCAATCGACACAGCAGCCTCTTCAACAACTACACACACTCAAGTTAAGCCCAGGAGCTCAAAAAGTAAACCAATATCCCAAAAGTACTAGTACAAAACGCTTCAATACAATAATATTAACTTAAAGCCTAAAAAAGTCAAAGCCTTCTTGCACTGGACGTGCTGGTTTCGGTCTCATTACTGGCTGCATGTCCTTATTTCATTTACTGTATGAAACACTTGCGATTCACAATTACCTGATAATGCACTCATATTTGTGTATAGCCTTGTTGACAAGTTTGAAATGCACAAAATATAGCACCTTCAATTTCCTATAGATAGAGATATCACTTATTTTGTAGCAGAAACAAACTGCTGCAGAAAAAGTTTGGTACCATGCAAAATGTTGTGTAATTGCATTACTCGTTACAAATGTATTGGAGCAAAGAAAAAGAAATCCCAAAATCAAAAATGCAGAGTTGCTAATATCCTTGATACTCAAAGTACAAATTAGCCAAAAAGATACTTGAGTAACTAATTACATGTAGCCTACTCAAATACTTTACATCATGTATTCAAATAGAAGACCATTATTTTAAATTGTAATCATATTTCACAATATTACCTATATACTTGGAGCAATTGTGAGCATAAGAGTGCTTTCAAAAATATTTTTAAAAAATCTTACATTTAAAAATCTCAATCTAAAAATTATGTAAAATTATTTCTAAAATTCTAAAATAACCGATTGCAAAGTCGTAATGTGATGCAACACTTCCAGTGAAGACATGATATCTCAATGCACACATGATGTGGTCAAACCGTTGACACAATTCCCAACTCACTACCACTACTGAAAAAAAAAAAGTTTTCATTGTGTGGAAAAACTTAATAGGGGATTTGTAAACAGCAGAGATTCTTGAAAATATGTAGAGAGAGGGAGAGACAGGATGAACTGATGCTATGCAAATGAGCAATTAGAAAACTGGGCCAGAAACTATGAGGCAGATCCTCAAGTTGGGGAGACCAATGACCTTCTTTCATTCAGACTACTCAAAAAGCACTATGTGATCTGATGTGACATCTCTCTGCACAAACATGACAAGCTCAATTACAGGAAATTGAGGATAACAGAAATGGCTGAGAGTCAGTTAGAGAGAAGCCAAGACATGCAGACATATAGATGAGGGCTAGTGCAGATGAGGGCAGTGCTGGTTAGTGGCTATAATCAAATGACTCCTGAAGGCTTTCTGGCTGAACAAAAAACAATCTCATGGGCCGAAAAGAAGATCATAGGACTAATAAATATTTTGATAGCATGCGGTCTTGCTCTTCCAGTCATTATTATGCGTTACTTTTTATTTGGAGGACCTTCCTTTGAACATTTATACCACATGTGACCAGTGTCTGCGTACTTAGAAAAATAAAGTCCCGCGGTATGTGTCTCTGCGGTAAGTGTCAATCAGAAGAATCAGAAAGGAATAGATGAAGAACGTTACTCCGCATCTTTATCCAAAACAGGTGATGTCATTTATCTTCAGAGGAAAGCAGATCTTCTAAAAACCAAGAAAACAACATGTTTAAGGTATCAAATGAGCACACTATAACATTGAAGAGTATAAATTACCAGGGTGTAAGCAAGTTGTGTGCAGACACGGTGTGGCGTCAATGGAAAGAGCAAAAAGGGGGGAAATCAGATTAATCCTCAGCCTATTCAATTGCACCACAACTCCTGCATTCCATCAAAAGGTATTTTATCATATCTAGAATGCGACTTAATGGAGGTTAAGTCTGGGCGCCTTGCCATTCAGAGAAGGTTATGCACCTGTCAAAATCATATATTTACAATTACATATTATGATGCTGGTCAAAGGTACAGCAGACTCATGTTAATAGACATCAAATTGCCATGGCCCAGAGTTCACCATTTTTTAAATTGGTCAGATAAATTAAGGCCAATACATAATAGTAAATCAATGTATATATATTGTCTTGAAATTTTTGTCTTATATGTGTGTGTGTGAATTTAATTTTTTGTCTTTTCGGTGGCCTCCCACAATGACTATGCATAAAATATGATAATAATACTCTTACTTTCATTCATATAGTTTATGAGCTCATAACTGATACCATAAAGAACCTCTGAGTTCTTTCAACTAGTCCAGACTCAACATGCATTGTATTGTTGAATATATCCTTAGTTAAATCAATAAAGAGCAGCGGCATACGGTTTAAGCCGCAAATCCAGTTTGTCTCTCTGTTTGGCTTTAATTAATGGCAGAGACATAAATGACAGTATATCCTCACACCAGACCGCCATCTGTGATGGTGGGAGGCGAGCGGTTTGACAGACACATACTTTGTGTAGTATGAGTATGTTTAAGCTGCTTTGCTTGTTATTCTCTGTCAGAGATACGGCCCCAAAGCATCTGAGTAAGACCAACAAAACCACAAGCATAAATAAAGATCTGCGGAGATGGTGAGGGGGCACCCAGCTGAGGGATGACCCCAACTCTTCCTCCGTGCTTCTCAACTGGTTTCGCTTCATGGCCCAGATTTTATAGAGACCCAACCCAAAATTGTTATCTTAAAAGATGTAAATCAAATTAAAGTAAAAAAAGAACCCTTTAAATAAAAATAAAAAGCACTACAAAATATCTAAAACAAAATTATGAAAAATAAATAGAAAATATGATTTAACATCACTGAATCAACCTAAATAAATTAGATAACAACAAAAGCACATTTAAGAAATAACTCCTTAAAGCAGCAATGGCAAGTTACTTTTGACAAATTGCTTATCTTATAAAACTGCACACAAATTTCATTAAATTCAAACAATTGCTATTTAATAATATTACAGATTAATACGAGAAGTAATAAGGTTCGCAACTAAGACAATGTGCTATGGATGCCCTGCTTAACACACACATGACTGTTCATATTCATTAACCTTTAAAGATTGTAATTCAGGAAGTCTGTTCTCATCTTTGTAATGCCATAATTAATCACACCTTGGTGAAGTTCTCAGCAGAGAGATTATATATCAAACACAATAATTAAAATATGAAATGCTCATTTTCAGTTCCTCAACAGATAATAGAGGGAGGAAAGCCTTGTGAAAGGCTTCTGTGATTTAACAAAGACGTTTTGTAGGAAAGATTCCTATTTTAGGCTATATGTGCCATTCAGAAATTCAACTCAAAACCTGCATTCAAGTCATGATTAACCATCTTATGTAAATCGAGCAAAAATAGACTGAATGTTGGACACACTTTACATATTTGCCCTACTGACCCACTTCCAGATTAAAAGAGAGAATAGATATGTAGTCAGACTACAATAATTAAAAAATAATAATATAAATAAACTATAATATAAATTTAAATTTTCATAAACATTGATGAGGTGGACATAAAGTAAAATCAGTACAGAAGCCTAAAGTATGAAGTTGATAGGCCTGGTAGAGAGGAAAAAAAATAGAAGAAAAGTGTTTTTAGGTTGAAATGGTGACACACACCCCTGAACAGAACACGAGAATGTATAATCAAACCCATGTATCTTGGCAGCTGTCTCGTGAATGGCTTTGCTCCTGCAGATTAACGTATGGGACAAATAAAAGAGCTATAGTGCTATCCCCACCAGTTTTTTCCCCCATCCCCTCAATGCACTGAGACTCAGAATTGCTTCAATAAGGTCCCTTTCCATAGATAGTAATCTAAGTATAAATCCGTATATTTAATTGTAAGCCTGAAGAAGTCAGGGATAATTTGATTGTCGAGTCACAGCCAATACTTAAATAGCATGTGTGGTATCACTTCATCTTTTATAACATGAGATTTTGGACAGATGACAGAAAACTCTGAGCACCCACATAACTAAAGTTTATAACATGTAAGTTGATGAAAGGGTAATGCAAAGCACGAATGCAAAGAATGTTTTTTAACCACAATATCAAATTTAAAAATACTATCTTTTATAAGCAATATATTAGTCCTGTCAAATCAACTAATCGTGATTAATCACATCTAACATTAAAATTTGTTTATATAATGTGTGTGCATATATATACAGTATATATATATATATAGTGTATGTGTGTGCATATATATAAACACAAACTTTTATGTTAGATGCAATTAATTATAATTTGACAGCCCTAATATATTTAAATATGTATAATTTTTCAGAGCTGACATTTCTTTTTTTATCATCTTAACTGTAAACCACTCTTTTAACCCACATAGCTTCAGTTTGGGCTAGGTGGCACAACTCTTGACTAATGCAGAAATAGATACTGAGTGCCAGAAGCATGACAGTTCCTACAGCCTATTAGTAGATCCTCTGCCACTCACGGAAATAAAAGATGAAGATTGCATCACATAAAGCCAGATTCATTAATAACATGCAGTGCTGGAGCATCTACCCAAGTTCAAAATCTCTAAGTCAGCTTGTGCAAATGCTTGCAAAGACCTTTTAATGTATTCAGATCAGAATTCCTCTTACCAGGCTGTGCAGTTAGTCTAGAGAGTGAGAGGCTTGCTGAATGAATGCAATTCAGAAGGGGAAAAGAGGGGCAGAGCCCTTTAGGACACTTTGGGGAGGGGGTCATAGTTACACCAATCAAAATGAGCTTCATCCGGCAGCGCGATATTTGATTTCTTAAAGGGGCCGATGTTTCTTTCCAGTTGAACGGAGAAAGGAGGAAGGAAAATAAAGGCATTACTCAATTTGAAAGAAGGGGTGGGAAAATGTTTGCATGCATCTGGAAACACCAACCCTTCTGAAGGAGCCGATGGCAAGATCACAAATATCCTTCCTTTGATCACTCAGACACACATGCCATTAACCAGACAAACATTTTCTTATCAGTTCCAGCTGATTTATTTGTGTCAGATACAGACTTCAGCATGACGACATGTAACTCATTTCCTTTGCTACAAAAACGCAGATGGTCCATTTTGAGAGTATATTGCACAAAAATAATGAAAAACAAATGTGCCATTATGATAAAAAAAAAATGCAAAACAAAATCCAGTTTTACACCTGCTATTTGGGACCCATTCACACAGATATACATAAACTCCTAGCTTTACTATATTACAGAACATATACAATCTTCAATCTAGTACCAGAAATTAGGCTCACGTGTTCCCCCAATTCCATTGTACACTTCCCTATAGAAACACTTCAGATCTACAGCTGTACATTTGCCTTGAGGATTGAACCAGGCATTTAAATTCTCAGTTCGAATTCTCAGTTTAATTCTTGCATGCTTTAACAAATAAAACCGGGTTGAAGTGCCTGAAGAAACCTCACTTAAAGCACAGTAAGAACATTCCCTTTAACTGTACAAAAATATGCCAGAAAATATTTTACTTTTTTTTTTTAAAAAGATGAGGTATGTTGGTTATGTATCAAAATGCTTCCTGCCATACCTGTGTGTTCTAGAGTGGTTATCTGCTTAAATATTCCTGTACTTGGAGGGAAACTGAACCGTTGCAAGAAAAAAAAAACACATTTGTGGTGTATAGAAATTACATAAGACCTCAGAAAAAGTTCCATCCTGAACAGTTTCAGAATTGCCTCCATTCGGTCCAACGGCTGTTTGCCAGCTCCCTGTAGAGATATGGGTGGGATGGGAATGCATAGTTCAGATTTTACATTTTGCTCTCCACCACAGTTTAAGCAGTCTCATTGCAACCCCACAGAATAACCACACACTATGGCAAGATACTTTAACATTTATTGCTTTAAACTAAATTGTATCTATTTTCATAGGACTAGCTCTTATTTTAGTTACTAGTAAGCAATTCAACAGTTGTTAGTATTTCAATTTCATTTATATAACACACCATTACTTATTCCTACTCGTCACTATCCTATACCAACTGGAATACACACTAGTGCCTGATAATTAGGTACTAGTAAAACTGGAACATATACCAGCAACAGTTACAATACATATAGTGAATAATTCACATCTGGCATTAACCCAAAAAAAATGTTTTACCAGTAACAGCAGAATAGTTACTTGTCAACTGAACAGAATAAGTAATATTGCTGGTTAAGTTCTTGTGAACTGAAAAAGAAACAAATGGACTACTTGCTAGAATAAAAATAAGCGAGTCAGATTTAAATAGATGCTATGTAGTTTTAAGGAATACATGTTAAAAGCGCTTGCCATACACACAGCCCTGTCAACGTTGACCATGTTGTCACTTTTCTTTCCTACGTTAAAAGTCTCGTAACGCGGGTTCCGTTGTCAAAACCGGGATAAACCACAGAGGCAGAGTCAAAAAAAATAACCTGAAGATGCGAGATGCCTCCTTGGTTCTGGAGTTTGCCAGTTAGTAAGTGAAGACTAGGTCTGAAAAGTTCGCCTCCAGCCAGTCTCCCGCGATCATCTCGCTGAGCTCGGGAGTGCAATAGTCCGGGAACTCGAAGTGAGAACCAAGGCTGCCCTCGCTGAAAGAGTCCAAATCTTTATCCACCAGAGAGAGACAAAGGTTTCCTGAAGTGTTCCCCAAGTCCGTCGTGTGAGAGCCAGCCGCTAGGTTCAAACTGAAGTCTACCAGCAAGTCGTCGGAGTCCTCGCTGGAGCTGCTGGACGAAGAAGAAACGGACCTGAAAGATGATGCTGGTGACACCGAGGCAGGGTAAGCTGCGCTCTGCTTGGTAATGTTCTTGAAGTTGTAAAACAGTCTGCTGCCGGGAGTTGCGCTCGTGTGTCTGGACTCCTCGTACATGCTCGCGCCCTCGGACTCCGCAGCGGAGCTCAGCGTGGGGCTCGCGGGGACGTTGTGCAGCCTGATGTGCTCCTCGTCCTCGTACTCCTCCTCCTCGTCGTCGTCCTCGTCCTCATCCTCGTCTTCGTCGTCAGTAAGTTCCCTTTTGATAGACTTGGTCACTTTTAAGTTTGTGAAAACATAGTTGAATCTGCAGTCTTGTGAGGAAGCTCTCGCTGTAACGGTCCCCGGTTTACTCGGCTTGAGCTTCGCGCACTTCTTCCCCGCAGCTTTGACACTTTTGCTGAGCTTCTCCGGCGAATGCACCGCTGGTTTCGAAGAACTGTCGAGCTTTGGTTTTTTCTTCGGTCTGTATTTGTAGTCGGGGTAGTCAGCCATGTGTTGGAGCCGGAGCCGCTCGGCTTCGCGGATGAAGGGAATCTTTTCACTGTCCTTCAGCATTTTCCACCGCTTTCCTAGCCTTTTGGAGATCTCAGCATTGTGCATGTCCGGAGACTGTTCCATGATTTTTCTCCTCTCGATCTTTGACCACACCATAAAGGCATTCATGGGTCGTTTAATGTGGCCGGTGGCTGTCTTGCACCAGTCCGGTTTCGGTGGCACAGGGCTGCACGCCATCAGTTCGTTCTCCTCGCTGTCTGTGGTCTCTCGCGACATGCTGCTCTCCGTCTCGAGGTGCTCCGTCTGCTGCACCATGTTCAAAGATACTTTTCCCCCTTGATAGACTCACAGCTGCCGCACTCTGACCAAACCTCTTTTCAAAGTTACCGACTGCCTTCTTAACTAGTTCCTAGCTTTCTCATATCGATTGCGTCACGTATAATTATCCAATAGCGGGCCGCGGCTCCTCCCACAAGCCCAGACATTAACCCTTGCGACCTAGATGGCTAGATGGTGTCTAAGTGGTGCCTTCACAGCCAAATGACAGGCTTTTCTTGCACCATAATGTCATGTTTACTAATCTAAAACAAATTTAAATCTGTGCTATAATCAATCAAAATATTGAGTGACCGTATTTATTCTCATTACAAAATGAGTTATGATTTAAAGAAAAATGAATGCTCCATCAATTGCCTTTTTTATTATGATTATTTACTGCACATACATGATTTTGGTAGCCGATATAAAAGTGCCTTCAAAAACTGACCAGATCAAGGTATCTTAATATGCACACTCTGGATTCGGACATGCATGCCTTGTTGCCATCCTACCTCCATGCAGCCCAATATTTCATTTGTGCGCACGCCTGTGGGTGGGATTTTCATTACGTGTGCGAGACAGGCATATTGAATGAACACCAGTCCGTTCAGGGTGAGACACCAGGGGACAGAGATAACGTGAGAGGATCAACATTTAGTGTATCTGTTGGAAAATCAGTGCATGTCCTTGTCATGCACTATTTAGGCATTATAGGCTACCTATACAATGCCTGTAACTTATATAGAAGAATAATAAACTGAAATCTTATCATATAAAGATGAGGATCTGCAGTGTCAGTCCTGTAAACACATCACTAAATGGTGTTTCAAAGTTTCACACAGACACAATCAATTTAAGACCACTAATCAGAGATGGGAAAAACATAAATACTTAATTTAGTTTTTTATAATGCAATGAACAAATGTGACTAACAATTTTTTTTAAAGGGGTCTGGGTCCCTTCATAAGCCCCCCACAGTTTAAACAGCATTTAACGATTGGAAATCGGCCTAAATACACTACAGTTCAAACCTCAGGATCTGTCCGATTTGTTTTCTCCTCTTTGTTGTTAGGAGAATCTGCTGGTGTCCTGCACACTACTCAACATTCACACCAAATTCATTGATTCACATCTTGACAATGTAATGTCAGTGTTGGTGTTGACTATACCCCCTTGTCCCACTTCCTTATTATGCAAGGAAAATGTATGTAGGTTATTTCTCTAAAGCCTGCTCATAATAGAATAATGATGTTATATCTTGACCTACATATTTACCTCGCATATTTCTGTTTTATAATATGATGCGTCCAGACAGCAGACAGGAGAGGGAGCGCAAAGATTTGCTGTGTCAAGGAGGTGAGCAACTCTCTCTCTCTCTCTATCTCTCTCTCTCTGTCTGTAGACCACCTTAGCCACAGCTCTGGCTGACAGCCAGCTCCGTCTCTGATAAACCTCTCTACCGTTCTCTCATTTCTCCTTCCCCTAGAGGGCAATCATTTACCCCTTTGAAACAGTCCTGCCCTGCCCCCACACATCACTTCCTCCCCCACCTCAGGCTCATGCAGTGACACATTAGAAATGCAGTGAGGGGATTTTGCTGGGCAGTTTTGCATTGAGATATTGAGATATAGCCTGAGATTAATTTTCACAGGCAGCGTCTCCTACAGACCAGACCACCCCCTTCCCTCCTGTCCCGTCACATCTTCCCGCTGAGACTGGTTGCTTTCGAGGGCTGCCTGCCACAAGCCACATGTCTTTCCAACTCTGAGCCATGGATCATACTATTCTGCTGCCTTTTCAGCTATACTTTGTCTAATTTAAATCTGACAATGTCACCCAAAATCACCAAAGAGCGAATTGTGCACTTTATCTATTGAGCAAACCATAATTTCCACTTGTCCCTTGTTTTCTTTAAAGGTGCAATGTGTAAAAAGGTTGAGTATATATTATGTGACAGAAATGCAATATGACATCCATAACAGTGCTCTATAAAGAACTTACTTAATAAACCATAATGTTTTTATTACCTTAGAACGAGACCTTTATATCTACATAACCGCGGGCACCACCGTCTATGAAGGTCGACATATTGTGACGTCGTGTTTCTACCGTAGCTGACAGCGCTAAAGAGCGCGTTTCATCACTACCTTGAAAGAAAAGCAGCAGAAAGCTAGAAGCTAGCCATAAACACCGTGAGTAATGACTTTTCCCTTGGTTACGTTCGTGAGACAGCTGATTAGTACTCGCGTCATTGACCGTAAAACAGTATGTTACTGGAATCACCAACCCGTCGATCGCAGTCGACAAGTCGATCTTGGAAGAATTTTAAGTTGACCGCGAAGAGTTTTCAAAATCAGAGAAAAAAAGCCTATTGTGTGTGGTAAATGTTGTCTAGGGGATGCGGATGTGTGTGCGCTGTTACAATTACGTCATGCGCGTCTCCTCCCTCGCTGTATTACGGGTTTGCTATGTGGGGAGAAATGTGCTGGTTACATTTGTGAGACAATTATCTGATTACTATTATTATATTATATATTAAGACCCTCTGGCTATTCTCTGCTGTCTCAGACGACGATATGTTTGTCCCGTTCTAGCCACCGTAGACTCTTCGAAAGGGAGGGGTGAGCAGTGGGCTGAGCCGTTAGTACAAATTCGCAACCGAACCGCTAGATGTCGCTAAAAAATACACACTAAAATCTAGGTTACAGTGAGGCACTTACAATGAAAGTGAATGGAGGCAATCCGTTAACCTAAAAACATGATTAACATGATTTTAGTGTAGAAATGACTTGCTAACATTTTCTGTGTAAAGTTATTTCCAATACAACATCTCTGTCACCATAACACAACACAATAAAACCCTTAAACTATACTGTAAAAAGCAAACAGCTTTGTAGCTCAAATAATATACACATTTTAACATAGGAATTAATGTAAGTGCTTTAATAAAATGATGCTTCACGTAACAGCTTTTAACTCCTCTGAAAACTGGCCTTATTCGCTTCCATTGATTTTTGCATGAAAAATGAGAGATGAGCCAAAATTGTTTTATTTTTTTTACATTATGTCACTATTATTATTTAAAGCCAAGAATATTTAAGAATTCTTGCTGCACCTTCCAATTGAATTCTTTATAATAGCACCTTCCCGCTCTCAGAGCAGTGCATTACAGCATATTAGATGAGGCTTGTATAGTGGTAAAAGGGACTTGGCTGTAAGAAGAGGTGAACAGAAGGTGATAGAGAGACAGAGAAGAGCACACCAGACAGGAATGACTCATCACCTCCATGGCGTTTATCTTCCTTAGACTAGAAGCTGCCACTCACCCGCTAGAGAAGTGCTAAAGCCTTGGATCGATAGACAGTCCTGACTAGGAGCTATCTGATATTGAAGATGCAGGAACGTTATACCCTCTGAATGGCCCCTGGATGGGTCTGTTCAATATGCCTTCAATCTCAACACCACACAAAAGGCCACAGTCAGATTAGGTGACAGCAGGGTTGGAGGGACACTTGCAATGGGTGGAGCACCACATTCACATAAACGAGTTAACAAGCCTAGCATCCTGGCCCTTGATTGGGGATGCAATGGCTAGCTTTGGTCTTAGGGGCCGTAGCTTACCTAACGGCTGCCGTTAGATGTGTGAACTCCAAGCACTGTTAAGTAGGCGTGGAAACGGACTGTTGTCATTGTTTTGCAACACTTTTTTTCTTTGTCTTGTAAAGCTGTGTAGGTTGGTTGGAAATATTCTAAATACACTACTAGGTCAGATACTTGTAATAATACAAATATACTTCTGTTTAGAAAGGATACATTAAATTGCTCAAAAGTGAGTGTAAAATATTTATAATGTTACAAAAGATTTTTATTTCAAATAAATGCTATTGACCTGTCTATTCATCAAAGAGTCCTGGAAAATGTATCATGGTTTCTTCAAAAATACTAAGCAGCACAACTGTTTTTGAAGGATCATGTGATACTGAAGACTGGAGTAATAATATCTTACAATATTACTGTTTTTACTATATTTTTGATCAAAGAAATGCAGTGAATTTTTGACTAAATTCAATGCATTTGAACCATAATTTTTTTGATGCAAAATACACTCAAATAGGATGACTTTCAAGGTACCCTCTTCCGATAGCTATATATTTTCATGTAGCCATCTTTAAACAATACATAATATTGTGTGTCACTATAAAAGCAATATTTACCTATAGTTAACAGCATATCTTACTATTTATGTTATTAATAAATGTTTCACAGAATCACTCTTGCAGACCCTGGTTCAAACCCCCGTTAAACAATTCTCTGTTGATTTATAAACTAACCAGATCTTCATTTAAAAGTCAGAAGCAGACCACGCTCCACAAATGCTATAAGAAATGATTTTCATAGACGTTTCGTGGAAACCTTTTGTCTCATTTAGAATTTTTTATGGACATTTCCTCAATTCCACACCTCAACCATGCATGATATTTTGATCCAATTCTGTCATTTTCAAAAAACCCTCCCCATTCTCTAGTGAAAATACCACCGTCGCTGTGATTTGGGGAGAGTAAAGGATTTTTTTATCAGTCTTAGATAAGAAGCCTCTGAAGTGGAATACATACTGTAATGCAATTGACCCCATGTCTCCACACTTTCAAGGTCTGATGCTTGGCAGGCTGGAGTGACTTCACAAGAAGATAAACAGAGAATACTCAACACGCTGGGGTGTGTGCTTGTGTTAGACGTTGTCAATGCAGCAAATGCAATGGCAGATTACACTCAGCACCATAACCTTGCTCTCGTATTCTTACAAAAACATCTCCATGTGAATTGGAGGTGGCTGTTGAAGTTATTTACAGGATTTCGCAACACTCTCTTCAATGCCTCTGTGTCAAAATGATGAAAGTAGTGAGGTAAACAAGATAAATGGCAAAACAACTTAGAATTCTCAAGTTACACTACTACTGACTTTGAAAAGTTGCTTGCTCAATTTATGTTAAAAACCTGCCTGTTTATGGCTTTATATTGTCAAGCAGCATGAAATCAGGCAGTCGTTGACAATGCGTGAAGAATGTGCAAAATATGTTCAAAGTCAAACGAGTTGGTGAAAGAAAACCAAACGAATACCAGGGAAAATCTAAATAAGCTCACCAATCAAACCGTTGATAAACCATCCCTGAAAGCAGCATAAAGCTGATCAAGTATGTACGGTGCACTTGTTTGCTGCTTTTTGCAGTAATAGTAAACATGTATTCAGAGGTTCTCGTGGGGCCCTGACCCACTATAATGAGAGTGTGTTTAGTCTGAAGGCCAGGCCCTGTGTTGATGGATTGCACTGCCTGAGGGAGAGTTTTTTTTTCTTTCTTGACACCACAGGAAGGCTCGGCAAGGTGCAGGGTGGACATAGATTTCTGTGTGTCTGTGTGCCCTTTTCAAACTATCGATTACTGGAGCCAATTTCATGTCATAGCTACAGGCCTCATGCATATGTGGTGGCAAAGGGCAAGATGAAAGGCATCAATCAGAAAATGTTGCTTTATTATCTAGGTACATGCAAGGTGTATAAATAATAAACATACTTGTGTTGATCAGTTTTTGTTGTGCCTCGAAACATTTTATTAAATCCAAATCACTACCTGAGTTGTACCGTTAAATTGTGATGAGAGAATGTTTGACCTAGTTTTACAGATTTACAAGGACTGGAATCAGTCCAGGCCTTTGTCAGAATTAGAAGTACAATCTTGCTTTTAACCCAGCAGCCATTCTTAGTGCAACAAGAGCTGAGCTGCTATGTGTTATGTGAAACTATTCTAAAGGGATAGTTCACCCAAAAATTACATTTATGTCACCCATGTCATCCATGGAACACAAGAAGAGACATTTTAAAGACTGCTTTCCATTCAATTACAAGGCACATAGCTTTTAAGTTGAAAAAGCAATGCAAAAACACCATAAAAGCGGTCCTTGTTGTTGACTGAAAATCACATTCTTACAAGTATGTTTTACAAGATTGATTATATTTCAGTCTTTCCACTTCAAAATTCGATGTTTAATTCACTGTTACTGTTTTTTGTAATTGTGAAATTTACTAGCAATTTCTGAGCGAAAATCGACTACCGGTATATATACCATTTTTTAGTGAAGAATAACATTGAAAAACAATTAGAGAAAAATACATATATTAGTGCCGAGAATGTTAAAACAAATCCTTATATAAAGTAGTTTATATAGTGTAGCACAAACACACACTATTTATATTACATGTAGGTGTGAGAAACGGTTAAATCCTCTCTGTGAATTGGTCGATATAGTTCACAAAACTCTGTATTACTGTATATAAAACTCTATTACAGTTGCAGATGTTAACCGCCACCAGTGAATAATGACTTTTGACTTTAGAAATTTCAGTATGTTTCTCACATGAATTCAGAATGTTTTTCATATCCTTCAGAAGACTTGGCATATTGTTCACAAGTTAAAACGACTACTTTTATGATGCTTTCAGGTGCGTTTGCATTGTTTTTTCGAAGCTTAGAGGCTTCAGTCTCTATTCATTGTAATTGCATCGAAAATAAAGGCCAGCAGTCTTTTGTGTTCCACAGAAGAAAGTAAGCCAGACAGGTTTGGCACGACATGAGGTGAACTATTCCTTGAAGAGAAGTTCAGCTCAAACAAGGTTTCAAGTAGTTAAGAAATGTTTTCTTCCTTAACGCTCGACACTTCTGTCTGTGAAATTTTACAGCGCAGCCTTGAAACTCCAGCTGTTCCCAAAAAACCACCGAATTAGTAAGCTGTCACTGGTTTATTCGCAAACTGCTCACAGCTACTTGAAAATTGAAGTTCTCCTTTCCTCGGCAAGCCTCTTCAGAGCACTTCATCCTGAGGGCAGACTAATTTAAAGGTAAGTAGAGGATGTCATCAATTGTGAACAAATAAGACAAAGGTGAGGAGGGGCCGGGGTTGAGGGGCGCATGACAGCATTGGAGATGGGTAGGGAAAAAAAAATACAAAGATAACGATCACGACTCCTGGATAAAAGAAGCTATTATTTCACAGCAGTTCATCTCGTGTTGACATTCCAGTTAATTACCTGGTGCGGTGGGAGAGAGGTGTGCTGAGCTCGAGCATGACAAACACAGAAAGGCTAAAGTTGAGGTTGCAGGTGGGCTTATTCAGAACAACCTGCACGTAACAAGATCCACAGCTTGCACTTTATCTGAGGCACCACGTCAACATCCATTAAGAGCACTCACACTCCCTCGCCGTTTAATAAACGGTGAGACGCCACACGAATGAGTACTGGGTGGGGAAGGGGGGCAAATACTGCTGTTGAAATGTGGTATTTAACAAAATTGGAGTGAATTGTGAAGAGGCCTTTCCTTGTGTTTTTTTTTTTTTGAAACACCAAGGGAGTTGTGCTCCCTATGGCTGTTGAAGTGAATAATGTGATGATTACAAAGCCCTTTTCGATTACAAAGCAGCACATAAATGCAGCCTTAAAGTGATGTGAATTTCACACTCAATTATACACACAACTATCTCTGCTGTCTGTTGATTTTTAAACACGTTTTACTTTAAAGTCAACATGAATAGCACTTCCACACAGTTTTAAGTGTATAATGTAACATTAAATGTTCATTAAAAAATAGACTTAATTTCGTCAGGATTTGATTGGGTAGTTAAAAGTGGGCGTGACATAAAATCGAGCCTGAATAAACACGATTTTCTAAAAAAGCGAAATAGCTATTGGATATGGCTTAACAAGTAGCCCAAGCTGCTAAAGGGAGGTCAGCAGAAAGGGAACGTTTATGAGGACATTATTTCTGGAATAACATACACCAGAGATTCATTCATCATTCCATTGTAAACCAGGATTAAGAAAGAAAATAGGGCTAAATGTGATTTCATTTTGACTTTAACTATAGACTAAACTCTCTCAGGTCTAAACGGTTAATAGGCTGACTAAACTATGACTGATCCTTTTGAACTTGGAAAAGACCTCATGTCCTCAGAGTCCTTTACAGTCCTCTAAGTACACATCATTCAACGAGATGCTGTGTGTGAGTGTGCAGTTTTGTTTCTATATACACCCCCACATCCAAAAAGCCATGCTCCCATCAACTGGCCCTAATGAGCCTGAAATAACCCTGATGAACCTGACTGAGACACGGCTCTGGGGTGTCGGGTGGCTGACTGCTGCAAACCTACCCAAGCACAGAAAATTAAGACACTCTTTGGTCTTCTTTTTTATGAGATTGGACTGGAATGTTGTGTTTTAGTGTATATAAAATAGTTGAATATGTACAATGCTGCTCAAAAGGGTTTTTTTTATTCAGCAAGGTGAGTGTAAAGATAATTATGGATAATTAGATAATTATAACGGTAAAATATTTCTATTTAAAATAAATTATGTGAACTTTCTAATCAAAGAAATCCTGAAAAAAAACATTAAATATTTCTAAACTTGACTGGAATGTTGTGTTTTAGTGTATGTAAAATAGTTGAATATGTACAATGTTGCTCAAAAGTTTTTTTTTTTTTTATTCAGCAAGGTGAGTGTAAAGGTAATTATGGATACGAATTATAACGGTAAAATATTTATATTTAAAATGAATTATTTTAACTTTCTAATCAAATAAATCCAGAAAAAAATACATTACAATTTCCTCAAAAATTTTAAGCAGTCTGACCATTTCCAACATTGATAATAATATTAAATGTTTCTTGAGCACAAATGAAAATATTTCTGAAGGATCATGTGACACTGAAGACTGGAGTAATGGATGCTGAAATATTCAGCTTTGCCATATATATTTAAAATAGAGTTATTTTATATAGTAATAATATTTTACAATATTACCCGTTTACTGTATTTATGTTCTTTCTATGAGTTCTACCTCATAGAAAGAACATAAATCTAAAAAGCCATGTTGACAGCAAGAATAATAATCATTTTTGTCCTCATCACTGCCTCAGAATTCAGACATTTAGACATTCTCAATAATAACGTTTATCCTCAAGATCAAATCAAATTCGCATATGTTACTTCCCCAATTATAATTAAATAATAGTTCGTTTGGCATTTCCAGATAAAGGAATATAAATATCGGTCTGGTGGTAGATATTCTATGCATGACCTTAAAATATGCACATATAGATCGCTATTTTCCACCTCTCCATATCAAAGATCTTCCACTGCCTTTTAAGTGTCTTCCCCCTCTATATTCAACAAATGTCAGTCATTCTGTCTTATCACATAATCTCAACAGCCTCACATTTATTTATGAGGAAAGGAGGTTCTGCCAGAATGACATAGCAAGTCAATGTCAAGAAATGAAATACAGTATATAGTTCCACGCTGATGCTCAGAATATCAAGTGTTTCTAGAATTACATAGCCCACTTTTTCTGAGACATTATACTATGTTGTGGAATAGCTAAGATCTTATATTTATACGACTTTTTAGTAGGCCCTTAATCTTATTTCCTGTTTCCTAGTCTTTTTAAAAAAAACTGTATTTTCAATATACCTCAACAGATGTTCTTGAATGAAAAAGCCTGTCTAAGAGCTAAATTGGCCCCAGTTGGTCATGACTGCTTACTCTGTTTTATTTGTGAAGTGCATTCAATTCTCAGCAAAAGAAAATCCTTTCCATTTTCAAAAACACAACACATGCAATAGGCAATATACTGTGCATTCATACAGCCTGCATCCACTCTAAACCTTTGATTTCCTTCCATTTTGGAAACAGCGTTCAATATGTCTTTATTCTTTTCAGAACATACAGTATACTGTAAGAAACATGTTTTTTCCCCACTGTGAACACAGTGTTATTTTAAGGTGTGAAGATAGTAGTATTCCCTCACAACTATTGACACAAAGCCCACACATCAATGATGAATGGCTGCTATTATAAGGCAAAGCTCCTGCTAGCCCTCAGTACAGGCAGAGAGGCAGGGATTAATCTAGCCCATTACATTTGGGGGTGGGGAGGTGGGCACATTGACTCTGACTAGCCACACTGAAGACTCCTGAAGCTCTAGAGCCCCATTTACACCGGATTTAACATCCATTTTTGGACAGAGGTCAAAAAATGTTTGTGCTGCTATTTTGTGTTTTATCTACGTGTTTTAACACAATGATCTATGCACTCTTGAAATCCCCTTCTCAAGTGGTCACAGTATGGCATTTGAGTCACATGGTAATACCAGGTGTGAATGGTCTGTCTCACCTGCATGATGACTTGTGAACGGCTCAAGGGCTCAATATACTTCAAGCAAAATTAAAGAATGAACTGGTGTTCGTTTTAGAAGTCCAAAACAGTTTGCTTTGACATGCAAACATCTTCATTGGTCAATGACGATTACATAACAGGTGTGCGCAGAGGCTCCACCTTCTTTGATTACGTAATAGGTAGGTGTGCGCTTTTCAAATTAAAAGAGGCACTGACACTGTTTATTCATGTTTAATTGTCTGTTCATGTTTAATACTGTAAAGCTGCTTGCTTTTAAATAATCTATTGCATAAAGTGCTGAATTAATAAACGTTACGTGCCGATTTGGTGAAAACATATAACACCGTGGATGATCAGATGCTTTATAACTGGTGTTTTCTCAAAACTGTCAGTATTGTCAAGTATTAAACTGTCAATACTTTTGAACTTCATTTTACCCTTTGCGAAGAACGAAAAAGAACTTCACCATAAGTATATCAGGGCTTTCACCAGAGACTTATGCTAAAAAGAGGTATAAACTGCATCTAGATGTTTCTGGTCTTGCCCTTTAAAAAACACTGGGCACCTATGTTTACAGCTAAGTCGAGCTTTGAAATTTTCATACTTTATTTCTAATTTTCAAAGAGTTTGGGTGAATATACAGAATTTGGTTGAACAAGTTTACCATTAAAATATATTTTCAATTATTTAAATGTTATTATTTACATTTTATAAAAATAGGCCTACATAAAATATATAACATACATTTAAAATTTTCACAAAATACTGAAAAAAAATATTTTAAATCAATTATTTAAATGTAATTAATTCTATTTATAAAAAATAGATACAATGTAAAAATATACAAAATGTGTGAAATTATCTAAAGTATAATTTAGATGATTCGGTCATGCGGGAAAAAAAACTATTCTGAAATGTCAATGCTGTTACAAATTTATTTTTTTATATTAAATTGGTTAATTTAAATTGTTTACATTTTATATACTGTATATAAAAAAAAAATAACTGTACATTCAGAAATGTCAGTGCTGGAAAATTAGGGCCATATTTCCTAAACAGGGAAAATTAGCGTGAGAGCGCATTTCCAAAAAAAAAAAAAAAAAAAACAGATGGGAGTGGAAAGTTCTGCGGGTGATCTACTAACGATGCACAAATTAAAGGACACAGACGCAGTCGGATCATTTCCATAATGACTTCAAATAGTAAATGGACTAGCGCAAACCTTAGTAAATCACCTTGCATGATTCATTTAAATACTTTCCTGCCATACATTTTGCTTCTGAAAGAAAAACTCCTACAACAGGTCAGCTGAAAAAAAAATAATAGTTCACGCCTTTTTCACTGCTAATTTTTCACTGTGTGCCTTTAGTTAATCCTAACAGTAGTTTATTAACGCCAAAAGAGGGTTTTCCCTGGAGCAAGCTGTTAATAAATCTAGCCCTTAAAATGCAACTAAAAGTCTTATATGACATCAGCTTAAATTCCCCCCATTCATTGTGGTTGTTGTGGTGATGACCCTGCACCACAATATGTTAAGCTATCATTTCATACCACATATCTGATCTTATGCTTGTAAAATCAGCTGCGTGTCAAGTGATCTTGCTATGTGAAAAAAAAAAGCTGACATGATGACAGATTGAGTGTCTAATAGCGGCGGAGAAGAGATAGATGGGGATCTTGCATGTTCGTCTGAAGCACACCAGTAATTTCCCCAGGTCATTTACACTTACGTGTGAACATTTTTTCATGCACAGAAAGACAGGGAGGGAAGCGCTTTATAATTTCTGAAGAGCGTAAAATGTCTGAAGCTTTACAGAGATAGAATGGTACAATATTCAGAGACTCATTTTATTCACTAATCTATAAGTGCCTATTAATTCACGGCAGCAACTTGGGCGCAGTTTCTTAATTCATTCAATTTAATACTGGAGATGTAAAGTGCGCAGAAGGAGAGATGTAGAAGAAACGGCTTGTGGTTTAAGAAAAAGTAGCTTTTGAAATCTGTAACATTAAAATTGAATGTTTGTGTTGGTCTTGTCAACTGCAGTTAACCCTTATTAAGTATTGCTTGATTATTTACAGGATGGCAATAAAAAGCTTTAGTAATGTTTGAGCTCTTTATTTTCAGCCTGTTGACAGATAATGATGTTTTTACATTTTAATATTACCATTTATATCGAACAGGATGGAATGTTTCAAAGTAACATCATAACAAAATGGCAACAGCATAAAATTCACCTGCATGTCCCCATGTGTATTTTAAGATATACAATAGGGGCAATGAAAATGTACTGCATAACAGGATGGACCCTAATATATTTTATCTATGAGCAGTTTAGTGATGAATGGGTTCAGGCTTTATACACTGTGCCCTCGGAGACAGACAAAGGGCAGATACTGTGACATTCTCATCTACGTCATACTCCTGGCAACCTGTTATTATTTATGGAGATTATTAATAGCATGCCTTTGAAGATGAAAAGGCAGAAGAGCCCTTGCCGATCACGTCTCGGTTGTTTGGAAGTTCGGATTGAAAGCGCAAAAAAGAGTTGTGCTTTTCTCATGGCAGCCACTCAGTTTTGATAGGTGAAATTTGCAAGCGTGGTCGTGAGAGTCTGGTTTATGGCTACATCCTGTATTCAGATTTACACTTCAGAGAATCCAAAATGTAGTGGAAAGAAAGAGGAGCGAAAGCGCAACCGAGAGGGGGTCTTTTCAAGGTGAACTCCTTCAACGGCTGTTGAGAGCAGCGGTTGGACAATATTCAAAAGCTTTTTTTTGGTGTAGGCCTATGCTAAAACAGTTAACCGTCTGTTGGGCTCACTGCCTGAAAACTGTCCCAATAAAAATCATTCCTACATGCCAGGTCATGCTGGGCTCAAACATCCTTCTTGCCCCAGCGAGTTGCAGAAAGGTACGATGAAATGACCAGCGAGGTTTTTACAATGGAACATCAACTGTTATGTGAAAGGAATTTCTCAGCCACATATCTGAGATTCTCAGTTTATTTTTAGGATTGGAATTTGTTTAATAAAATCTAAAATGTAAACTAAAGGGAAGCATACATTATGATGTATGAGATTTTGAGATTTGCTAAAGTTTACATTTAACAGTGTTATTCAATTATTAGTGTTTTTAAAGATGAATTTTAATTGAACATAATGGAAAAGTTTATACAGTGTCCAACATTAGTGGTTATATGTCCAATGTTAAATAAAATAAATAAATAAATAAACTCTAATAATAGCAATGACAATGCAAATAAGTCAATAATTATGGTTGTGGAATTTTCCTGAAAAAACAAAACAAAAACAAAAAAAACATAAGAAACCTGAAATTGCCATATAGCAAAATAATTTTAATTTTTATATACTTTTATATTTGAAACAAACACACGCCGGAATGTATTTGTGGAGATATAGTTTAAAATAGATTTTAGGCAATGTATATATTGTAAATATTTATAAAAATGGCAAAAAAATATATGAGGTAAAATACCTAAAATAACAAAAGCACACTGAAAAGGCAGTGTATTTTGAAATAAACATATTGCCATATGGGTTTTATAAATGCATGTCATCCATGTGAAAGATCACACATAATAATATTGATTTATAATCTCAGAAAGATATGTCTGTGTAATACAGTCTATGTTGTAACTTGCACTTGTATCCAGTGCAACACACACCTTTCCTCCATGTATCTGAACACCTCCAGCTGCTGATATGTATTTAATATCCCCTGTTCCTTTGGCATAATACATTCCAGTTGTGCCTCCTTCCTTCCAGGGCTGCAGGCCTGTCTCCTATTTTATTTTTTCCATTCTCCACAAGAAGGATGTGGGCGATGATTTATAGAGCATCTCCAATTGGTTTCTGTATACCAGCACAGGGCAGGGTGTCACAAGTGTGTTGGTACAGTAGGTCGAAATCCAATAAGGAACGAGGTGGGGATGACCGATATGGGCATAAGCCAACTTTGCCGAAAAGTTTTTTTTTTCATTGAGGAAATCAAGTTCCCCATCAAAGAGTGTTTTATGCAGGGGCCCTGTACTGAAGGATTTTCAGCCTAATTACCATGGAGGCTGGGCAGCCCAGCGTCAGATACCAGGAAAAGAGGCAGTGAAACATAAGACGTTTCAGGCTACGAGACCTGCTCTCTCTGCTACGGGCTTGTTATAAAACCCCCTTTCTCTCTTTGATACCCTTAAAAAAAATGAGACTGCTTGCCTTTGGCAAATGAAAGTGTACTGGCACAAAAAGAATCTGTGTGTCCTTTTTCTGAGATAATAGAGACATAAGAAACAGTCTTTTCACTTGAGAGAGCCCTGCATTAAGCAGTCTTTGGGATGGAGAGCAGGGATTTCTGTCGGTGAAGTGAATGGGGGTTAGCACAGCTGCTGAGGGCTTGGATCTGGTACCATGCTGGCTGCCTGTTTGAAGAGGGCTGCAGCTTAACAGGGCCTTCTAATACCTTCATTGTTCGTCATGCAGGGGTGCAGACCTCGAGTGCCAGGCTGAGGTGAAGAGGTCCACAGCTGCACCCAGTCTGAGAAAAGAGAACGGCGAGGTTTCGATTTTCTTGGGAATTGATTATAATAAATGAATATAATAAATCCCAATGCAAGTTTTAGTACTTACATAGTTGTACAACAACTATGGCATAATATGAAAAATCTTCAATCATTTATGGGACTGAAGCACTCAAGCGTCAAAAAGGACACAAACTGTGTTAAATTTTTTAACGCCTCAGCCCCCATTCATTTTAATGAGTAAATGTCTTCTTTTTTGTGTGTAAAATACATTCATAATTTGGAATGACATGAGTAAATTATGACAGAATTTCAATTTCCAAATACGAATGGACATTTTTTAATAGGGTACATAATTCCCTTATTCTAAAAAATGCAGGGTTGTTTCAACCCATGTTTGGGGTCGGGGTTAGAATAAGGTGACATGTAGTTGCAAAGTTAATTATGGTCAGTACAATGTCTGTTATGAGCATCACAATAAAAAGTTGGCAGATATTAAGCAGATAGTCTACTGATACTCTAATGAGAGTTAGTTTACATGTAGTTGCAAACTTATAACAGAATGTTCAAAAGGGACCATCAAAATATAGTGTTACCTAAAGATGTTGTTTGGTGAATAGAACCATTAAAGGTGCTGTCTGTAAGAATGACAGCTAATGGTCGAAATAGGTACTGCAGTCCAAATTCAAAATATCAGAGATCATTGTTTCTCCTGCCCCCTCCTCCTCAGACTCAACGCATATGCGGGTTGCCAGTTTGAGGACATGCGCCAGGAACGAGCGCAATTGACAATGAAAGCCGAGGGGACTTACAGAGTAATGAGTTGATTTATGCGCGTTTTAATTTCCTCTCGTTCATAGAGATTTTTATATAGATATCGAGGTTTTTTAGGTTGTATGGAATCTACAATCTCTGACCCAGTTTGTTTGCTCGTTTCCAAGGCTAAAATATGTTGTGTTTCCTGCCAACTGGCATCCCAGGGTGTCAAAATACTATTGGGTGAACTGGCAGTGGGCCAGATCACACAGACCAAAACAAAACCCGACTGACAACACGGAACGCATAAAATAATAAAGTAAAATAACTGCCTGTAGAAGTGTTCATGTTTTTTAAATATCTGCAAACATATTATGGTAATTTTATTCTAAAGTAAAAAGGTTACATACAGCACCTTTAACCCCAATTTGATCAACTCCAAACGAGTGCTGAGTAATTCCTCTGAAACGGAGTGTACCGACAGCAGGCGCCACCTAGCTGCGATAATATAATAATAATATATTAAACAATAATATGACCTTGATCAACTTAAAATAGGTGTCATTTGAAAGCTTAGAGTCTGAAATTTACAATGAATGTAGCCAATTTGATAAACTCCTAAGTAGTGCTGAGTAATTTGCTGATAAATACAAAAACAAAATATTTTCATAATCGATGAAGTACTTTTTTGTACTACATACTATAAGATGTCAAATACATCATACAGCTCAGATAGTCATGTGTCATATGTCATTTGAAAGGTTTTAATGAGTAGAATACAACAAGAATAACTGCTTTGGGCTTTTTACTGAACTTGAGTGAGATTTTGTAGAAGCCCCTCAAGAGACCCATATGTAAATCATATATGGATGCTTAATTTAAGACGCATTTCGCTCCTAACTTCATGAATCATGCTCCAATTGTGGAAAATGAATAAACACATCATTATTTACAGCAGATTCTTACGATTAAAAGGAGTCCTAACTCAACACATAATCCATCACTCAGAACTATAGGCGATTTTCCTCAAGGAGTTCTAACATACAAAAATCCACAGAAACACGTAGCCAAGCAAGGTAGCTTAGACTTGGCCTTTTCACTCGTATCTTCATGAAACATATATCGATTAGAAAAAATGGCACATCATTATTTACAGCAGGAGCTCATGATTAAAAAGAACCCAAACTCAATATATTTCATCAATCAGATCTAAAGATATTCCTCATGGCGTTCCAACACAAATGCACCTAGCATATGCACCTAGCCAAGTATATACTGGTGAAGAGTTCACGTTGGTTTTTCGTTTATAACTACAAGAAACAGGCACAGATCATAGAATATTATTTTTTCACAACATTATTTTCAGCAGACTCTCATGATTAAAAAGAGCCCAAACTCAGCATAATCCATTGCGTTTCATCATCGCGAGATACACCTCACGTCTTTACTTTCATTTTTGTATTTGTTTATTCATTATTAAAACTGTTGAACGTTCACCGGTTCCCGTCTCCATCTTCCCATAACATCTGAACCTTTTTACATAGTCGATCCTGTAAACAAACAAAATACTATGCCCCGAATAGACTGAGGTAAAGCATACTGAACTATAAAACAACACGGGTAACGCAAAAGGAAACGCAAGTTCAGAGGAAACAGAGTCTTTCTTTTTTCAGAGAAAAGGGTCAAATTAAAACTAAAACCCGACAGAACAGAATAAGCCCATTAGTGGCCAAATAAACAGACCATTGCTTAAAAATATCCCAAGGCAATCTGAATTCAAAGCAATTCCCCAGCAAAGGGGTTTTTTTCATTAATTGTTCATTGCTAGGGTTAAGGTACCAGTAAACTGCATGCAAACATTAAAATCATTTTATAGAAAGTTCAGACCAGACAGCTGCATTCAGTTTTTTCCCCCCTGTAATCTGAACTTATCCAACAACTGTGATGCTAGACGGTGGAGAAAGCAGTCATGAGAATAATAGGTCTATTGATCTCTGTTGTGTGTGAATGTCCCTCCTATTGACTTCACCCTTGCAATAGCACTAATCTGGATCACAATAGGATCCCAATGCAAATTCTAAGCACTGTTAAATGTCCAGGCCAGAAGGGAGTGCTCAGTTCACTGCATCCAGCATCACTGACCCATACAGCAGAGTCTGGGCAGAATGCAAATACTATTAGATTCTATTTTGGGCAAGACTTGGGTGGATCAGAGTTGGAGATTGAATCTGGCCTCGGGTCATGTGGCTGCATGGTTCTACAGTAACCCAAACAAACATGGTGGAGAGGCTTCCTGGAGTGAATGAAAAGGAAAGAGAGCGTGGGTGTAGTCAATTCATCAGAGAATCAGAGTTGCAGCAATTAAACACTTTGTTTTTAGTTGTCTATGGACCTAATAAATGTACTATTATTGAAAAGTTATTGATTTTTTACTATAATATTATTTTATCTTTTCTCAAAAAAGTTTTCCCAGCCCCTGATTTAAGAAGTGTGTGTTTGAACTGACACATTAGCGTCATTTGTAAGGGAGTGGATCTACATTGGTTGCGCTTCATAAAGTTCATAAAGTTAATTTATTTGGGAGTCATACTACAGCCATTTTGATGCATGTTCTTCATTCAATATGATTGTTTTGTTTACAGCGTGGGTCTCCCTCAGATTATAAACAAAGCTCGGGCACACCAGATTACACGTCAGCAGTGTTGTACGTTATCAGCATCGCTGAATGCGGCTTGACAACAGAACCGGAAGACAATACAATGCTGAATAAAGTCGTAGTTTTTGTTATTTTTGGACCAAAATGTATTTTCGATGCATAAAACTAACCCACTGATGTCACATGATGAAGTCTTTATTTCCTTTCTGGACAAGGACAATATACTGTGTATACATTTTCAATGGAGGGACAGAAAACTCATGGACTACATCTAAAATATCTTAAACTGTGTTTCCGATGATTGGAACGACACGAGGGTGAGTCATTAATGACATACATTTCAGTTTTGGGTGAACTAACCCTTTAATCCAGTAATCAGCCAATACTGGTAATGCTGTCTGTTTCACATTGTAGATCTGTTAGAAATACAAAAAGACTGTGAATTTATCCTAAGTCAAGTTTATACCTCCGTATTTAACCGGAGCAAAGGCCTCTGAGCAGCAATTTAGAGCCAATGTCAACCAGGTGAGGGCTGCACTGGATTCCATTTTAGTTATCACCCCAAGCACCCTTCCCTCAGCATTCAGCTTTGACTGGAGCATTGTTAAACAACATTAAATCAGGTAGACAAGCGAGACAATTTCATTATGTGTCTAGATGGAGGTGGCAGACAAAAGTGAAGGCGGAGATGAGATCTACTCGATGTAATGCAAATGCAGAATGGGGACCAGCTCGGCAGGGGTACTAGAGGGAGTATATCTGTAGTATGTGTTTGGAAATACGGTGCAGAAAATGAATTTTCTCCATGTGGGTGATGATGGATTTACCAGTGAAATGTAAAATTAGATGCAACGAGGAACAAATATTTTATATTTATTTATATAGAATGGGTGAATATATATATCTACTGTATACACACACACTATTCTATATAAAAGTATAGGTGCAACAAGAAGGAGAATTTTATTTTATTTTATAAATGTTGTAAAATATATAATGTTATATTAAAAAGCTCCCCAGGATCATTCCTGACAGTGATTTGACCACATGTTTCCCACATGTTTTAAGCTTAAAGATCATATTACAGCTAAACATCCTATCAGGTGTGAATATTGTTATGTATCTGTCAGTTCAGCGAGAGCATTACAGACAACATCCTATAAAACAAGCTTTAAAACCCCAGTCATCAGAAGCTTAACCACTGTCTGGACTTTCAATTAAATTCCAGCTAATAAATATCATCAGCTCTGGAGAGGGATTATGAACCAGATCTAGTTTCAGCCCAGAGTTATAGGAGGACCTAGTTTTTACAGCGTTGCTTAAATTGCTCTTTGATTTTATGAAGCAGCTTTGACACGGTCACATCTGGAGAAGGGTATGCAGAGAGAAGAAATTGCTGCTTCGACTCTCAACTCCCTTATATATCTTATATTGGGAAGCTAACAGGAAGTAGCATTCTACACAAATGCACATTAAGCATAAACACCCTCACCATATCATTCATGCACAATTTCTTACATTTCCGCTTTCTTTTTCTTTCTATCCTCCATGTTTCTTTCCTTAAGTCTCTCGGCTGCCCCCTGAGGTCACTATAATTGGACCCTCATTTCCTGAGCATGAATCGTCTGACTTCATATGATGGTCTCAGTTCTCCTTGTGGCCTCATAATCTTCAAATAGGAACCAAATGCAAATAGCTAAAGAGCCATGACCATCAGATAAAAGTTCATGGCGACAGACAGAGACCTGGAAAAGAAAGTTTAGGAGGCACTGCACGGTTGTTCAAGTGTGCTTTGAAATGCCATCAACAAATCTGGACGTTTTACCCATTTGACCTAGAACACTGAGAGCTAGCTGGCACTTATCCCATTATATTTTGCATACTGATAACCTAAAAATAGCTCTGAATCTCTTGCATAAACAGTTGTTCATATTGCTGGCATGTCTTTTGACACTCATACCAAAGGTAGACTACAGTTCCTATATATATTGACGAGCCTCTGCATAATGCAAATATGTTATAGTGTAAATGTTGGGGCAGGTGCCTTGAACTCTCCATTCACATTCCTGATTTTGTTGATAACAAACCAGTCAATTTTATTTTGACTGCTTGCATTTGAACAGGCTCTAGTCTGGCAACAATAGATCTTTCCCTCCAGCCACTGTGTTTGCTTTTCCAAAATTAGCATATGACGAAAAGACTTTAACAAGGCTGCAAGACTCCCACAGTTATCTCAGGAAATGAAATAATCACTTGATTCTGAAATCAGATAACTTTGGAGTTGAGCAAATAGACCAGTATAATGGTCAGTTTGTTGTTTTTTTTCAGACACTTTTAAGATCAATTGTTGTGTTTCAAAGTCTCTTTCTGTTTTGGTATGACTACATTTTGTTAAAGGGTTAGTTCATGCAAGACTAAAATCGCCATCATCATTTACTCACAATCTTGTTGCTCACGGGCGACAGCCCATAAATCTTTAATGTCAATGATTAACATGCGACCTGGTAGTATATAAGGGTGCCTTGCAAACATGACAATATCCTTTCGTCTGAAGGGAGTGTTCGGTAGCAGGCCCCGAGGCATAGCAAGGAGACGCAGTGTCTCATTCCCTGTTCTCAGGGAACATAGGTTACAGTCGTAAGTCGTACAGTCATTCCCTTTAGAAAGGGAACTTGCACTGCGTTGAATGGCGCTTTGGGAAATGATATTCCCATGAATGATATACCCATGCAGCGACACTAGCAGATTCACAAAATTACTGTTTTTTACCAAATAAATTCAGCCTTGGAGAGCAAAAGAGATTTCTGACAAAAACTTCTAAAAAAAAGTAATAGAAAAAGTAAAAAAAAAAAAATCTCACAAGCCTTTTTTTGAATGGTAGGCCTAGTGTATATTTAATTACTCGTACTTAGTGAAGCTGGCAGTGTCGTGATAGTTGTCCTGAACAGGTGTTCTATCTCTCTTGCCTTTACCCTCATCCTGAAAGCCCTCATGTCTGTCCAGCTAAGGATCCATCAGCACTTTCTCTGAGCTCATATCATGCCTGTCATCACCTGGATCTCCACCGAGACTCTTCCTGTAACAGACCTACATATCGCCACACAAACACACAGAATGACTACCCAAAACAGAGGGGGCAGTTCAAAAACTGTCACTTCACTTCCCGTAAAACAGCACAGGCTGTTTTAAAAACTCAGCATGTTTGAACATCAACAGGCAACTGTAAAATAAGCATAAAATACCCTTTAAAAGTCATTAGAGAGACATTACAGTCTGAGGGGCGGCGTGTCTTTGATGCCCGTGATTATTAGTGTGCAGTAAAGCCCCGAAGAAGGGGTTAGGTTAGGTTCATGTCTGGGATGCAGGTGATTTAGTTTCTCTCAGTAGGAAGCCTCTGGCTCTCTGACATGTTTTGTGTGACCTTCCATGGGCCAGAGTATCATTAATTACTTGCTGAACTTTTACAGGACGGATCAAAGGTGGAATGGAATTGAACTGACATGCGTTTGGGGTTTGTTATAAGTGTGTTAGAACTAAAGAGGTTGGATTAGCTATAAAAAAAAAATCTCACCACATGTGTTGATGCCAAATTTAGTTTTTTTTTTTTTTTCAGTTTTAAGTGCCCATCCAACTGCTTTTGGGGAGGTTTTAGCTGTGCAGATATAACAATTCAGTTGAGTGAGGGAAAGCGAGAGAGGCTTTGCAAAAATCCACACCTCAGGCCAGCCATCTGTTACTGAAGCGGGGGGGAAAAAGAAAAGAGGTTTGTTCTGACCAGTCACCCCTCTTCTGTTTTCACACTCTGTCTATCAGAATGTATCTACTATTGTATCTACTAACAGCTGGCCATTACCTCAGGCTAGGATTCTGCTTCGTTAAACATCTGGATCTTGCTTCAGGGGTTTAAGATGTTTTGTGGGCCTCATATTAGGCACTTGAACCTACTAGGTGTGTAATCTCATTTATTGTATTTAATATTTTTAGCCAATTAATAGGACTTTTCTGAAATGTTGTAGGTAAGAGTAACTGAACAAATCACATTTAAAGGTTTGTGCAATATATATTGTGTTGTGTTCCTTTAAACCCACTAAAATGATCATCAATGCAGCATTATTTTAATAAAATAATAAATCTTTAGATAAAATTTGTAAATATTAAATTTTTTTAGAGAAAGTCTAAAGAATCAAATTTTTCCACTAAAATATTTTTTTAAGTTTTTTAATTAACAAAGTACAACAGAAAGTACTATAAAATACCTACTAATAGTGCCACTCAGTTAAAAGAAAATAAATAAAATATAATTATTATTTTCTGCAGATTCTTTCTGTAGAAAAACTGTCGCGCATTTCCCGAAAGCATTATTAGCCAACTACGGTCGCAAGTTACGTCGTTATCTGCATAGTTCAAAGAGTCGGTGTTTCCAAAAACCATTGTTCCAATGAACATTCGCAGCAGCATCGTAAATTTGTGTGGTTGGAACTGGAGCTTTCGAACTGTGGTTAGAATTAATTCGATCTCAAACAGTTTCATTAAAAAAAAAAAGATTACTCCACCACGTGCGTGACGTCATAAACCAATGTCGTTTGAACACCACTTTGTGACAATATGGTTTCGGGAAACATTCGTGACTAGCTAGCTGATTTCTTCAACGATGCATCGTACTACGGTAGTTAAGCAGCGAGTTATGTCGTTGTATGGGAAACGCACCCCAGTCTGGCACTTGTTAATTACCAGTCATTTGCATGTTGAGGCAAAAGTAGGCCAGAAGTTACATAACAATATGTCATGAGTTACTCCCATGAGCACTTCATATATTATTTAGAGTCAGAGAGGAATATCACCCATTAATATAAACCAGGGATTTGCATTTTCAATGTGTATAAAATAATTTGGGTTTAAATACTTGCAAATGATCAGTTTATTCCATCCACCATCACAGCAACCATATATTTGTGTTGTTTAACAGAAGCGGACTCTGAAAACAAAAGTGTACCCACAACCTCATAAATAAACTGGCCCCGAGGAACAGTGTGAATGTGTATAATCAGTAGGATTGTGCTTAAAAATGCTGATGACTGCCTTATAGTTGCCCATATAGAAGCACAATGTAGTAGCAAGGGTGAAGAACAGAAGGGTTGGGTGGGGGATTGAACCTTGGCTATCCTAGAAGCCTTCCGGGGTGCATTCATTTGCAAAACACTCAGGGAATGGCTCATCCATTTCACCCTGGCCTCTTGCAGACCCCCCACTGGAGAGATGGTATCTTGTCACCTTAATAATGGCTGTGCATACAAAAAGTGGCTTGGGCTCCGCTGGTGCTTCAATTCAGTTCTGGAGGAGGGGGCATAGATAAACACCTAGAGAATGACTTGAATGATAGCACCAAAGGCCAAAGCTTTGCCTTGGGATTCACTTATCTGAATGGTAATAAGAAATGCAAACAGAACTGAGAGCGCAAATAAAATCAGGCACTGTCTTCATAGCTCATATGGAAAAAGAAATAGGAGCAGGTGGACAGAAGGGTCTTAAGCCTTTGGAAGTCTAGTCAAGTCAAGTCACCTTTAGCGCTTCTACAATACAGATGGTTTCAAAGCAACTTCACACAGGAACATAACAGAATAATTGATGAAATTGCCATCAAATAGGAAAAATTCAAATTCTGCTGCCAATTAAGTGTCATTATTTAGTTTATTTAGTTCAGTTCAATAATTATGTAACGTGCATCAATTATTAATCAAGTTCAATTCAGCTGGCATAAGCAGCTCTACACAAAACAAGTGTTGTTCGTTATTCAGTTCAACAAGTTCAACGTGTCAATTCTGCAAAATGAATCAAATACGAAACAAATTCGATTCAGTGCAGTGTGTCAGTGCAGTCAAATCAATAATATGCTGAATATTAAGTGTCTTTTAATCCCCATCTGCATGTGACAGGAATGGGGAGCAGATTTATGATTCTAGGCTGCATCAGAAAGTCATCAATCGAACATTTTAAATCCAGCTCCTTCTGCTTTACCACTACGACTCTCACAGAAACGACGTATCAAAGCTGGTCTCCAGAAAGTCCTGGAACACGAGCTGCGTCCACATGTGGCCACTCTGATTCTGACTGGTTTGATTGGCCTCCTGCCTTCTTGAAAGCTCGCTGGATCAATTTGTAAGCAGGCAGGAAACACCCCTGAGGAAATCAAGTTTGGACTAATGAAATCCACGGCTATCAAAGGCCTCCCCGCTGGTCAGATACATGCATACACAATTGGGGAAAAGAGCAGCTGCTGCAGGTGACAGATAAACCGATGCATTCAGCATTTTCAAACCTGACTTGTCAGTCCTTCATAGACACACACATATCCGCTTAATTACTGAGAGGTGGTGAATAAATACTTAATATCAATTCAGTAAGCATGCTAAGTCATATCTCGTGAAACAGGCGAGGGAACTCCACGCATTTTGCCAAGCGAACAATCAATTTTGGCCCCGTGAGCAGAGGGGTCCCGGTGAGCACTATCCCAGCATGCACTCAGGCACACACACCACACTGACTGAACTGTGTTAAACCTATCCCTGAGCCATCCAACCAAAGCCTTTTAATTCTGAACAGAACAGAGGATGTGTGGTGTCTGAAGAGCTCACAGTTATTTAACATATATAGCCAATACGATTATTATAATTTTATTAAATGATATAAAGGAGTTAGAAATGAATCAGTTTATTCTGGAAGGATGCATTAAATTGATCAAAAGTGACAGTAAAAACATTTATACTTTTACAAGTCAAGTCACCTTTATTTACTGTATATAGTATATTGAATAGATTGTTTCAAAGCAGATTTACAAGGATAAACAGGACAATAATGATTTAATGATGCAACCAGAGATCACTTCTGCTGTAAAAAAAAAAACAAAAAACATTGTCATTGTTCAGCTGAGGTCAGTTCAGTGTTGATTTAGTTCCGCTGAATAACGGTGTAAAAAATGCCTGTTCCTGAGTTGGCTTTAATAAAGAAAGTGTAATTTCAACTTTCATCTACATCTTCACTGAACCACCCCGTAGCAGAAAATATTTATATTTTGTTTAAAAATGCTGTTCTGAGAGCTGTCGTTCAAACCACACAACTTTGCGATGCAGTTTGCGAATGTTCGTCGGAACGAAGGTTTCGGGAAACACTGACTCGTTGAACTATGCTGATAACAACGGAATTCGAGGTCATAGTTGGCTAACGATGCTTTTGGGAAATGCACCCCAGATCCTGACTGTGAATGAAACAGTTTTGCGATTTAGGAGGTTTAATTTTATATAGCACACGAAAATGTGATGCTTTTTTTATATTTATGCAGTATATTTACGTTATAGATGTTTACTTACTGAAAATATAGAACAATTTCTAATGACAAACTAACAGCGCTTTTACTGCATTCAATTAAGTAAAGGTGTGTATTTCAGCATATGACCTTGGAGTGTGAAAATAACCATCCAGAATAGTGACTAAGTATGTGGCAAGTAGGGTTGACAAATAATATCAAGAACACATATTTTTCTTTACAAATGCATAAAATGAGTTTTGGATAAACAACATCACTGGCGGATCATCTCGTACATCATCTGAAGAGAAATGATTAGGGAAACAGCCAATACCTGCACACATCAGAGCTCACGCTACGATAAGAGCATCACTCCTTCACAACAGTTCTGCGCTCAGCTCTTTGATTTGATTCGGAAACGGTTCCTTATTGAAGATATGATCAAATGCGGATTTATTTAGCTTTCTCTCCCCAAGCCGTAGAGACAAATCCCACTGTACATCATGCAAATGGAACCCTACAAATGCTTGCACAATTCTTCCTTAGCTTATCTGCTGTGAAGCAGGCCAGGCCAGTCTTATCCACAATACATTCAATATTTATGGAGAGAAACGGCCACAACCAATGTTTTCTTTTTTTTTTTTTTACTTTCAATTTCTGATAAAACAATGAGACAGACCATGAGGCTCTCATCAAAGTCTCTTTTATCAAGAGAGACCACTGACCAATTGAGTGAGCTGACCCCTATTGCCCTGGATTTATAACCTTATGAATACAAATTCAGGATACAGTCACGGTCTCTCAGCACACCACCTGAATTCTTCATGCCAGATTCCCTTTAAATAATCGAAACATGTTCAGAATGGCTTTAGACCACCAGGTTCAGGTCTTTTCAGTTACAAAACCTCAACCAAGAACAAGTGGTATAGTGAGAAATCTTCATGCATCTGGGTTCAGGTGTTTCCATATACATGTATATGAACCATCTGCAAAGGCCCGCCTCCCTCGCAGACCACAGACCTGCTTAAAAGAAACCTGATATGTTGAAAGAAATACTGAACAATATCCCCCTTCTTGAACACAATCACAGTTCTGGGAGCCAGACCAGCTCTCCGCAATGACAACTACTGAAGTCCTGCCCAGGCAGATACGGTATGTGTGTGAGAGTGCAAAACAGTGAAAAAGAATTGAATAAAGAGAGAGAATGTGTGAGATAGAGGCTTGGTTTGTACAATCGTGTAAAACATTGCCATATAAATTCCACAAATCCCATGCCAATGTCTCATGCTGAGGGAAATACTGGGAAATAAACCATTATACAACTGAAGAATCCACTAAGACTAAATGCTTTTTATTATGTTATTCGTTTGAAAAATAAAACATAAACCCTACATTTTGGGATGACCTATGTGAATGAAACCATTTCTAAACATTCATCGCGAATGATTCACTGCCCTTAATTCCCTGTCATTATTTCCATTTCAGCGAATTTCCATGTCTGATTCACAAACAATTGACTCTAAGTGATTCTTTTTAGAAATTAGGACAATGAGGGTATTAAAAATATTCACAACACAATGTTGTTGCATAAATTAATGACTCAAATTCCAAAAACAATAAAACATTTTCTTTAAAAAAAAATAAGTCATTGGATATTGTTTACTTGGAGCAGTAGTCGGTGTTAAGGCTCCGAAATACTGATGGCGAAGTTTTTTCATTCTTTGTTAAGGGGTAAAACGAAGTTCAATATGTGTAACCAGCTGTTACTGTTAGTGAACATCTGATGCCGCCCACACCGCTGAGATCTGCGTTTAGATGAATATGTAAATATGTGTGGCACGCTTTCCTCTCAATCACAAAATTGAGACAGCAACAATTTTTTTGATAAAGCATAATAAAAGCATCTGATTATAGCAACGTGAATGTGTTCGCACAAGCTCTGCAATTCGGCACTCTAGTAAAGTCATGTTACGTTTATTTATTTATCATTTTATACAGTAGATTGCTTAAAATCAATCAGCTTTACCGTATTAAACATGAGAAACAGTATCAGTGTCTCGTTTCATCAGAAGTACAACTTCATTTTCTACTACCGGACCAATGTACGCAGAGTCGCAGCAGGAGTCAGATTTCACTTATAACGTGAAGAGAGTAGAAAAGATGACTGATAAGACAATGGCAGAGGATCAAGATTAGCCTAACTGGGTTTTATAGGGATCTATAAACAAGTTTATAAAATAAACATATTTTTATAATTATATTATCAAATTATAATATAATTTTAATCCGAGTTTCCCAAACTGGGGGATCGTAAGGGAGCTGCAGTGGATTTGTCAGTTGATAAAAAGCTAATAAGTCATAAAAATGCCAAATTAAAATAAACTTTTTAAAAATAAAAGTACCAAAATAAAAATAAAAATCTTAAAAATAGTAGAAATATTTTATTGTTTATAAGTCATATCAACCAACATCAGAGAACTTAATGTGAAAGTATTGTTAAATTATTAAAATTTTAACCTAAAATTATTAAAATTTTAACCTAAAATTTTCTTTATGACCTAATTTTTTTCGATTTGATCAATAACGTAAACCAATGCCAATGCTGTTTGTTTATAGTAGCCAGTTAGTTCAATGCTATTTTGTGTATATAAGATGTATTATTTACATAAGATATTTACATTTTACATAAAGGTAATGGGAATTATAACACAATGGCCCAACTAACCAATCTGAGCCCATTGCCTGTTTCTTGAGGGAGTGGTTTCATAGAATCACGAAGTCAACTGGTCATTCAAATGACAGAAGAGGGGAGAAAGCGGCTTACAATAAAGGTGAAATTTATGAAAAATAAGGCTTAAAAAAAAACCCCACGAAAACATGTTATATTGCACCCCATAAACACAATCATGCAAAGAAAAAAGCAGTAAACCACCCCTTTAAAATCAGCAATTGTGCACATTTGCTCCAAAATCAGTGCAGAAAATGTGAAAAACAGTCCACTCGGGCCTAGTCATGGCCCAGAGAGCTCTTTCTCTCCGTCTCTGCAGGGGACCCGTGGCTGACTTACGGAGCATTGATTTCCATCATCCCCCACAGCAGAAGGCTCAGGTCACATCCCAGCCTGCCCGAGCAAGATAACAGCAAATAAAGTGAGAGCAAGTCGCCAGAAAAAAAAAAAGAAGAAAACCTGTGATATTGCCTCAAATTGACCAGTTCCAAAGCTGTGCGTGTGTTTGTGGATGGACAGTGTCTGCGGAGAACACTGTGTAGTCTTTTTTCTCCTACTTATGTAGAGCTATGTTGTTTGTCTACATCTTCCCAAACATATGAGCTCTCTCTCTCTGAGGCATTCCATCTGATTATGAGTACTTTGCAATCTGCGACAGTTTGATTGATGCTCTACCTCCATGAGCGGAATTTTGAGCAGCGCCTCCTTGGAGCAGCCCGTTATGTGTCTGCAAGCCAGTAACCTTGAATTTATGTTACCACGGCAACAGAGCTGGTCATGCATTATGGATTATCATTGAAATTCTACACCACCTACCTAACATAATAATGGGGGCTTGGGACTTAATCAAATCAGCTATTCTGTGTGAGTGCATGTGCCTTTGAGTGATTGTATATCATATTATTGGTATATGAATCTATTTTTACTTATGTTTGTGTTAGCAACACATTTTTTGTGTCTGTTTAAATGTATATATGCTGACGCTCTTTCCATATAATACACAGATGAAGTGTGGATTGAGAAACCTATTTATACTTTACACCAAAGTGTCTAAAACTATGACCTACCCTATAAAAAAGACCCTTTGATAGAGTACATTTGGATTTTTTAGTAGTCACTTATGTGCTCCATTTAAAAACAACAACAAAAACATACTGTAGAGTATGAGTGCAACACACAACCGGTCCATTCAGCACACAAAAGTGACACATTCACATTCAAAAGTGTTCATAGGTAAATAAACAGCCAACTGACAAGGATTTTCACTTTATTTTCGGAAGAAAATAAAGGTGTAGTACGTTCTCACTAAAATACCAGAGACGCTGAGTCACTGAGTTTAACAAGGGTCAATTTGGCCATGATATAAATGCAGATTCATGCAACTTAATATGTTCACTCCATCCGTGCTTAAAGGCTGTAATTACTTTAATGTACCGTATTAAGTAACGTACAGCAGGCTTAATCGTCCTCTGCCAGGCCTAAATTAACACTGTGAATCAATGTAAGAAGAACAGTGGTTCTTTGCTGCCTCTCTGTGAAGGCTCCTCTATTGTTCATGTCACACTATTGACAATGAATCAAGCAGCGAGGTTCATTACGGAGGCACGGAGACAAAAGACGGAGGTGTTATAACTTCATAATTAAGAACTGGAAGCCATCTGACAGCACGGGATGACGTAACCCCACGAAACCCGAAGCTGTGCAGTCTATGATTTATAGCACATGTAACAAATTGCAACACAGAATTTACATAAGACACGAAGAGTAGCAGGGACACCGTTCATTTACACCTTTAATTAATCACAGTATATTTAAAGTAGCTATTGTGCTTGTCTGATAGAAATGCATCCTTTATAGCAATTGTCAATACAGTAACTGCTTAATGACAAATAAAATATTAATGTGCATAGACAATGTGAAAGATAACGACTACAATATGACAGCTGAGGTTTGGGAGGGAGTGCGTGGGACTTTGATGCCTGATTAAGCAACTATATCAGTCCCTGTCTCTCGGCTGTCATGAGACGCTCTCTTAGATTCCATTATAAACACAGTGTGGGAAGATAAGGCCAGATCTGCCGTGAGAGCCATTCTGTGTAAAAACACACCAGGCTTTGGTCAAGGAACAGACAAACAAACTTGTTTATCCTTTATAATTAAAATATGATAATGTGTCATTTCAGCTGAATATATTTATGATTAAAAACAAATATAGATGTTGTCAAATAGACATTTTTTATTTAAAAGCAGAAAGGACTTGGACTGCTATGTTGTGTATGTTTAATTACCACCTGTCAGTCATTTGGTTTGTCTTTCTGTGTTGTTCAGTCCCTTGTTAGTTATTGTCTTATGTAAAGTGTTGTGTTATTCCCGTGTTTATCATTAAACTTCCTAAAAAATGCCTATCCGTGCATGTTGCTTGTCCAGAAATGCTACAATAACAAAGGATACATTAACATAAAGGTTAGCTGAGATGCTATGCTATAGATGACGATGCTTTCATTAACTATTGAAAGAGCAGTAATTGATTTTAAATATTAAATTTGAAAAATGAAATGGGAAGATTATGTATTTTACTTAATAAACAAGTAAATAAAAAAATAAATAGATAAATGATGTGAGAAACCAGCTAAAGTTATAACAAATACATTGTCATTTAGATTAGATAGATTTGAGATTTGAGATTTTTTTTAAATTAATATTACAAATCACTTTTTTTTCTTTTAACATTTATATTACGGTAATTATTCAATAGGGAAGTAGAAGACCTATATCCTGCTGAAAAAAAATGGTAGTTTGCTATGCTAGTTAATATGATCTCCCAGCCTGGTCAAGCTGACACCCAGACCCCTTTAAAATAGTCTAACTGGCCTGGAAAGCTTTACACTCTTAAAAATAAAGGTTACAAAATGAGGTTTCACAGCGATGCCATAGAAGAACCATTATGGATTACCAAAAGAATATTTAAAGTAACAGTTCTTAAAGGAAGCTTTTTCCCCCCTTAGTGTTTCTATTATACACTTTTAAGGCCTTTGCACACTGCCTCCAAAACTTTCGTCCGTCGTATCGGGTTTGATTTTCTGTGTTTTTCGGATCCGTGGCAAGCAGTTTGAATGGTATTTTGACAATTCAGAGCCACTGAATCACAGATACGAAAAAATGCATACGAAAATCTGGACTCAGTGTGCAAGAGCCTTTATAAAGGTAGACATAAGGTTAGTGGAAAAAGGTTCTTTAGATATAAGAAATATATATATATATATATATATAATGTCACTGACATCTGTACACATGACAAATAAACTTGGAACTAATGGTTTGTTGGGGAACCCATTATAGTTTTTCTATTCAGGTTTCAGAAGAAAAGCTGTGTGTTTCCAAACTATAGTTTCAGTGAAACTTGTGATTTACTTCCACACAAATGAACGAGACATTACCATTCAGAAGACATCTGCAAGCATCTGTGTAGTAGTTTTTTATTTTGAATCACCATTTTGAACCAGACGTACTCTTCTGAGTTTCCATCTAATTGTCAGGGGAAAAAACACAGCGAGACAGAACGACAAAAAAGCAGTGATTCGCATATTCTGTCAAACACTGGGTGCTGTGCAAATTAAAAATTGCTTGGTCAAATGAGCTGCTCTGTCTGACTGAGGGCTACACAATTGGTGGTGACAGGTCCCGAGCAGAACATGTCAGAGCAGTAATGGCGCTAAGGTAACCAGATGGCTGGTGATGGATTTGGCTGTCTGAATCTATTCCTACAGCCCAACCGCGCTAACTACACGTTGGACTGCTGCATATTCCCCCATAATTAGCTGCACATTTCGTCTTGGCTCCTACATGACATTCAGAAAAACACCGTGCAACGGTGCTGATAGAATATTTTGGAGGTGCAAATTAAGGTTCTGACATGTCATCTCCGAGACGGGGAAAAAGATGCTGCAGTGCAGCGAAATGGTTTTAAACAGAAAGGTTCTTATTTACATACTGTGCGTACACAGCCATATAAAAAAATAAAGTCAATTCCAGGTTTGTCAGAGTTAAATTGGAAATTCCATCTGTATCATTTAAGACTTGTACTGATGAGTTTGAACAGATGAGAGCAGAATGCACAAGAATAAAGTGCATTTCGAATGAAAGTTCAAGTGAAAACATGCATTTCTCAACTCCATTTGGGTTCTGCTTTATACAGTTTAACCACACATAGCTATAATTTATTTGGAATGAACATCCCAATTGATATTACACTATCCAAAACTATTAGTTATATCTACATAAATAATTAAATCACACTGATATAATAACAGTGTAAGACGCAGCACAAAAATATACATAATGTCAGAATCTTGGTTACACTATTTTCCCCTTTCAATATACATGTCAACTAACTCTCATAAAATGTCAACTAACTGTCATTAGAGTATTAGTAGACTGGTAGGGCTATGGTTAGTAGAATAAGTTGACATGTAGGTCTACTTGCAAGTCCTGTTGCGGTACCATCAAATAAAGTGTTAACAGATATTATCAGACAGTCTACTAATACTCCAAAGACTGGTTGATATGTAGCTACAACATTACTTATAGTCAACAGAATGTGTTAAGGGGACCATTCAAATAAAGTGTTACCAGAATCTTAATTGGCACCAATATTCTATTAGCACAACGGCACCAGGTTTTTCTCACTATTTAACTAGAGCCATTTAATACCAAGAGGAGATTCAATAACACCAACAGTTCTGTTATTCTATTCTTTTACTTTACCAACCTTATCTCATTCCCATATCCTATTTAATTTTGTCAGAAGGTTTATTGAGCTGCTGTCACTTTAAGATCTGCCGCACATGACGCAGATCTGACACATGACATCCCAACTCTAAGTTTTTTTTAAGACTCCATTCATTGAATTGCGCATTTACACATTGCATTCTCTTTTGTCTTATTGCGCTTGAATGTTTAAAAGCATTTGTATGAATAAAAGTGTGATCATATAATGTAATACAAGCCAAAGGATGACAGAAAAAGAATGCTTGGTTAAATATTTTTAACGTATTAAACTGAAAAACTGTCTGATAATAAATATTTGCATATATTGTTTAAGTTTTGTATTAAAATTTTACGAATTTGATAGCTGAGAATGTTACATATCAAAACAAAGCACAAAGCTAATTAGTATTTATTGAACGGGAGGCACGGCACACATTTTTTTTCATGCATCGACTGATTCTTGGGACATTGATTCATCAAAAAGACTTGATTAAAATCAATATTTTTAAACCAGCTTCTATACAGATACATACATATACATTTGCCTCAAGGGCTTGTTGGACTGAGAACCTACACATTTAACAACAGTAAATGTTTTTACTTCTGATTAATAGCTGGTGTCTACTGTTTTATTTGCCCTTCAAAAACTCGACTGCTCATTTCCAATCCAGAGAGTGGACACCATGCAGCCTGACACTCATGTCCTTGCAAACCCCTCTCTTACTCATGGGGCTCATGGGGTCCAGCTACTAAGCCAGAGAAAGCTCAGAACAGAGACCCACACAGGGACGTTTATCCGTTCCACAGGGACTGTTAGAGACACTCAGTGATCTCTATCTCTCTCTGCATCACCCTGCTGGCAGTGAGAAGGTGGTCAGGGAGGAGAGGAGAGGAGAGGAGAGGAGAGGAGAGGAGAGGAGAGGAGAGGAGAGGAGAGGAGAGGAGAGGAGAGGAGAGGAGAGGAGAGGAGAGGAGAGGAGAGGAGAGGAGAGGAGAGGAGAGGAGACTGGTCACACATTAATGCTCTGATATTCTTCTTGTCTGGCTGTGGGGTGATTGATGACCGCAGGTTCGAAGCGGTCTGAGATTTTCTCCAGCGTAGCCGAAGACCCTTGAGAAAAAGGTCTGTATAGGAATGAGATTAAGGTCTACCGCGAAAAGCCAAGACTTGACATAATGGTCTGGTTGATGTTCAAAGTCTAGTCTTGAGTGACAAGGTAGAATACAGCTTAAACCAACCTGGTTAGTTGGTCTATTTTGCTGGTTTTAGCTAGGCCCTTGTCAGCTGTCAACTAGGCAGATAGGCCATCTACAATACCTGAAGACCAGCTTATCTTAAACCAACAAACAACCTATGGCTGTTTTAGTTACTTTTACCCTAGCATATAACAAAAAGGGAGCATGAACTGAAAAACCCAAGTAGAAATTGCCATGATCTAATAGGCTGTCATGCATGATTGATCTAATGGTGTTAGTATACTCATTCAATGACGTAAGCGTGTAGCAGTGCTCCTTTGACCCCACCTCTTCCATCTGCACGGTCTCTTGGGGAAACATGGGCACTTGTAAAGAGCTTCAGCCTGTGGGAACCAACAGTCTCTGTCCCCGCTGGGTCCGTGAATTCTCTTGTGTAAAAACACATTGGGCTGTTTGCATGTTTGGTTGCCACAAGTGAGTGGTTTCCACGAAGAAAATAATAAAAAATTTGTTGGATATTTTCTCAGGGTTGTCTTTTGAACAGAGAAAAGAGATTTTGCGCATGCAACAGATTAATGATAAAAAATAGAATCGCAACAAACGGGGGCTAGTCCGGGATTCTGACTGCAGTATTTTGTCATTCCACATTCTACAGGACTAGTTGTAACACATAACTAGCAAGTGTTTTGTATTTAATTACAAAACACATTATATTCTCTGACATATAACGACTCTTTATTGACAATTTATGATTCAATGAAGAACCAATGCACAAAAGGTAAAATGAATCAAATGTTCTTTAGGGAACTCAAAATGGTTCTTCAATGAAATGGCTGCAAAAACAGTTTTGGAACCTTTAAGGTGTACATGTTTCAAACACATAACCATCCTGATGGATCCTGTCAGATGATCCATGATCTCCCACACTAGTTTGAAACAAACCAACAGCTATGTAATTAGCATGGGAATTATAGTGAACTACAAATGTGGAAGTAATGCCGTTTCACTACTGTGATTTCAAGGGCCCTGGTATAGTGAAGTTTAGAGCTGTCTGTATTTCAGGATAATTTACTATGTATGAGTGTATTTTGGCACCAGGCTATTTGTTGAACATGATGTTCCCATTATTTATGCAGGCGTTCCAAACAGAGTGCACTGGCAGAGTGTTGAAAATGCCCTGGCATCACAGGCCTTCATTAATCGGTCACATCAAACCCACAGAGTACTAAAAATACATCCTCAGCATGTCATGGCAGATGAGAAGCCAAATGGAAGCGCTTAATCATAGAAAAGTTTCTTGGCCATTTTCATGACTGTGAATACAGTCGCACTTGCTTTTTCAGTTCATAAAACCGCAGTGGTCAAAAAAACATTTTGTTTGAATTTAGCAGTCATTTGTGACACATTAATGATTAATGCCATTTTGTCCCAGACTTGTCATGAAAACTCTGCTTATATTGATAACATGACTATATTGGGAGAAAATGGGCAGATATTGTGCACCATTATCTTGTAATAAATGTAGTCCATAAATGTCATCCTTTGTTTTAGGTTAAACAAAACATGATATAATATCTATTTTTAAGATATAACTAAGTAATACAATTGATCCTTCATTAAGCCCCGTCTCCTTTTGGTTACTGCAACTAATTCAGACAAACTTTACAGACTATCCCATATAGGGATTAACTGGAAAAGAATGGAATCAATTGTAAAACTGCAAGTTTATCAATTTATCAGCCATTTCCATTTAAAGTTTAATTCACACCTTGCAAAAAAAATAAGGACACTTTAGCTTATATATTAAAAAGAGTAGGCTACTTATGTTTTGCAATTAAATGAAAATGTATGTGTAAAAGTTTACTATGTTAGGAAACCATCATAAAAGTGTACACTATTTAAGTACAATTAAGCAGCCTTTTTTATTTCATTAATATTATATTATCTGCAAGTATTTAAGTAATTAAGCACACTTTATTTTCACAAGGGACAGCGTGAACTTCTCAAGAATTATTGAACAATAAATACTACTTGTGTTATGACTGGATACACTGAATCAGTATACATGGCTCAATTTGAATCTTTATCATATTTTGGATAGATTTAAACACATTTTGAAAATTATCCAAACACACAGATTTTTCTTATTAAAAATAGTGGATGGCAACAGCTTAGAAAGAACTGATCAGTAACCTTTTTAAGGCCAGGCTCAGTGAAGTATAGAGTAAATTTAGATATGTGACCACCATAATAAAATGAGATAGTATGTGCTGATAATATAAGGTGAGTGAAGCATATCTAAATGTACTGTTATAACCTGGAATATATTGTCATTCCACATTCTACAGGACTATAACTTGCATCTGTTTCGTATTTAAGTACAAATTACATCATATGCGTATGAATGTAAATCACAAAGCCCACTTAAAAGCTTATGTTTCTCAGATTTTCCTAGTTTTCGCACACAATTCTATCTACGTGAGGCAGCTAGGAAACCCTGCCGTCAATTAGCCCTGGCAATGTTGGCCTCTGGCCTGCCTGAGGAACGAGGCTGTGCAGGTCGTACGTATCTGCTGTGTGACAGGAGCCTGGCAGTGAGGAGGATCAGTTGGCAGAGACAGTTGGCATGGCAGTGGCACAATCCCCTCTTGGCTGTCTGGTGTTGTCTGTGTGCCAACTCTTAGCACTGCCCCAGAGACACCCAGAGGAGACAACTGTCCCAGAGCTTGCTATACAGCTAATGGAGAAACATAACCGATAGCCATCTTTCTGAAGGGAGTCGGTTCTATCCTTCAGAGATCAGGGAGGCGGGGTAATTTGATCCATAGATAGAGATCTGCAACAGCCATGGCAAAACGAACATTATGCAAATGTATATGTTAAGCCTGGCTTGTGCTGGCTAAAGAAAATTGGCACAATTTCAAACATTATCAAGTTGGCTGTTGGATTGAGAATGGCAGGAAACTGATATGTTCACACTGCCCAAACAATCCAAAGGGTTTAACACATGGATCCAACAAAACTTGATGTTAGGCTGAGTGCACACAGTACGCTTTATAAGTCCTTTACGACCGTTTCTTGTCAGACTTTACGAACACAATCCCCGTTAAGCCATGTCACACCGTAGGAACCTCAATTGTCAGTAATGTCATACTGTACGGCAGTCGAGACACAGTCAAAACTCATGCACGCAAGTTGTGGAGCAAGCGGTTTGTCACTAATTGCGCCATCAGGTTCGGCATTCCAATTGCTTTTTGATTTGACGGTTGTGGTAGGAAAAGCCACATTACAGGACTGTGTGTCAGGACTTCTGACACTGCCAAAATGTAGGTAAAAATTTGATCATAACGATCATTAATCAACTTTCGGGCTAAACTAGCGATAAAAGACTTCAGATTTTGGACTATGGTCAGAGGATTCTTTTAAGATTCACAAAATTTGTCTAAGACGGGCAATATATAAGATATTTTCTTCTGTACTGTGACGTATAGACATTTACATTTAGTCATTTAGCAGACGCTTTTATCCAAAGAGACTTACAACTGAGGAATAAACCAAGCAAGTCATCGTGAAGAGGCAAAAACAACACAAGTAGTGCTCAAAATACAAAGTTCAGACATTGCTCGGAGTAGTATAAGCCAGATAAGCAAGGATTTAAAGGAAAATGATTATTCTTATTTATATACTGTATATCAAAAATGGATTGTCAAAAAAGAAAACAAGAGTGCAGATGCAGATGACAAAATGGATAAAGATCTGAATGCTAGCTTGCAGTTAATTGTAAAAAAGCGGAGGGTTTAAATGATTTGAATAATTGGAGAAGTCTGGCATACATAGCCAGAGAGAAGTCTGTCATTTCACAGGAAGATCGAGTTGTGATATTTTGATTAAAAAAATGTTTGTTTTTTCAAAAATAAAACTTACGAGATTAATATTTGATATTCAGAAGACAATGGCATCAAATCTGAATATCAAAACATGCAAGTAGAGCACGGCTAAATGATCAAGACGAGTAAGCACACATTTGTACGCATGTACAGAGTGACCCACCCCTTGCTTTGCGACACACGACACTTTTCTTTTGCTTTTTAAGAAGAAAAGAGGGTGGATGCAGAGCAAGCAGCAACCGAGGGAGAGCGAGAGAAAGAGAAAACCACAAAGCGTCCTTTATCTGTCTCTGGATTGTACAAACACTGCTTGCCCCCACAGAGGCTCCACTCCTCTGGGGTGTGGTTAACCTCTCCGGGTTACCCACCGACCGACTCTCTAATAAGCATCTCACAAAAGCCTGGACTGTCCAAAGGGGGGAGAAGAAAGAGAGAGAGAGGGAGAACAGGGAAAAGAGCTTAAGGGAGGGGTAGAGGGGCAGATGCCAGACACAGAGAGAGGAGCAGATGGGGCTTGATGAATCCTGAAAGGAAGGAATTGAAACCCGCTGAAGTTGCCAAAGCGGCCAGCCACAATTATCGCTGTGCCTTTGGGTTCATTGTCAATTAGAGTGGCGGTTGCGCCGAGCAGCAGCTGTGGCAGATGGCGGGCTTCCAGGAGGAGGAGGAGGAGGAGGAGGAGAAGAAGAAGGCAGGGAGAGGAGATGGGACCCGGGCCATCCCCCTCGAGGCACTCACTCCCTCGCACTCTTTTTCTCTGATAACATAGTGCTGAGTTTGAAGGCCTGTAGGCCTCATATCACAGTTACAACTTCTCTCGGCCTCCCCTCGAGACTGAAAACTCACTCCCTTTGCCTAGCACCTGCTGGGCAGCATTGCTGGGTCATAGAAAGACTCATCTTTAAAATGTGCAAGCTACAGTTTTCACCACTGCAGCATTTTACAGTAGCTTATGTAGTGGCATTCATGTTCTACATAGTGTAAGCACACAATGTGATAAAACCAGCTACTGGATTAAAGGGAAGTTCACCCTAAACAAGTACAATTATGTCATTATTAACACACTCTAATCTATATTCTTTTGTTTTAAGGACAACTTTGAAGAGTCTTCATAAGGCACTTTAAATAAAGATGAAATTACTTAGTGCATGTAATTTGAAATAAAGAAATAAATATATCAATAACTTTGAGTCAGTAAGATAAACTAGATTGAATCAGGGTTAACTGGTTTATAAATCTAAACTGGATCAAATGGTTCACTGATCTGAATCAAAATGAATCATGTGGTTCATTAAATTGAATTGAACTGGATCAGGTTTACTATAAGAACAGAACTGGGAAAAAAAAACTTGTTCCCGAATCAGACCAATCCATTTCAAGAGTTTGACTCAAAATGACAGCTAGAAATTATAATTCAATAACTTAAAATGTTGATTCGTTCCACATAAAAATCGTATGGCTTTAGAATGGTTGGAACATTGCACACGAGTCATTTGACCACTTTTATGTCTATTTTCAAGCTTGGAGATGTGGTCATAATGATTTGTGAAAGAGGAAGAAAAATAGGGGAAATCTTCCCTTTTGTGTTCCACATGAAATTAAAAAAAAATAATAGCATGCTGTCTGGAAAAAAAACATAGGATGAGTACAGAAGAGAGGAAGCTTCAGTTTGGTATTGTTTCTTTAAAAAAAAATAAGGCCAGGCAGGCATATATCCTTGTGCTTATGGGTTAAACAAGCCCAATTTGTACTTATATACTGTAACAACTGGAATACAAAATCTATATTTGTAAAATTGCTGAAGATATTACATTTCTGCTTGATTACCTCCCGATGAGTTTTTCAGGAACATCACAATATTGTTATTATTCGTGAAGCGGGTGTTGTCTTGGACACAGAGAATTGCTGAGACACTTTTCACAGCCAGGCACAAACTTCCAATTCCGTTATCTATAAATATACCCTTCTTAACCGCAGATGCGGCCATTTAAATATTTTCCAGCAAAATGTCTCGGTCCCGCAGCACCAGCACCAGATTGTGTTTTCCTGCAGAATGGTGAGGTGGAGGGCGGTGGACTAAGGAGCTTGTATTGTGTTGGGGTGAAATAAGGTTGAATCAGCTGAATTGGTAATGCATTGAATCAGCTTTGCTCTGCTGTGGGGATTTGAGTCTTGACTCCCACAGAGTGAATGCTGAAGCACTGCTGCTCTCCCCTATAACCCTGCCACCTCTATGCTCTATAGCTGTTATTCATCACACACTCTGCATGTGTGTGTGTGTTTGTGTGGGAGAGTGAGAGAAAGCACTAGAGAGTTTGTGCAGATTTGTTGATATACTATGTTAAGGCTAGGGTTGTTAATCAATTAAAAATGTGAATTAATTGCATGACATGCCAATTATTTGATCAAACAGACCACATATAAGTTTGGGGTCAGTTACACTTTTTTTAAAAGAAATCAATACTTATATATAGCAAGGATGCATTAAATTAACAGAGAGCGTGAAACATCTATAATGTTACAAAATATATCTATTGTAAATAAATTCTGTTCTTTTGAACTTTCCATTTATCAAAGAATACGGAATAAAAATACCACAGTTTTCACAGAAATATTAATGAACACAACTGTTTTCAACATTAATAATAATATGGAATGTTTCATATTATTAGTAGCACCAAATCGGAATATTAGAATGATTTCTGAAGGATCATGTGACTGAAGACTGGAGTTAAGATGATGAAAATTCAGCTAGAATATATTTTAAAATGTATTAAAATATAAGATTAAATATTAAAAATATATTCACAATATTACTGTTTTTACAGTATTTTGATCAAATAAATGCAGCCTTGGTGAGTTTAAGAATTAAACATTAAAAAAATCTTACCAACAGGTACTTCAACAGCATATCAATACTGGCTAAGACAAGCCACCAAATAAATATTTATTCAAAGACTGCATTATTGTGGTTGTCAAAAGCATTGTATGGAATGTCTATACAAGCAGTCCATATATTGTTTGTTTTATTTCAATAACATTAAATAAGCTTTCAACTGGCCTCCAATCTACAGCTGTCGTTCAGGTTTTCTGAACCAGGTACAGAAAGTACTGAGATATTTTTGAATTGTTGGACGTCGTACAAGTGACAAGTTTAAAACTTCCAGACCGCTGCATAGTGTTTCATTCTGTTGAGCAGAAACATGTTTTTTTGAAGCTGAACTTCTATTAACTTTACACGGTGTTGTAAAACGCTTAAGACAAGATCACAATCATCAAATGCATTTTTATAGTGCATGTTTACATAGAAAAACAATTAAAAAAAACATTACAGTAGAACGCAAAAACACACCTGGTATGATTCAGCCCTTAGGAGGCATAATTTATTGCCTTCATTTTAAAATCTAAGCACGGTATGTTTAGATGTCTTTAAATCAGTGTATGCAGTTAAAAGCACAGGCTCCCACTCAGCTGGCGTTAAGCCCCTCACTCTGTCTGTGGGCCCTTGGCCCCTGCCTGCAGATGGGAGTGTGCCCTGCTGCTGCTCGAGCCTGCAGGGGCCCATACAAACACATGCACACCCTCCACTCCAAGTTTCCACAGTGACGCCTGCACGGCGCTCCCCCCCTCACCTCTCTCCCCGTCCCCTGCTTTGTCGTGCTGTTTCTTTGGGAGCGGGGCAGCTGATAGAGGGGAGGGTGTGGGTGACGGAGCAGCACTAAGGCTGGGTGGGGGTCAAACCCTCCATCTGCTCAAGAGAAGCTCACAGGTCATGGCTCACAACAATGGCCATTAGCAATGCTGACAGGAGGGTCAGGAGGCCTCATCGCCATGGAGACTGGGGCAATGTGGGCCGAGGGGTCTCGCTTTAGCCACTGCTATGACTGGACTCTTTTCATTAGCACAAGAAAGTGAGGTGTAAACTTTTCTAGGGACTTCTGTCTGAATGTCCGCTTCCTACAACCAGATGGTTAAAACTAATTTAGTTTAGGATCCAAGTTTAAAGTCCATGTGTGCTAATGAAGAGAAATCACATGGACAGTTTGATAGCTTATTATTATTGATGGTGCAATGTTTGTCTGTTATATATGTGATGATTGAGGCTTGGGTTTTGAATAAAGCCATAAACAAAAATTCTAAATTGTTCTAAATGGTTTTGCTTCAGGACATATTTTAGTTCTGGACACTGACTGACAAATAGGACAAACAGGAATTTTGACAATTTTGGAATTTAAATGTTTCTTGAGAATCTATGGATGTTATGCTCTTAAAGGGTAACTAAACCCCTGGTCAGAGCCTGACTCCACCCACTGGCAATATTTGAAAAATGCTGAAAAAGTGGGCAGACCCCAGCGAAGATAGAGGGGACGAAATAGATGCTAAAACACTATATCCTGATCGTTTTCAATACTCGCAATTCCAACTCCTGACTCCCTACAGTGGTTTTGACGAAACAAGCTGGTTTTTATACTGCCAAGGGCGTAGCTCGCGTGGTGAGCTGAAACCTGCGTACGTCACGAAGTGCGGAACATCCAATAGGAAAATTCAACTGCAGTAGCCACCGTTCAACCTGAAGAGGGCAGCACTAATACGTTTTTACACCATATATTGTAGAAATAAAACACTTCATACACAAATGTCAAAAAAGTTACTTGAATCAATGACTGGTATTAATAAAGATCCATTCTTACAGATCATTAACTAAAAAAAAGTTGGTTTAGTGTTTAGTTACTCTTTAACCATTATAAAATAAATGTAAATAAATAAATGTTAACTGAAATAACAAGTAACATGACTGAGAAAATAAGAAACATTTAAAACCTGTCTGCATTCAAAATACATAAAAGGAGCAGTAACGTCTTGGTTACGTATGTAACCCTCGTTTCCTGAAGGAGGGAATGGAGAAAGTAGTCGACGTGTCGACTGATTGGGATCACGCGTAGAGAGCCGGTCATCTTCGAGTACTATTAAAACGAGCCAATGTAATTGCCATGCATGAAATATAAATACGAATATAAATACGGAAGTGGATTCACGCACAAGTTGGTTTTTACTGAGAGAGAGAAACAATGATAAATCCAAATAATAATATTGAAAGTGTTATTTATGTTACAAAAATATATGTTTATATATATTTTTTATATATTTTTTAAATATTTTTTTTTTGGTTATGCAAACGTTAAGTGAACATTCTATCCCATTTTATCATTTTACAAACATAATGGGAACATTACCTTTTCTCTAAACATTTCTGAAACAAGAAGTAACATTTTAAAAACTTAACTAAATTACACAATTAAATGTTAAAGGTAAAAATGTTCCATGAATGATGTTCTATTCATTCTTGAAGAATGTTTGTTCATAGCTTTGAGAGAACCTTGCAACAATGTTCCCTGATAGCTGCTATGATAGTGGTTGAAGTTGAACTGAAACTGTCTTTAGAAGACATATTGTGATAATGCCTGTTATAGCACCCCTTGTGTCAAAGGCAGACAATGCCATGCAAGAAACGGTGCTTGTGTCTGAGTCAGTGTTACATACTTAATATAGTACTACTTATGAAGAGTATATACAAGTATAAAAAATATGCAGTATAAGTATATATATATATATATATATATATATAAACTGTGTAGGTGTTACACAGAGATTGAATAAAAGTGTAAAATAAAGCATTTGATACAGGAGCAAAGTACTAGTGCTTGGGTCATAGTGTTGGTTGCACAGGGTGATCACATGACCCTGACTATACCTAAACATTCAAACACAGGATGGGAACCACAATCTGTGCTCGCTCGGGGAAACATGACAACATCAAATTATAAGGATTTGATCTACCTCCCATTGTCCAGATCCACGCTGGCAGATGTTTCAATATACTCGGGGCGGTTTTACAGGATTCAAATCACCAGGACCACATATGCTGCTTTATCCCACAGGATCCGAAAAACACCGATGTAGCCTAGAAATTCAGATCACAGATTCAAAAAGAGAAAACAACATCAACAACTAAGAACACTGATTGCCTCTTCTAATTTCTGCAGCAGACGTGTACATTTATACACCAGCCCACCCCTGCATGCTGTGTCTGTGAACTATCATTCCAAATAAGTCAAAGTCAATCTCATCAGACATCTTTTTTTTTCTTTTTCTTTTTCAGCTTCCCTGCAGTAATTAGGTTCATGAGGAGTTCATTAAACAAAAGAGGCATTAATCTTGCACGTTGCCTGTGTTTGTTTGTTTGTTTGTTTGTCCCTCCAGACTGTTTGTCTAGCTACAGACAGTTTGTTTAATGGGACACTCCGAGGAGTTCGTCCACATTCATTTTCTTCGTCTTCTTGCACATAAATATGAATTTTCTGGCTGATTGCTCTGTAAATGAGAACAGAGTTCAGTCTATCACGTCGTCAGAAAGTAAATTCTCTTACTGCTCTCTCTCTCTCTCTCTCTCTCTTTATCACCTTGTAAAAGTGTGCAAAAAACACATTCCCTCTTTCTCTCCCGATGCCTCCCAGGTTTCTCTCCCCGAAGTGAGAACTTATCTGCCCACTGGAGTTGAATGGCTGGCAGCTTGCAATGAGATAGAGCCTGTTCCTGCAGGACTTAATCGCTCAGACATAGAGAGAGTGAGTTGCTGTGGAGGTATCGATTTGCAGAGGAAAGCAGAAATCCAGCTACTCCAGATAGCACGGAGCTCAGGGAGAACTCGCTGTTGCACAAGACAACAGGCCACTGACCTATTTTAAAAGCTACTTGCTGGGAGCACTTAAAAGTATGGGGCAGAAAACAGCTTTATGGCCTGCGCTTTTGTGCCAAATTCGATTGCTGCAAGTGTGCATTAGGTTGGAATTTAGTTTTAGTTTAGTTTACATTCTACTTTTTACACAATGAATTTAACAAGGTAACACTTTCCAAAACGTTTCAATTGTTAAAATTAGTTAACTAGATTAGTTAACATGAACCTTATTAATGAAAATAATAAGGCATTTAGCTAATATAATGTTACTTTGAAATGTTCAAGTTCTATCTGTTAACATAATTTAAAGGGATACTTCACCTCTGGAAAGTTGAATATGTGTATTTAAAGTGGGTCATTTATGTAGAAGAAATGTGAAATTATTTTTAAATTTGGAGCTTTCTAGACTGAGAAAAGCCAGAAAATGTATTTTTGGCTAATGTGAATGAAAGACAACAACTCCCAGAATGCACTTGCTTCGCTGGCCTAGGAGGCCACGCCTACCGGTAACAGAGCGCAGTAGTTAAACAACAAGTCTAGGCTACTAGTGAGTCTCTGTGATGAGTCTGTCCGAAAATTGCCCAAAATGTCCGGGATTCCGCTTTTGCGTTCTACAGTCGCCATTCTTTATATTTACTGTGGCGAGCAGGGCGAGGCTAGGGCTGCGGGAGAACGGCACAAGTCCGGTGGCGTGATTACTGATGAGCGACTCCTGTGAGACGCATTGGTCTCGCATCTCTCACGGAGGAGCAGGAATTTTCTAAGCAATGTTAAAATGCACATCAACCGATCACTTGTTTAGCGTTCATGTAAACACTACATTCAGATACACCAATCGGAATCAATTCAGTTAGACTGAAACAAAGGGCGTACATGTAAACAATGAATGGCGACTGCAGGTTGAACCCCGGACATCGACGGCGGACATATCCGGGAAAAAGAGGATGGTACTACTCAGTTTTCTCCACAGAACAAGAGCCTGCTACGTAGCTTAGCTTCTAAAAAAAGATGGCTGACACTATGTGTACATTCTGTGGGTGAGCACCCTCTATGGGCGGGTTGAAAACATGCGGGACAACCCCTACTACTGACTGTTAAAGTCTTTAGCCTGACGATTGATGACAATTTTTGCGTCATCTGAGGTTTTTTTCCAGACAAAAAATACATAATCTCTCGGGGAATATGAGGGTGGAAAGCACGGTAATTCAAAAATACTACAGGTTTTCTACTAATACATAGCTTAATGCTAAATGGACTTGAGCTGACATGAACTAAGAATGAATGGTTGAATTTTTATTAACTAACTGTGACATAAATTAATAAACACAAGGCTTTTTGTTGCTCATTGTTAGTTAATTTTAGTTAATGCATTAACATAGTGGGACCTTATTGTATGTTACCAATATAATATAATATTTAATACAATATATCATATTTGATATGCTTTATAATATTTTAAACATTTTTAAAAACAGAATTAATATGCTGTTTCTGTTATCTAATTCTCACATTTGAGCCTCAGTGAGAATGTGCTAATGATTTGTGTTGACTTAATAAAGTGCCCTTCACAGAAGCCATTGTGCAGATTATCTGCTTTTTGAGGGGGATTGTCTTCTCTTGCATGCGCCATAGTCTGACATTATCCAATGACTCCAAGCCTTTGCTCACCGCAGATCGGAAGATATAAACTAATTGCAAAATAACAAAAGGTACACGGCAGGGCAATTCATTGACCAATAATTCACTCCAAACATTCAATTAACGTGGGCTGAAAATCGTGGCCTTGCCGAAGGATTGTTGCTTCTTTGTTTTTTTACTTGTATCTTCTGTTTGATTTTGCATTGATTATATCCTAGAACTGACTATCGCTTTTTAATTATCCCGTTAGATGCAGAAAGCATGAAGATACTCAAAAGATACCAAAACAAAACCCAAGGCGTAGCTGTTCTCTGACTTCAACAAAGCTTTTAAACCTTTTTTTTTTGCTCTCTATTGGCCATAGCACAGCTTTGCCAACTCTTCTGCAGTAGGATGGAACCTGGGCAGGGTCATGCTTTGGTAATGATGAAGCTTCAGAAGCCCTGCTAAGTGCTATAGGCTTCTTAACCTGATTACAGAGCTCATGCACACTGCCAGAGAGAAGAATATTCATTAGGGACCCACTGAGAGAGCTGATAAAACAGCAGACAGCTGCACCGCCGCGTCTGCACCCTCGCAACGTGCGTGAAATGCAGACATTAGCATGTGAAAGAAACAGCCTTCCTGGGCCCCTTAGCAATAACGCTAGGCTTTAGACTGCCGCTTATTCGCCCATTGCTCCGTTACAACATCTTTTTGCCAGTCCTCCAGTCAGAGTAAATTATCTACTTTTTAAGCTACGCCCTGAAATTGAAGAGGTCAGGGTAAGTGTGCAGTCTTTAAGACCCATAAATCTGTCCTACGATTGTTTTTGGTTTGATGTAACAGGATCCTTTCACTTTTCCTGTGAACTGTATCAGCAATTGCATAAAGGTTACTTTCTGGTTTCATTTTTTTATTTTTGCAATAATTATAGGTTTCTAATTTATTTATGATCTGCTTTGACAATTCCACTTAGTAATATAATACTTAATATATTTTTTATAATGTACAATGATTAAAGAAAAAATTTAATCCATGAAATACTGTAAATTTGGAAAGTTAAATATTAAAATTTAAATACCTTTTGATTTAATATAAAGATCAAAATTGAATGGTATTTAAACTATAAAATAGAAAAATACATCAAATATAAACGTGCATTTTAGATCTCTGTTACCACAAAGATAGGTGCATGTAGTAAAGGCTTTTTGCGGTAGGCTGGGCCTCTATGGGCTGTTGATATTGCATTAATCATGCTGTTCTCTCGTGCCAGTTTGTGTGGCATGTCAACTATCATACATTTAGAGCAGCACCATGCTTGAGTTCTCTGCCTAACGCATCTGTAAATGTCATAAAACATCAATTATATCTGCCTGCTGCAAGAGGGTTCTTGACATTTCACGCTATTTTGAGTTCCAGGCGGAATCCATGACACCAGCTCCATTTTCTGTTTGTCTGCCATATTGCTTAGACTGGGTCTTTTCTGCTTGCATCAAAAAAAAAAGATATAAAGAGACAGAAACCTTATCAAATTGATACATAAAACGTGCTTTTAGCTGTGCAGATGTGGGGAGCTATATAGCAGGTCCGATGAGTATGAATCCGATTATCTGTCATGATTGTGGTTGTGATAGAATTTTTTGTTTGTTTGTTTATTTGTTTGTTTGTTTTTTGCACCAATGTTGTTTCCTTAAAATCAATAACAAGGGCTCAGTTAATTTAATTGATGGTACACAGAAAATACGTTAATTTGGTCCTGTCACTCAAAAAGTCAATGACATTAGAATTCAAGGGGAGGAGACCACAAAAAAAGAAGCAAATCCTACCCAATTTATAACAGTTATATTTTACTTACCGAATCTGTCTAAGAATCTTGAAATTTGTATAGATCGATGTATAGCCATGACCCCTTTCAGCGCTCTTGTGTTTTGACTTCAGATATGTATTTCCAAAGCATGAAGGTAAGATCTTACATATGTACCGCTAGTTTTAACATCTTCCCTGTCTACTTTAAATTGTTATGAAATCCGCTTTAAACATTACAATGCAAGTGCCCAGGGGCACCACGCAAATATATATATTTTTTCTCTTTTGAAACAAGCAGTTCATTCCTAGGCATATACCCTTTCATCAGAACGCTCTAAATTCCCTCAATGTTTTGTTGAAAGTTTATTATTCTGGGAGTGTGCTTTGTGGTGTCGCGGGTTTTTTTTTTTTCTTCTAACAGTTGGGTTCACTAGTTCTAAAATGTTTAATACTTGCAGCTGGTGATGTTTAACATTTGGGTTTCACAAGTTATAGGCCTAATTTATCATTTAAAGATTACATTGCAAAAAGTGGTTACCTGATTGATGCAACCTTCTGTTGTCAGAAAAGTTTATTAATATGACTTACTTTTGAGTATTGTAAAATAATAATAATAATAATGATAACTGAACAACACCCGACATCAGACATAAGTTTGGTTGGAAATGAAAGTTGGGTTGACGTCAGAACCCAATATCAGATTTACGTCAATATCCGACGTCAGACAGACGTTGGGTTTTGATTGGAAATTAAAGTTGGGTTAACGTAAGAAGAACCCAATGTCAGATTGACATCAATAACCAATGTTGAAGAGATGTTGGATTTTGGTTGAAAATGAAAGTTGGGTTGAGGTCAGAACCCAACGTCAGACTGACTATAGGTGTCAGAGCCCAGGGGCACCAAAGAGTCTTAATCTGCCACCCACTGTCTACACTCACATATTCGCTCACAGTTACCACAGTGATTCTGTGGATACAGTATTCAGCCTTTTTGTCATTAATAAGTTGTTCCAGTATTGGAGACACCAGTACAACATTAATTACTTTATGCCAATAGCTTGCAAACCAACAAAACCAAACCTCTGGTGAATCTGTCAGGTCACCAAAGGGCCATTATGTGCACTTTCTATTGTCACGCTTTATTCTTTACACCAAATGGCAGTAAGCCACTTAAACAGACAGCTGATCCAGCATTTGAGGAATTCATGAATAAGCTAACTAGAAATCTAGTAGGGTTTTGAAGATGCTTACTGCCAAGAGTATTCCTTTCCATCTTTAGATATCTTAAAATAGCTCAGAATCTCAGTGTGTTAACATTTTTTTAACACATATATTTAGTTATGTGTGCCATGTCATGCATAAAAGCAAACCTCGCAAAGCACTCAAAACAATAAAGCAGAACATTCTTAAGCACAATTTGGCACATCGATTAAAAAAAAAACTTTTGAATGTTTGTTACCTTTCGGGTTGACTGAATACAGACAGAATTGAGATCTATGCAATTATTAAATTGACTCCATTAAGGAACCCTACATTATGTATAATACCACTCAAAAGTCTAGGGCCTGTAAGATTCTTTAATGATTTGAATAAAGTATTTTATCCTCAAGGGTGCATTTATTTGATCAAAAATACAGCAAACCAATATTTGAAATATTTTTACAATTTAGACTCATTATATATTTATATATAAATGTAATTTATTCCTGTGATGATTTTCAGTACATCATAATTTTATTACTCTAGTCTTCCTCCAGTGTCATATAATCCAGTGTCACATAATCCTTCAGAAATCATTCTAATACGCCAATTAAAAAAACATTTCTTTTTATTATCAATGTTGAAAATGGTTTATTATTTTGTGGAATACTTTTTTTAGGGATGAATAGAAAGTTCATTTATTTGAAATGACATCTTTTGTGACTTTATATTTGTCTACTGTCAAGTTTGATCAATTTAAAGTGCATACTGAATGAAAGTATTAATTTCTTTAAAAAAAAAAAACTTACTGACCACAAACTTTAGAGCACTTTAGTATATAATTACAGAAATTAATTCAGCTAATCACCTGTGGAGCTGTTTCTGCAGTTCTGTGAAGTCGTTCTAAGTGGTACATCATACACTCATAATGAATTAATTGGGAAACCAGCAGTACTTGAATCATCAACTGTTATTTAACATAGAGAGTTGGCAAAAAAGGTGTAAATCCATAATGAAGGTGCCCCAGTCAGAGCTTTGAGATTTAGCATTGGTTAATATTCCACAGGTCAAAATACATGAAATTGTGAAAAATAATATACCACAGTCACAGGCATTCCTATCTGAACAAGGTAAGATTTCTCAAAAGATCCTTTACCCAGAAAACGGCAGGTAATCTGCTCCCTAAATGTTTGTGAGAACAGGATTACAATTGCAAAGCACAGACAGTGCTGTGTAAATGCTAATGGATTACTTTGTTAACTTCAAGTTTTGTCATGGAACCAGTTATTTTGTGCAACCAGTAATTTATTGTGATTTCTGTAAGCTAAAAAATTAACAAACAAACAAAGAACTGTTCAGAGTATGTTTCTAATTGAAGCCCAGTACATTACTGTTTCTGTTCTTCCTGCTCTATTGACTAGGGCAGGAAACTGACCTATGACCGAATACCCTAATCGAATGAAAAAAGAAGAAAGACACAGGGGGACATGAGACAGTGGCGAAGAGTGATGGAGATGAAGAGAGAAAGCTAGGAAATGAGAAAGGGAAAAGAGAATGTGAGCAAGAAAAGAAAAGAGTGGGTACTGGTCGTAAGGTTTAAGTGGGCCAGAGCGAGGGGCGATAGGGGAGGTTGAGTGACAACTCAGTGATGGATTGTGGTCTGAATCACTGCTTATGCCCTCTTCACACTCATTCTAGCTCACAGCGCTCGGACAGCCGTCCATCGCTCTCTTTGTAAACATACAGTCAGCCTTATACTCAGGGGTCAGGACCAAGACTGGAGAGAACCACAATCATTTTGCCCCTTTATTTCACTCTTACTCTCTCTATTTCTTTGTTCGCCATTCATAATCTCTTAAATCATAAACAACATGATAATATTGGAACACTAGCAGCACTGCAGTTGGTTTGAGACAGTTAATAGACGGGTCAATAACAAATAATCATAAAAGAAAAGGGAAAAATAGAAAAGTTCTTAAAAACGTATATCTTGAATGGATATTTTACACCTTAAATGCATGTGTGCATCTTAATCATATATTAAAATTATATATACACATATATACACATGTTTATCATTGAAGATGTGTATTAGTCACTGTACATAAATTAACAGATCCAGACCAAAATTTGAGTAAATGATGCACTTATGTGTGAGGGGAAAACGGGGGTAGTAGAAAACTTCGGTTTTTGTTTTCATCTATCTCCATGTTGAACTGTTTTATGTGCTTACTGTATCCACTTTTGATTGTATTATTATGGAAACACGTTCATGAACAATATAAGTCAATTTGTATAGGATCGTCTCACTAGACAAAAATTGTATTTTCTTTGTCTTACGTGGAGTTTGCGTTGGGGTTTGGAATGAACTACAAGCCGGTCTCTTTGAATCCATCTTCTACTTTTGGCCAAAATTTGACTAGAGTTTTGTCGCTCGAGTTGTCTTCGCTGATACGGAGAATGGCGGCGAATACACAAACCTGGCAGACGTCCAAATTCTGTCCCGAATTCCTCTTATTTATTTTACAGGATTATAGATGCAATCGCAGTGATCAGAGAAGGGCTCATTCAGCCCATCAGGCAATTGTTTAAGCATGTATGGGTTAGAAAAAAAAACAAAAAAAAAACGGGTAGTTTTAACATGAAATGTTGCGCACTGCACCTTTAAGGTGATGTAGTTACATGTTACTACATGTACTTACTTTAGTAATAACAGTAAATTATGCATAATTACAAGTAACTAACCCTAAACCAAACCCTAACCATAACTCTATAACTACATGTAGTTAATTTATATTACTCAGTAGTACTAAACTAAAGGGTAACCCTTTTTTATACACCAATTATGTTTCAGTGCATCATTATGTCACTGACCTATAATTTGGTCACACTGTAGAACAAGAGCCTAAAACACTTAGCCCTAAACCAGATTCTTTACAAACAAACTCTTTAAAGCTACAGTTTCTCTCTCCCTCTCTTTTTTAAACACCTTTGTTGTTGTACACAACGAAGATCTACTGTATAATGTATTCTTTTTTGTGTGTGTGACTTATCTGCATTTTCAATTGCTTTTCAAACATAATTAAAGCCAGCACTCATTCTAATTATTTAGGACGGGCATGTCTTTACAATTTTATCATTTCTTCCACCACAGATTCTTCCCTATCATTAGCATATTTTCATTAACCTTGGAGAATGAATAATTTACAAGTCTCCGAAAGATGAGTTGTGCCGCTTTTGGGAGCGGATTTGCGAAGCCAAGCTTTCTTATTGTCTGGTACAGTAAGACAGGCCTCAGAGATGACAGGAATAATTATCCGCACCTGAAGCGACTCTACCCACACACGCAGAGGAGGTGGCTGGAGGTGATGTGAGGTGCTGCAACCTGAAACCTTAGCTGATGGGAGACTCCCCAAGCCCCCCGCCCCTTGCTTCCCTTTGCTCTCTGAGGAGGCGGAGAGTGGCGTGAACTGAGTCGGGGAGGGGGGGGGGGGGGTCCTCATTAGTACAGTACTGCTGGTAGTACAGTGGGGATGTCAGGGCGCTCACGTTACCTCATCAGACCCCAGGGCACTCAAACTGGAAACAAAGGCTTGAGACTGGGAGGGGCTGCACAAAATCTTATAAGCAGAAGTGTATCTTGGGTTAAAAAAAAAAGCTGCTGTGCTTTTCTTACTATGACCAAATGTACATTTACAGTCAGAGGAACTGTTTTTTTTTTAGCAAGTACTAGATTGAGTGCACTTTTACTGAGCATATGGGTTAAAAGCAGGGTGTGAAAACACACAAGTTGTTTATTCACTCAGCACGCTCCTTAGGGGTTCTCCCTGTGAATAGGTGGAAAAAGAGAGAGAGTTACCGTACCCCTTAAGATGCTAAATTTCATGGCTTTAAAATCATTTAACGTTGCAGCTGTCACATCAGATTATTGATACGCTTGGATTCGCTTTTATCCTCCTCCTCCTTCGGATTCCCCGCCATACAATGTCAATATATTTCTGCTGGGCAATTTATTACTTTTATTCTAGCTCTGTGTACATTTCAGCTGCTAAAAGAGAGAAAATAGCACGCCATACATTAGTGTCATCCTTAATCAATCTTAAACGGAATCTATTTGAAGATAAACCAGAAAACAGGAGCCATACAAACGTAATGAACCTCCATGCGGCTTCCTGGGGAATACATTCAATCTTATATTTTTCTGAGAACCCCCATCTCCCTCCCACACCTTTATTAGCATGCATGGAGCACAGCAAGAGCTTCAACTCTAGGGAGGAGCTCCAAAATTCATTTTCCTTTTTCTTTCTTTTCTTTTTTTTTTTTTGTTTTTTTTTTTTTGTTTGATGAAGCTCATAGTGGAATAAAACCAACTAAAAGTCCCTTTCAATCTGACCGCCGGCACTTGAAGAAGCACAGTTGAATATTAAAGTTTCGAAAAGGAGCAAACATCCTCTCTTAGGTGTTTACAGCAACAAATGAAAAGTAGTTTCGACTTTGCTTTGATTTATTGCATAATTTCACCTGGAATTATTAAATTATGCAATGAAATTCATCTTTATACTGAACAGTTCTGTTTTCCAAATTCACACGTCCTGCTACAAAATACTATGGTTTCATTTTGTATATGCAAATGAGGCTGGTAATTAACAGTGCAAGTGTCAGAGACTTGGCAGTGTGGTGTGATGTGATCTATTATGCTCTCCACACAGAAAAAGATTATGAATTCATAAATAACATCACATACAAGGTAATTAGTCTATAGTGGAGAAACCAGCGGAAATTTTTTTTAAATAAATAAATAAACCCAGATAAACATCATCACTGCAGTAATTGCATTTTGAGTCCCATTTTCTATTAGGATCTCTCCAGCGTGCCTTTAAGCTTTCCAGAATTACAGTGTGCCCGAATAAATATTGTATAACAGTTCTAGCTGTCTAATGTGGTCGTCTGTGGTGAGATTGCATCATCCACACAGGTGCACAATGTGATTACGTGACTGTTTATTTAGATGCTAATGTACAAAGACAACACTGCACTGAAATATAGTTTCTAAACTGCAACACTGTTTCAGGGTTACAATATAACAAAGCGTGGAGAAGAAATTCAGATTCAAGGGATTTGAGGAAAGAGAGGCAGTGTACTACTTAAACCTCGACAGGACAGGTTTGAGAAGCACTGTCTTAGTGTGATGTTGATAGGGCTAATGATGTAAGTCTGCATCATAAAACAGATAATAGACGAATGACTCATCCACACCTCAGAGTCCAGCCCCTGTCTGTGGCTTCATATTCCATCAGACTGTGATCTCTGAGGACTTTACAAGATGCTTTTAGCCTCATCTACAGTTGAAGATGGCATACACTCTCTTTCAAGCACACAGGAAGCTCCAACGTCCGCGTTATATTATGGTACTCAAGTCTAAAATATGAAAGTGGCCAAAACAAAACAAATTCACAATGAACGGACAAACGTATTTTGTTCTGACTGTTGTACCTGTGGATAAGCACTTTAACTTATATCATTAATTGATGCATTGTATCACACAAATAATTCACTAATTGGCAACATTTTACAATAAGGTTCCATTTGTTAACATTATTATCTAGTTCTGGCATGAAGCTCTAGATGGCAGAGATAAAATATCAGATAATCAACTATTATTTATTAATGTTCATTTATATATATATATATATATATATATATATATATATATATATATATATATATATATATATATTATAACTGTTAGCATACAAAGTAATATCTACCAAAATTAATAAAGGCTGTAGGCCTAAATGTGTTTTTGTTATTCAATTTTAGCTTATTACTTTTTTCAAATTGAGCTTTGCCTTCATAAGAATAAATTACATTTTAAAATATATTAAAATAGACAAAAAGGTATAGTTAATGGTTATTTTAAATTGTCATATCTCACAATATGGTTGTTTTTACAGTATTTTTGATCAAATAAATGATATAAAGCCGGGTTTCCACTACATAATGTCAGCCTGATTTTGTCACGATCCATTTGACGTAAAGTGTTCCCGTCTCATGTTTTTTTGTCTACAACACGACAAGACAAGAATTTAGAACTCAAATTGCATAATCTTATACAGTGAATATCATAACAGACAAAATATTGTGTAGTCTGATCCCAGCATAAGAGATAACTTAAAATAAATAAATAAATAAATAAAAAGCAACCCCATGCATGCATTAACTTGATAATTATTATTGGTTACAATTATTTTGATGGTCTACTTTAGACATTCTGCTAACTAACTTTGCAACTACAATCAACAACCAGTCACATATTAGACTGTAACTCCTAATTCCTAGTCTGCAAACTAGCTGCAAAGTTATTTTTGTTCTATAGTGGATTATCAAAATAAAGTGTTACCAATTACTTAAAATGTTTAAAACCTTATTGTACAGTTTTACCAATTAAAATAAGATATGGGAAAGTAATTAGCATTCTATTAGCTGACTGAACTAATCTATTTATCATATACACTATAGCAAATTCTCATGGGTATGACCCCTATAGAATCATGTATTTTTCTAGCTGAATGAGTTTGATCAGGGTTGGGGCTGAACTTTGCAGAAAGTAGATATCTGTAAACATGGGCACCCCTGCTATAGACTGACTAATTCAGGAAGCATTAATATGTGCAAGTAGAGTAGGCTATCATTTGATGAAAAGTTTAGAAGGTATGCTAATGAGCAGACAAACAAGTTCTCTTACCGACAGCTAAAATCCAGTCAGGAGATTGACTGCAAGAGAGACTAACTGAACAAAGTATCACTTTTCTAGTTGTTACGCCTTTCCACTGAATTAAACATCAGAGCCAATTAAGGCTTTTAGATCTTACCAATATTTGCATTTCAGACTGAATAAAATAGATTAAAATAGAAATAAATTACTTAGCACAAACCTATCCTGACCTTCCTAACACACCTTCCAGTCACAATTAACTGATTCTCAGATATGAGCGTCTTTATGAAAAATATGCAGATATCAAAGGCTCTGTGCAGTCTCAATCAAAATAATTATCAAGCTTTTCATGTTGAACGTGTCTCCTCTGAGTGATGCTTCTAAGGCATCGAGATAAATTGTGGGGTTAATAGCAAGTTAAGACTAGAAATTTTATTAATGACCAAAGTTGTTCAAAGCCTTATTTTAAACTAGGCTGGAAATAAATCAGTTATTTATTCTACCACTGAGATTCCTGCTCCTACACAAAATTATTAATCGCACATCAGGCACTAAATCAAACCTCGATGAATAAACTCTCATGGGTCAACTGCATGTAAATAAAATTCTCTCAGTTTGTAGTGTAGATCATCTCAACGATAGGAGCAGATTTAGCTGAAGATTTCTATTGAGAGAAGGATGTGCAGCTGTCGTCTTTTCAGATTGACCCCATAAGGCCGCTACTAATTGGTGATCTAAGAGGCAAAGCCACAAGCAAAGCATAACAAACGCAGGGATTATGAATGATATACACCAGCTCACTGGATAGAGGCTTGTCATTGAGATAATAAATCTGAAAGTGATTCTGAATGCATTATTCACCCTCAGAGATATAACAGAAGCTCACAAGTCTCCCTAACTCACCCATATTGCATCTAAAAATTATTTTCCTGCCTGAAACTCATTCCCCCGCACGCTCTGAGTTACGGATTGCATTATATTTGTTATTCTAGAGGAGCATGATGGTGGGTTTGGGGGCTGTTTGTCAGTGTGCTGGTACAGTGTGATACTCAACTTGTTTGATTATACTGTAGGTTTAAGGGGCAAATACCGGCTGCGGTATAGATATATAAGGAGAGTGAGTTGTAATGCAATAAACTGTGGGTCCAAAGAAACATAGATGCATGCAACAAATGTTTCTAAATGCTGATTTGTTCCTCAAGAAACATGCCTTATAATTATCATCCCCTAGTAAAAAATAAATATACTAAAATGTATGTGAAATTTTTATGCATTTAAAATCATTTATTTTATGCTAAGTGTCGGCCTACTAAAAATACATTTACATACAGTATGTACAACAAACACATTTACACGTTTATGTACTTAATATTAATAACCTGCAATTGTACTTTTGGCATACTAAATTGGTATACTTAAAGTCTGCTTAACTGGAATTACTAATTTTGTACTTAATGTACTTTAGTTACCTGGAAATAGTCCTAAAGTTCAACTAAAGATAAGTATTGCGCTATCTAAGTACAGTATTGTAAGACTGTGCAGAAGTGGAACTATTGCAAGTATACTTTAGGTACAAATATAGTGTAATATATTTAAATATATTGGCTTTAAAGACTTATATTATACAAAGATCATATGACCCTTAGTTATAGTGATACTAAAACACATTCTAAGGTTTAATATTAAGAAATGTGCATTATGCAGTAAAGAAGTACTCCAAATAAGTTTTAATTATACTGTCTATGTGTATGTGTGTCTAAAACATATTTTAGAGTATAATATATCTTAGATTTTTTTTATAAAGAAACAGGATAAATACAAATATGTATATAAATTAATAATTATGAAAATAATAATTAACAATATATTAATAATAATTAAGATATTTGTTTTTAAAATAAAAATATACCCTTTTGTTATGCAACTCAATTTTAAAAAATGTATGTTTGTCTTACTTTTTTACATGCATCTTGTGTTAAAACTTTTTTTTGCAGTTTACTTTACAAAAGTAAAAAAAAGAAAGAAAGAAAAAACATATTACTATGGTAAATGTCTATAAAAAAAAACATGTGAACCATGCAGCCAAACATCCAGAAACTTCCAGAAAGTTCTTATTCCTAGCACACAAGACCACACTTAACACCCTCACAGCTTAAGAAACTGTCTGTATTTCTTATTCAGCTGGTTTGGATGTGCTGAAAAGGTCAGTCCTCCTCTCCACTCTGTGGGTTCTGAGAGTGAGAAGACCATGTTCCACGGCATGACATTTAACGCATCTTCCTGCATGCACCATCTCCCACAACCTATCCATCAGCACGCTACATTAATGAAGGTGGCCTTCATGTCCCCATCACAGGCATAAAACATCGCCTCAGAGCCTGCATTTGAATATGGAAAATAAATATTGGTTTTATTATCAGCATAATTGTTATTTATGAACTGCCGCGCATCCCTGCATGAGAAGATGTAGAGATGAAGGAAGAGCTATACGCTGTGGTGATAATGCCGTTCAGGGTGTACAATGACAGCAGTAGATCAATAGGTCATGCCGGTCTTAAGGCTCTTGGGCTGGATAAGAGAGCCAGTCATAACTCCTTTTGTAATGATGCTAGACCCTTTTGTCCAGATGTGTTGTCCTGTTTATCCTTTCTTTAAAGGCAAAGTCAAAAGAAACATTTGGGCTGTAAATAATGCAATGTTTGATGATAACTAACTATTAAATACTCTTGTTTGAAACCCTTCCTTAAAGAGAACCGATACATTTTTTCATTAAAAAAACATGAACACTCACATGACAAAAACAACCATTGGGTCAAAAATTTCCCAATTTTAAAAATATAACCCAATGGCTGGGTTTGTCCATATTTTTACCCAAATTTGGGTTAAAAAGACCCTGCCTTTCTAAGAGAGTGAAAATTGAAATACAGTATTTCCTCATTTTGTGATGTCAGTAGTTTTGTGTTGAGGCACCGGAACCTTTTAAAAATACTGAGTAGGTACTGGTATCGGATAAAACCCAACCGAAACCCAACGGTTCAGTTGAAACACGCCCCGTTATCACAGCCCAATGGAACAGTCTCAGACTCACATTCCGACTCGAATCTGAGTATGACGACGTCAGGCTTGTGCAATATAGTAACAGAGGCTTGTATTAATATTTATAGTATGTGCTATTTGAATCAATTTTCTGCAACATAGATATATGTTCATGTTTAATAGTTGATCCATAATTACGTACATAAAACTATTTTTGCTTTAGATCAGTTAACAATGTCGGAAGTGTGCAGTAGAAGACACACCCACTTTAATGATTTCAATATATGACTTATCCTTTCCAAAAAGACATTAAGGATAACATCTGAAGTTAATTTACATCAATATGTATATATCGTAAAACTAAACCTGTGAGACTGAGACACTGCAAATCGGGTGATGTTTCGGCTTTAAATCAATGATGTCCCCTGTCAATAGGGAATAGTAAGATGGCCGCTCAAACACTTCCAGTTTTTGATGGCAGTTTAGAACGCACTGAGCTATCCAGTCATTATACAGATCAGTGGCACGAACACATTCGACCACAAGAGCATTTTCGACTACTTCTAAGTGTTTAAAAGTGGACAAGCTCAAAACATTTTAGACCCCATTTAGACCCCGTATTGTTACCTGATTGACCAAAACGCATCTTACTACTAGGTGTAAACAGGGCCACTGAATCTTACTGAACTAAAAAATGAAACTGAACTCATGCCAAAAGCTACAACAAGAGTGTCTTTTCCCTAGTTGGTGTAAAGGAGAAAGGGTGATAGCCACTTTGATTTCTGGGCAGGGAAATTCAGCTCCTGATGAGGCGTTAAGCTCCTCTGTTCAGGAGTGATTTATTTTAATGGGCAGCTGGGGACGTGATTGCACACAGCTAGGGTGTGGGTCAGTGCTTCTGCAAATGAGAGCTGAAATCGGGCATATTCACGCCGCTTGAGTTCACGGACAGCACCAATCCTCCTTGAAGTAAATGAACACTGATCTATAAACAGCTTTTTTGGTAAAACTATCGGCAGAGGCTGCGAACACTGTGTCAGACACAATTGACGACATTTAACGTGACTAGGGATCAAGTCTAGTGGTGCTTTACAGCAGTTTCTTCAGAGACCTGACGGAGAGCCTGGGGGTGATGTCACAATAGGTAACTCAATCGCATAGTTAGCTCCATGTGCGTATTAGTCATTCCTAGTCAACGAGATACTCTAGTGGTGAAGTTGATGGCAGAAGGTGTGATTCTTTAGATAATGACTTCAGTGTATAAAAATATAATACAATATAACAGTCAAATCCAATTTGTGGCTCAAACATACTGTATAACATATAAACACAATTCTTCAATCCAATAGGCAAAGATAAAAGAACATAATAATCACATTCCACCCACGAGGTGAAAGTTTATATGAAAGGCGCCGCAGTCTAGGACAGGCACTTCGGCATTCTACACCATGCCATCGATCTGTCATTGCCATCATTTCCTGCCTTAACAAGCAGAGGCAGTGTTCCAGGTTATTTATGTAACCCCCATTGGGAGGAGACCTATTGATTTATTTACTCAGCTCAAACCAAGGATGCATTCCGTGCTCCGCTCCTGCCGGAGAACACAGGTAGGTGGTGGAACACGATTTATGGAATGCCCTTTGAAATGAGCTTTGAATAATTTTTAATCTCATTTGTAGAGGGGGGCAATATCTCTCACATAGAGCATGAGACAGGATCTGATGACTGTCTGTCTGCGCTCTTCTTTCGGAATTTCAGCAGACGGAAGTGACCATGAGTGACCTGATGGGGATTGATTTAGCTAGCTACTGATTTGAAAATTTACCTTAGATAGAGAGAGATAAAAAGGGAGTGCAAGAAGGGGAGATAAAGAGTGAATTATAAAGAGCAGATGAAGGAAAATGAGAGTAAATGTACAGTTATAGTTTGAAAATAGGCTGTGACATAAAACACTGAATGAATAGACAGAGAGAGAGAGAGAGCGAGAAAGAGTCCTGACCCTATTATTTCAGAGACAACATTTAAAAAGTGTAGACAATGGCCTGCTTTTAAAAACAAGGATCAGCAATGTGAATTTAAAAAATGCACCAAACATGTTTAAACACAGACACACACACACACGAATGAATGAATGAATGAATGAATAAATATGAACATAAACTGATATCGTCAAAAACAACAGAAATATAAAGAATAGACATAGAGAAAACCTTTGAAAATTTTGAGAGAATCTTTTGAGATTACTATTATTATTATGTTTCCATCATTTTTGAAGTTTTAAAATTTAAAATGGCTCACCTTAAAATAATAGTGAGCCATTTTAAATGCAATGATGAAGAAAGGTTCAAAAACTAAAGGTTCATTTAAAATGTATGTTTGTTTTTTTTTAAATGTTGTTAGAGCTGCATTAATCATTAAAAGATTGCGTTCTCCATTCAAACACCCACAAAACCTCATTCTTAAATGAAAATGATTCGCCTCTGTTTATTAAACTCTCTAAAAAACATATTTTTTAAATCCCTCCAGAACATTTAAATCTGAGTTGGACCTGCCACTAACCCAGAGAGAGAGAGAGCAGTAGTCATGTATGAAACAGCTAAACAAACAGCCTTTTCAACCACACAGTTTCGTTATCTCTGAGTAATAAATAATCATATTCTCACAGAAGTACTGGGATAAAAGATAATAGTTTGGATAAAACACTGCTAGCTACAGAAGCGATCATAATAGATCAAATCACCTTTTGAAAGTAACTTTGCACTTCAAATAACGATTGTAGCAATTGTATCGTTACACCACCAGCTGATGACAAGTGACTGTTAAAAATGTGTCACTGAATCATTCATTAAAGAGATTACTTCAAAAACGCTGATTTATCTAGAAATGAAAGTCTTTATGAGTGAGTTATTGAATCACTTATTCACACAGAGTTTTTTTAAAAGACCCCCTGTGGTAAAAATCAAGTTTCATTTATTTGACCAGGTGGATACATAAATTGCATATAGCCTACATAAATGTATTACCACTGGAAGACATTTTGACATTTTTTCTGACAGAAAGTTTAAAATCTTTACTTTAAACCACCTTCACAAAATGGAAAAGCCACCCGTTTTATAGAATGACTCTGTATTTAATTGTGCTAAGATGAACGGCCACAGTGACAATCTTTGATGGATCAGGGGCACGAAGAGGAGCAGAGAGATGACTGTGAAGAAGCTGTAATTCAATAAGCCAATTTTCAGGGCCCGGCCCCTGCAGAGGTGTCAGGCTGTGAGGAGAGAGAGAGAGAGAGAGAGAGAGAGAGAGAGAGAGAGAGAGAGAGAGAGAGAGAGAGAGAGAGAGAGAGAGAGAGAGAGAGAGAGAGAGGATAGAGAGAGAGAGAGAGACTGCACATGTCTGTCCATTCCATTTGCTCTATGTAAGATGCCACATCTAGGCCTTAGGGACAGACAGTGTGTCAGAACAGGTGCGTCCACATCTGGATCCTTACGAGTAGCTGATGCATAATGTGCCCATGGCCAATTCCAATGTGTCAATGACAGGATTTAAGATAAAAATGTATATGCACACATATGAGGTAAAGTGTTGATAATGGAAACAGGTTCCTCTCACACAATTTCCAAATAACAGAAACTGTGGGCCAGACATAAAGAAATTATTAATAACATAGTTTCAGACAAAGACATTGCTGACCTCTGAGTCATGACCTGGTTAAATGCTCAGCCAAATCCAGACTCCTAAATCTCTCTTAAAACTATGCAAAGAGATTAAACATTCATCATACTCCCTGCCAAGCAAGCCATTAAGCCAACCAAGTCTTATTGGCAAATATTTTGGCATGTAGGTTTTTTTCTTCTTCTTCCTCTCAGCACCACAGTGAATGAAATAGTAGTCATTTTTCCCCCCACAAATGTCACTGAGGATCAGTCCCATTCCTTGGCATCTATCGAATCACCACAAGACAGCGGAAAACGTGACCATCCCAGATGACACAAGCAACCTAAGCAGAGAGTGTAGCAGCAACCGAAAAATGCAACCATGATGAATCACTAAGGTGACACCACCTGACAGAAATATGACATAGAGTCATAAACTGCTTTAACATCCTCCAGAAAATCTTGCAACTAAACCAGCATGTGACTGTCTGTCCTTCCAGTTATGCATGTAGTGCTCAGCTAATGAGGACACAAGAGTAATTTGTCTAAGAGGGGCCTATAAACACACTTTACAGCAAGTTTCTGTCCATTTAAGAAAAAAAAGGTATTACTGAGAGTAATGAAAGTACATAAAACAACTGTCCAGGTCACTTGAATGCAATAATATACAGTGTGCTCCCAAATTTGGACATGCCCTGGGTTCTGGACAGTGTCGGCATGAATTTTTATCTTTTTTGTGATGAGAAATATTGACTGCATCCATTTACAAGGGAAAACACCAACTATAAAAACATATTGTTTTAAGAATAATAATAAAACGGATATTTATCAATCGAACTATGTTATTGGTCTGCTGAGTATAACAACTAAAGTTAGAAAAGTTAAATCAACCACCCCTTTAAAGGAACTGTATATTATACTTGATACCATTCAATAGTTATCACTTTTACATTAAAAGGTTCAAAATTGACAGTAAAAACATTTAGAATGTTACAAAAGATTTCTATTCCACATAAATGTTGTTGTTTTGAATTCTCTATTCATTAAATACTCTTCAAAAATGTTTTATCACTGTTTCCTCAAAATATTAAGCATCACAACTGTTTTCAACATTGATATGTTTCTTGAGCACCAAATCAGCAATTAATAATTGTGTCATGTGTCATGAGTCAAGACAGAAGTAATCTTGACAAATATCAAAATAGAAAATAATTATTTGAAATTGTAATAATATTTCACAATATTAATGTTTGTATTGTATTTTTGATCAAAATTGATCTCTGGCTCCAAACCTTTCAACGGTAGTATCTGTTTGATATTATCATAATATCATCATATTCAGATGATTTGTTTTTCCCATGCCTCCTCCGAAAAACACCCATGTAAGTGCAAATTATTGAAGCAGCGAATTACATAACCAGCACTTAAGTTCAAGTATTCCAAAGAGAATAGACAATTGCATTTTGACTGATTCATTAAGGCATCTGCATGAGCTTCTGCAGGACATGTAGAATCAGAAAATCAACATGAATTAACAGTGATGCTTCAGAGACCCGAGGCTCGAAATCTGTCTCATCGTTTGACAGAGAAGAACCTTGCCTATATCATTTAGCATTAACTAGGATCCCATCTACACAGAGATGCAGTTCATGTTGTTTTAAGGTGATTCTCAGAAGACGTCCACACTGCCATGAAAGGGTTTCCTTATACAGCAAGTGTCAAAAAAGGTTTGCCACAAAAGCATGAACTTTCAGCACGCATCGGGCATGGCTTCAACATCACAGGATGATCAGGAGTGAGAGCTGTCATAACCTGTTCTCCAGTCATCTCTCCAGTGACTGTCAACTTCTCTGCTAGTCCTACTGAACCACCTGAAGACCATTCACTTCACACAAACACAAGATTCCTAACATACAAAACCCTCGGGTCTAAAACAGACCTAAAGTAGACCCAACGTGAAGCATTGCGAAAAGATATAAGCATGCAAAACATGACATGCTGTTATTAAAGTGCACAACACTCCCATCACATGCATCACTGTAGAAATTGTCACAAAGAAAGAAACTATGCTTTTCTCAAACAGACATTGCATATTATAAATTTCACTATCAGCAATGACACATGGACATTCTGCTGAAGGTTTAATGGTCACCTTTCATTCGCCGGAAGCCGCACAAACCATTGGTACGGGGCGTGCAGACCAGCAACAGAAAGCAATAAAAAGTGCCCTCGGCTCACTCAACATGATGCATGTCAGACAAGCACAAATGCCAGTTACTGTTGCTCCCCACCACCTTTGTCACTAATAAAACGTGTCTCCTCATATTTCTTCAAATAAATAAATTTCCTGCTGACCTTTTTCAAATTAATGAGGCTGTATAAAATACCACTTAATCTGCCATTTTCAAGTTTTATTACAGGCTATAATATATCTTTGATTGCAGCAGCTGTTGGTATTGTGTGGTTATGAATGCTGATGAGCAGCGTGTATATATAAAAAAAGATATAAAACTTTATGGGTTTAAGCATTGAGGAGGTTGTTCTGGATTTGAGGCACACTTTCATGCCAGGAGGGCTCTGAAAGTATGCAATTATTTGAGAAGAATTAAATATTTACATAAATAAAAGAATCTAGTTGAATAACAAAGATGATGATCCTTAAACAAGGACAAATATTTTATAACTAAATCAAATTGCTTGCCAGTCCATGCGTGAAAAAGACAAAGGGTTAATTATTGGTTATGATATCCCATTATCTCATGCTATTATTTGTTATTACTATAAATCGTATATGCATTTCCTCACATAAAATAGAGATTTCAGTGATCTGAAACAAAACACTATTAAATGTTAGTATTCTGTCCCGTTTAAGAAACGGTTGTGAAATTAGTCAGTTAGGTAAAAGCAAAAAACAGCCATAGGTCTGTCGGCTGCAAACAATGTAATTTGCGGTAAGTAAGATAAATGAGTCGGCACACAACACTTCACTAAGTAAAACAATTAATTACAATTAATCACACTGGACGGATCTCAAGTGTAGCCTGTGATAGGCTTGTCTGTTTGATGCATTGCCTTTATGAGGGCCAGTGGCTACATTTCAATCCACTGCAAAGTAGCTGAGTTATTAAAATCAATCCATCTATGTATCCAGTCATAATGGCATCCTGCATAATGACTGGTACAAAGACAGAAGCCAAAAGGAAAGTTGCTCGATATTTCAAAGTGATTGCGCTCTCGCTGATTGCCTCCGCGTGCACATACATATCATCTGAAGATCTAACAAGAGAGCCGTAGAGGAACAAACAGACAGAAATTCACACACATTAAATCATATTATATTATTGATAAGGACAATGGCTGTTATTTACTTTCATGCCAAATAAAAATTGGGGGGCACATTTTGGGGATTAAACGTACAATATGCAAGATTCTTTCGCCACCAGGGGTCGCTAACCTCTTACAATAACAAAGGCGTATATTAATGATGTATATTCCGCATTAAGCGGAATTATGGATCTTGTCGTCAAGCTGATGGTTCTTTTATGGATGAGTGAATACATTGATGTTTTTAACATGACTGTGGTATGAAGCAGGGCGCGATTGCTAGACGTATACCAGCGCCACACGCAACGCGAGTCACACAGATATAAATAGGTATGTGGACATATCAATAAATAGCGGCCGCCATTTTGCTCCAAATCTCTGTGCCGGATTTTCCCTCAATCATTCTTGTTTTCATTGACTTGGAGTGGGAATCTTTGATTATTTTTAGCCAATCACATCATTAGGGTTTTCGACTGCACATTTGTTTTCATTTTTTTCTAGTCAGGCTGCATTTTCCTCCTGAACGGCGATTTTAAACAAGACGGAAGAATTCAACTGTCAAGAAATTATTTTCACCCACTTTGGACACTTCTCAGAGGAAGGTGGACAAAAAGAACAAATGTTTGTGGTGGGCTGTACAAAATTTTGTGGCCATTTAAACTCCCCACTTTTTTTATGACTACCGACATTGAACGTAACCTGTAGAATAGCTGTCAAAATGTGTGTGGTCTCCTCCACTTTCTGTCCTCCACCGGCATTAATATTGTTAACTCTGTATATACTTACACAGCTGGAAATGGCATGAATCAACCAAAATCCATCTTTTAAATTAAGGATATATAATTTTCCTTGGATCATTGTTTTCCATTAAATTATTTATATTTTCAACAACTGTCAGAAAAATACCATAAAAGATAGGCCAAATCAGTCTTTATGTGTGTTAAAATCAAGTTTAGATCCAAATAACTATATGAAATCCATCTCCACAGAAAATTTCATTAAGATATCTTGAATACTGAAAAAGTTATGAGCATTTTTGTGAAAAAACAACTTGTTTTTGGTCACACTAATTTCTATTGTTTTAACCTTAGAAATGGGACAATAATAGTCGCTGATTACTGAACTATAAAATGTTGTAACTTTCTTCATACTTGACATATTTACTTTTTTAAGGGGGTCCCCAGGTATTTACAAATATGCTATCCATTTGTCTATTTGTTGAGTTTTAATTTTTTTTGTCCACATACCAAATATAAAGGAATATGACATACCGAACTACAGGCTGAATTACTCACACAGGTCAGTTAGACGAATTAAACTTGAGGTAACGCAGCGCTGTTTCACTCAACAGTTTCACTATCACACTAAACGGCATTTGGTTGTTTTGAATGTTGTTATAGTTAGGTTGTTTGTTGGCTCTATGAGACTAAGCTAGATTAACATTAGAGAATAACATACAGGTCATTATTCTAACTTTTCATCAAGTTGAACTATATAACATTGATTAGTTTTACATTGATTTGCTCACCTGTTTGCTCAAGTAACATGCAACACTCGCGTCTCTGTCGAGTCGAAGTTAGTTGCGGACGTGGAGCTTTCGGCATCTCGAAAGATGTTGATATTCGTTCTAGTCCTCTTTTTGTCTCGAAGTCTGCTTGCCATGGTCCATAATGTTTGAACAAAACCCTGCTAGGGACGCTCACGCTGTTCAGCACGCATAACGGGCGACCCAGTTGTCTACATCTGTCGCCATGGTTACAATTGCAGTTCGAGGTCAAACCTGGCGGAAACCGGGGGTGACGCGGATATGACGTCATCGACCTTTCTCACAATAACTGGAAATTCGTAATCGTTGCGTCAAACACATCAGAAAAACATACCCGGGGAAGAGAAAATTAATCAGGGAGTCTTCACAACCTCAAAAAATGTAAACTTGTCACGGTCCAGTTGTTGATGACTTTGTAAAATGCTGTGGTGATGCTTGTCTGCAGCTGAATGTATCTAAGACCAAAGATATGATTGATTTCAGTACTGAAGCTCATTCTTCCCAATATAACGTGAGAAGGTGGAGTGTGTGGAAAGTTAATAAATATTTAGGTACTATTATTTACAATAAACTGCATTTTGATGTGAATACCAAAAAGAAGTCTGTCAGTTTTATTCAACAGTTATGCTCTTAGGTAGTGACCTTTTTCTGCACTGCTCTTGCTATAGAACTATCAAAGATGAAGAACAATTTATACAAATATTAATTTATCCCTTGTACAATCTGATTGTTAAATACTCAGAATGGTATATATTTTAAAGGTATATGTAGCCTACTGTTGTGCGTTCTTATTTATATTGTTTTATATTGTGGTGTATATTTTTACGTGTTTATTACGCTGCATACAAATTGCCCGGGATCTTGATAAAGTTGAGCTGGTGCTTTAGTGAATTTATTTTTTGGACAAAAAAGCAACATGCAAAACTCTCGGGGGAAAAGAGAATAGCCTATATCCAGTGGCGGGTTAGTGAATGGTGACATGAGAAGTAGAAAAGTTCACACAATCAATAACATCCCGCCGGATAGCCTGAATCGAATAGCCGTCGAACTTCATCAACAGTGAATGGAGGAAAGGAATGAAAATGACAGATATGGCTGCTTTTGGGAATAACGAAAGACCGGTGCGCAACAACTCTTACTAGTTGCCTGTGCTATTTGTTCTGACCGGAGCGGAAGAAGATTATGACAACAATTGTGTATTTCCGGTCACAAATGCGGAAGCCGTGAGAAAGGTCTATTGACTGGCGACTCCTCACACGCCCTTTTTCCTTGGTTAAAAATCGCAATTTCTCACAAATAGTTGGAAACATTTGGGATATTGCAAGTAATCAACTAAACAAAATATATAACATTGGCCTAGTGGTTTTTGGATATTTTACTGCAAAAATCCAGCATATTGTACCTTTAAATTGTAAAACTATCACAGTTGTTGAAATATTGAGTGACTCATGGATACTTGTCTTTTCTTTGTGCAGTCACTTGAGATGTTTATAGATGTATTTTACAGTGCAATCACACATGGGATTTTGTTGCACCTGTTGGGGCTGTCATTCCCTTTCTTAACATGGCTGACTGAGGATTCACTCAATAGCTAAAGCTCATTGATATGACAAAAACCATCTCATCCCTGCCACTCTCAGACAAGACGGCCACCTCTGGATCTCTTGGCACAGTCGCTAGTGATGAGCCTGAGGATGGAGCGAGGAATACAGATTCAACTGATGGATTTCTCTCTCAACTAGGATTAAAACTTACTTCTGTAACACTGGACTGTCACTCTGTGATTAAAAAAATATACAACAATGATCTACATTTAGGTGACAGTATAAAGTATTTAGCGTGGTCATCTAGTATTGTCAATGATGAGTGTCACATAATTTGAGATTGAATTGATCAAAAATACAGTATAAACAGTAATATTGTAGGTCTACTATATTACAATTTGAAATGTCGGTTTACAATTTTGAATCACATAAAATTTCAAAAATATATATTTAGAATAATTTGCTGATTTGGCAATTAAGAAATGTTTCTTATTAGTTATTATTAATGTTAAAACATTTGTGCTGGTTTACATTTTTGCAAAAAATTTCCAGATGAACAGGAAGTTCAAAAGATGAGCAGTTTTTTTGGTAACAATGTAATAATCATCAATATAATGCACCTTTATTGGATTAAAAATGATATGTCTATGGCTTTGCAAGACCCAGCTCGATCAGTCCAAAGTAGGCTCATCTGATCAGTGGGTAAGGTCTCTGCGTGTTGTCTTTCTGCGTGGCAAAGGGATTTTGATTAAATACAATACATTTTCTCATGTATTAACTATTCATCTGATATCTGTGCATCATTAAATGTGAGCTAATGTTTGACTATTCTTATTCCTCTTTACTGAAAATAATGTCAGTCGATTAGAATAAAATCAAATGTTTACAATTTATTATGTCAGGTAAATGTATCATGCAAATTTCATAATCAATTCAAAGATAATTGTTTTTTGGTCTGAGTTGCAGGAAACAGGCTTCAAGAGATCACATTATCTGGGAGTCGAATAATACCTGAAAATAGGTTTATTTTTACTTACAAATTAAATGCTACGACATTCTGAAATCAATTTTTTAACTCAACTTTTCACCTGATGATAATATAATTTGAAATGGAGAAAGAACCATTCAGTTACGTTCTTCACATGGCAACTACTCAGAAATGTAGCTGTCATGAATAACTCAGATACAATGCTGTGAAATATCCCTATTAACCTTTAAAAACTGTCTTTTAGAACTCAAGATTGCAGATCTGCTCAATCTTTCCACTCTTGTATGAATCATTGATGACACCGTATCAGCACTTTATCGCGCAATAGAATTATTCTCAACTGTGACTGTGAATTTAGGTCAATCAGTTGAGGTGATGTAATTCAATAGAGTTCAGAATACCATGATGTCATTATCGACTTCCAGGAAGCATTTTAGCACTAGCATATCTAAAATGAATTTTGGTGCTCCCAGAGTGCACTACAGGTGAATAGGCGGAAACCAATTTACTTTCTCCTTCTGGTAAACCAGGTGATGTCACATTTAAAGAGCTTTTGTGAGACTAGAAGTCTATAGATTACAGTTTGTGCACGTTCCTCTGACCAGCCTGCCAATGTGTCATGTTTATTTAAAGAGCTTTTCTCAAAACAACAAGCAGATTACTGCCCTAATTGATGGAGTGTCATCATCACAGAAAGTGTAATAATCCTAAGTAGTATCTTATCTATTGACTCTGTCAGCATTTATCTAAGCATTCCGTCATTGAAATGGGAAATAAATTACAAGATCCAATAAAGACTTCACTGTTACAAAAACTTGGTTAGACACACTCCTTCGAGACCTGGGGACATCACATGATTTAATTTCATCCCATGCCATGTAACTGGTGATGTCACCTAAACTGGTGATTTTACCTTATCTAATACTTTTGAAAATATGTTGGGATTTTAAAGAATGGCAGCATTTCTAAAAAGTCTCACGTAGCCTAGATCTAAGAACTTCTCAATCTTTTTTTTATACCCCACAAACCCATAACCTCTTGACTGACACCAAAACAGATGTTCCCTTTCTTATGGAGTAAATTAATTACTCCATAAGAGTTGGATAAGAAGTTCTGATACCTGGTTAGTTTATCTTCCCTTGAAACACTTAGTTTGTGGGGCTCCATCTGCTGTTCAAAGATTGCACAATCTCTCTAACAGACTCCATTGTACACATACTCATACTGCAATACGTCTTTGAATGCAGAGTTAGACACTCTCCCTTTAGGAATGAACAAAGCTGAAAGATATAAAAATAACACCACACCAAATCAAACACCATTACACATCTTCACGTGGCCTAAACATAACTGACATACAAAGTCTGAAAATTTAAGTCGAAAGCCCTGAGAGCTGTAGGAAAGTAGACCGTGATAGGTCATCGAAACAAGATGAATAGGAACATGTCTCAGTCTGATCCCTGGGCAGCTATAATGTTCTAAAAGACCTATCACTATTGATTCCCTCAGGCCTTTGTGGAACAGAAATGGTGTACCTCTTGGCCAGATCAAAAGAGGTCAGGTGGAGCTGAACCTTATGAACACATTTCACCCTTCAGATGGACACATAATCCAACAAGATCAATTTATGAGCAGCGACAAGAAATGATCCATTTACCCGATGTTGACACTGAACAGACATCAATTAAGAAATATGGGAAGACACAGAAGATTTTAAATAGTTAAAAGTTACACTACAGAAGATTGCTTACTAAATTGTTTTTTTAAAAAAGGCATTATTGAACAAGCACATTTGTGCAAATCGTGAGAACAGCTTTACAGAAAATGAATGCAAAAAAGTTGGTTTCCAGAAGAAAATGATGTCACAGCTCAGCTTAATTAAAGGAGTAGGCCAAGTTCACTTTTGAAAAAAAAATTTGCTGTTAATTTACTCACCCCCATGTCATCTAAAAATGTTTATGTCATTCTTTCATCAGTCGAAAAGAAATGAAGGTTTTTGATGAAAACATTCCAGCATTTTTCTTCATATAATGCACTTCAGTGGGAACCAAACAATTCAAGGTCCAAAAGTTCAGGTCACTTTCAGTACAAACTGCAAAATGTTCAAAGTGCTTTAAATGATTCCAGACGATGAATAAGGGCCAAGCGAAACGATCGGTCATTTAATAAATAAATAACAAAGTTTAAGTTTTATAAGCTCAAATGCTCACCTTGCTCTGTTCTGTGATGCCCGTTTGTGACCCTCCGGTTCAAACTCGTTCATCAAAATGAACAAATCTTTTTGAACGAGAATGAACCAAAATGAATGAGTCATTTGGTTCATTCAACAAATGAAACGAACAAATTGACTCAGAAAAAGATATGTTCATTTTTATGAACAAGTTCGAACAGGAGAGGCACGAATGTGCATCAAAAATGTTTTCATCAAAAACCTTAATTTATAAAACCCTAGAGGGAGGGGTTCTGTAATGCCGAACCAGCAAAGTACTGACACATTTGTGAAGTATTGCCAGTTTACCTGCCTTACTAGGCATCTTGACCATTCTCCATTGCCTGTCTACCTGGGTATAATCTTGCCTGATTCTCTGTTTCTCGACCCCTTATCCCTTTGTTTTGGCTGCCTGTTCGGACTGATGTTTTTGCCTAAACCCCTTGCCTGCCTACTCACTTACTTCTCTTGGATTTCCACACTGGATGTTAACCTATCTGACTGCTACTTTGGTTTTGACCTGCTGCCTGCCTTCTCGTATTTGTTTATGGTGACTATCTTTAATAAACTTCCACACATGGATTTTTCACTCTGCCTCTGCATCCTCATTACAACCACAAACTTTTATTGTATGAACACTTCACAATATATTGTGACGATCTTCAAAATATCTTTTGATCCAAAAGATGAAGGTGAGTAAATGGCAGCATTTTATTTTGGACAAACTATCCGTTTAATTAAATTCTAAAAATAAATCTGAAAAGTTGAGATCTGTAATCTTGCCCACGTTAAATAATGTTTCTCAGCATCTCTTGATTAAAATTAAACACACACACTTTACCTTCATCTGTCTTCTTCTCAATAATAGGGCACAGAGATGCATCCCAATACATCTATTCAATCTACCCCTGGACTTAGATCAATACAGAGGCCTCACTGCACTTAGCCGATTTCTCTTCATTCATTACATCAATTCATCAGCAAACCACATGCTCCTGATGCTCCAGTTATCCGGATAAACATTGCTTATGCTCAGTACTGTATATTCACATTGCAAACACTGGAAAAGCAATTCAAGTTCTTTATTTTTTTAAATTTTTAAGGGATTTTTTCCTTCATTTTTCTGGTTGGAAATGATTATTGAAATAATTTTGAAAGCATAAATTGCAAATGTAGGACAGAAAAACATGTATTGGATCATCAACAACATTACAAACATTTCTGGCTTCCTAATGGTATTGGCCAGCATTTAAATATTGATTTCCCTATTGATCACAGATGTCTGCAGCCTGCTTGACATTAACACAAAAGCAACATGCAAGGTGCATATTGATATGTGCTGTCTGAAGGTTGACGGGATGGTGCATTTTAGCATACCAACTACAAATAATGTGATTTAAAACTAGGGCTGTCATTTAAACGAGTTATTAACGGCATTACTCTGGAATAGCCTTCCTGATATTGTTTGAGGCTCAGACTCGCTGTCCCAGTTTAAAACTAGATTAAAGACGCATCTCTTTAGCCAAGAATTCACATAATGCTTAGCTACCTTTTATGCTACTGTTGAATCAGATCGAATGCATTAACATTATGAACAGCAGCTATGCTAATTATTTCCCATCTGCTTTTCTGCTTTTATCTCAGAGGTAAATAGCATTCGTCAGTTCCAGTTTGTATCCAGCCTCTCATGGAGGCGTCAGATGCCCCAACACCTGCGATGAGTTGACTAAACGCCTGTGAAGAGACAACTCAACGCTTGTGAAGGGACGACTCAACGCCGGCGATATGTTATGCCCAAAATTAATACATGATTAACTAACTGTATTTTTCTATGTACATTTCTGAAATGCACTTTCTGTAAATCTGCTTTGAAACAATCTGTATTGTGAAAAGCGCTATACAAATAATTTTTAATTGAATGAGTGGATGATGAGCGCGAGACGCCAAAATGGATGCCAATAAGATTTTGAATGAAAGAAGTTTACTTTCAAAAAGTTGCCAAATGGTCCCATTGACAAAACCAAGGTGATCTGTGTGTTTTGTCGTTGTGAACTGAGCTATCATCGCAGCAAGTAAACACACAGCTGATGCGAATTCTCCACCCCCTCATCAATATCAGGACCTTGCGAGTATGTCTTTTTATTGATGGACAGTGTTATTGTGTGAGAGATTATTTGCTCTAAGTGAGAATGTTTTTGTGTGAAATTGAACACAGTATTGTCAATATTGTTTTCAATAATATACATTTGCACAAAGCAAGCCGACCACTTTTTTAAGAGCATACCCATCAGGGTTACACTTTATTTCGATCGTCACTTTAGACGTTCTACTAATTGTAAGTAACCTTTCAACTACATGTCAACTAACAACTAACTTAGAGTATTAGTATATTTGACTGTCAGTGGACTGTTAGGTTATGGTTAGGTGTTAGGCTTTGAGTTAGGAGAATAAGTTTGCTTTTAGTCGCCAAGTTACTTATAGTCAGTTGAATATCTGTTGGGGGACCAACAAAATAAAGTGTTAGCAGATTACTTAGAGTTAGTAGAACGTCTAAAGTGGACTATCGAAATAAAGTGTTACCAAAATCAGAAAAAAAATAATGGGACAAAACAAAATCAAAAAAACATTTAGAATGGATAAAAATGTGCGATTAATTGAGTTTAATCGTGAGTTAACTATGACATTAATGCGTGATTGAAACAGTATTTCACAGTAAAATTACATTAAATGTACTATTATTTATATCACAGTTATTTACCGTTTATAGTAAGGAAACTTTCTGTTAACCAATTAACAGTTTTTCACTGTAGCATTTTTACAGTCTTTTACTGTTAAAATCACGATAATTTTTTACAATATCCCCTCTATTTATGTTTGTTTATGAGAGAGTTTGCAAATGAGAAATGAATGTGGGGAGGCATTTCCTTTGGTTGACATATCGTTAGGTAATGTCACTGTAATGCAAATTACGAGATTGGCTCGCGACAAGCTGTAATTGATAGAAATCCCTCATGCTTGCATGTATGTGGTAGACCTCTCAGTCTTGATTTTCAGTCCAAGCATGCAGAGAGCTCATATTTCCTGCTGTGACGGCTCTTTTTCATCAGCTCTCTGAATTGTTTAGGCTCCTCTTTTCTCGCATGGCTCTCTGCCAGCACCCCGGCACACCTGGGTAATCCTGCATGGCACCGGAGCCCTGTTGGGACTACAGAAGGACACATTATCCAACCCGGGCTAAGACAGATAAGTGTCTGTGAGTGGCAACTGCGGACGTGGGGGGAAATGAATGGCAGAGCAGTGGGGAGGAAACTGGCGGGAATACTGATGAAGTTTGAGGGAAATTCAAGAGCCCTGCAAAAGATGTAATGCATAGACTACAGTATTACGGAGAGAAGATTGTGTTTGTATAGATCACGGGTTGTCTATAAGGCTTTGAGCCGGAGTGCTGGAGGTCTTTAGTGTTAAATTCAGGTATTTGGGATTGGAAGGTAATCTCAGACATATGTGATGTTGTTAGTTTCTGTCTCAGGGGTCTAGTTTCTTGATCTCTTTAACCCTTAAAAGAGCTGATAAGAACTCCTGATTGGATTTCTTGGAAATGCAAGATCTTCATAGAAGCTTTTCCTTCCAATTTAGAAGTCCTGGTATTGTCTTTCACTGACAGTTCCACTGTAACTCTTGCTCACCCTTCTAACACCTTTTGAACATTCTTTAACAGCTCGGTAAGGTCGCCAGAAGAAACAACCCCTGCTGCTTGCATAAAGAGAAAAGCCTGCAAAAGTCTTTTCATTTGCATTCGCAGACGGATGACTTGCAGCACTTGATACAGTAGCACATCACACAAAGATTCTGCAGGGCACCCAGATTATGAATCCATTTTTAATTACCAAAAACGGAGCCCCTGCTGGGGCACTGGAGTTCATGGAAGTTCACTTCGTTTGATGTTTCTATTACAGACTCACTTTCTTGTGTGATTTTCAAGTAACGCTCATTGAGATGTCATGAGCTTCCAGAACTACAATGCAGGCTACACTTAAAAGCATCTCCTAAAATGGAGCAGTTTCCACATTATTGGGACGATCTGTCGCTGGATTTTAACTTGTATGTTGCCTGTCTTGCATTTTCTATTAACAGTTCTACATTATAGCCAACATTAGTGTTGATATAGTGTTGTTTATAGCTTTTATAAGCTCTCGCTTTCGTAAGGCTGTTCACTATCCCTTAGGGAAATTAAACTTGTTTTTGTGATCGATTGCAGTTTGTATGACCATAGTCCACAAATATCATGATTAAATGGTGGATAACATCGTGTCTATAATGTAAAGAAAACCATACCACTCTGAAATGCCCTGTGAAATCCGTGCTTGCAAAGTCTGTGCATGGAAATCCATTCACGATCTTCTTGTTAGTGGTTTGAATTATTTTGGATTGGATTTTTACGGAAACTGGCATCCATTGAGTTGCATTACTGCCATCTTCAGGCTTTATTTACCCTTTACTTTCACTCATACTAATCCAGTCCCCCTAAAAAAACAACAAATAACAATTTCCTACCCTCCACACTCTCTCCATACTCCAATAAACTTTTTACTGTATTATCTACCCTTCCTATATTTTTCTTGTCTTTCCTGATTACATTTCCTGCACTTTGTAAGAACATGTTCAACCTGTTCAGCCTCCTGACATTGTTCACACAATCCTGTAGGATGTTTTCCTATAATTAAAAGTGTGCTATTAAAATTACTATGCCCAATTCTCAACCTTATTATCATCTGCTCTTTTCTCTTTGCTCCCCTACTTCTTGATATTTTCTTTGAATTTCACATAAATGTCTCCCTTTTGTTGCATTATCCCAACTTTGTTGCCATTGTTGATTTACACTTCTCCACACTATGCCTTTCCCCTCTAATTTTAATAATTTAATATTGACTTCAACATCTCCTTTTTTCACTGCTTCTTTTGCCACTTTATCTGTTTTCACATTTCCTTGAATTATTTTATTAATTTCCACCTTATATCTAAGAATAACAACTGCAGACCCTGTTGCCTCTGTTTGCATGTCCTTTGACCCATCTGTAAAAATCGGAATACTTTCCCAGCAAACAAATTTAGGTTCTGGGAACGTTAGTTTTTGGACACATCCACATCCACACATTTGCTAGGCCAGCTAACCAATCACAGCACATTTCGTATTTTGTAAGGAGGGGCTTCATCGAAAAACATGCGTTTGGACCATAAACTGTAAAAAATATAAAAAAAAGGGTCATACTGGGAAGGGAGGAGGTGTAATAAGGTAAAATATGTGAAAAAATAAAGCGTTTTTTGAACAATCAAGCATGAAAGCACATTCTAGTAGTAGGCCTCTATATATAGATATACTTTCTGAAATGGAGCAACAAAACAGCAATCAGTGTTTTAAAGTTCAGTCAGAGTACAGTATATTGGTATATTAAGTCGGAAATCAGCCCGCTTCCATTTCAAATTTCCTCCATTTCTCAAATATCATTATGCAAGGACATCTGTGAGTGAGGAGAAACATTTAATATGTGGCTGTCTTCCCCATTTGCCGTGTAAAGTTTAATGAGAGGCTCTAGGGTTGGCACTGCATGAATTATGTATACATTATTCTATTTTAAAGCCCACACCAGGCATCTATCTTTCGGATGGACCGGAACCAATGTGATGGACTGGTTGAAAATGAAGGGCCCGGGGCAGATGTGCCAGAGACATCACAGAGAAACGCATTACAAGGAGAGAGAGTGTGTGAGTGTGTGTGTGTGTGAGTGTGAGTGTGTGTGTTGTTTATGTTGCTAGGTCCCTAGAGAACTTTATATAAAAAAAATACATATAGGTACAAGGGTTTATCCCTCAGGACCTACCAGAGGAAATACAAAGATGAGAGAGAGGAGGAAAAACAGAGGGAAACTTAGAAAGTTATATAAAAAAAAAGATAGGGGATCTAGATGCAGCAGGAATTTACGGATCTTGAAGCATCAATACTTCAGATATGCTGAATGCTGCCACTGCTGAATCTTCAGTGCCTCAGAAGTAACTGCTGAATCTAATTTTCAGTGCTTCAGAAATCATATTATCCACAAGTTATGAATGTGGTTTTGCAGTCTATATTGAATGTGAAGCAATAAAAAAGATTGTGTGCCTATAATAATGCAAACATGAACAAATTACTCTTATGAACTGGTTCATTTCAGTGAATCAAAAACATATATTACGACCAGTGTACGTAATATATCCAACGAACGACTCCTATCCATTCTTTTAATGAATAGTTCTATAAGACGAGAGAAAATATCTTTCAAATGTAACTGGATTATGGATGGATTTGAAACATACCTAAATGAAAAACAGAAACAGAATTGAACCAAATCAAATGAATAGCTTGTGAATTGAATCAAAGAATCTGTATCGATACCCAGCCCTACAAATAAATGCATACGCTTGAAGTGTTCAACCGCACTGTTAAAAAATAGATGTTTAGGGCCTTTAAAAGTTAATATTAATAGCTTTTTAAAGTCAAATGGATATGACTACAATGGTATCAGCCTTGATAGAACTTGATAACTGATTAAAAAAACCTAAGCCACAGAGGGAAGGAAAAAGCAGTAATGAAGCGTTCTGAGCGACTATGATAACGCGTCTCTCTTTGCACAGATGGGTTCAGCTGGAGTCTGCTTTGCCTGGGGGAACCTCGGTGGGCACAAATCCTAAATCACATATGTCCCCTCAGGCTCATCTCCTCTGTTTGCCTCCAGACACCACAGCATTAAGAAATTTTGAATAAGAACTTGAATAATAATCTCTCTCGCAGACACATACGAATGCCACATCATGAATATTTCTTCATGGTGGAACAGAAATCCTTAAACAGTTTGTTCAACTCTGTATACACATGACATGATCAATACTATTAAGGCATAAATGCCAAGGTCAATGGCAAGGGGACACAGGGTCCTCATGGTTGTCATAGAGACCTTCCTCGGTCACCATAGTTACCTGGCCCTGTCTTAACTGACCTCCTGTGTCTCATCAATTTAGTGACCCAAAGACATGACTCAGATTGTATATTAGTCGATCTGTTCTGTGCGATCAATAACAATGCCACGGCTGAACTCTTCTTCATTTAATCAAAGACCAAGACTGTTCCATCATTTGTGAATGATACTGCTCATTACATTTGTCTCTGCATCAAGGATGGGCTGGCCATAGGGAGCGCTGGGGCTTTTCCCAGTGGGATGGCCTACTTCTGGGACAGCTGCCGAAACCAAATTCAGATGTGAAATAAATAAACAAACGCATAAAGATTTTCCAGGCAGAAAAGGTTTAGAAATCACAAGGCTACCTGCTTGCCATGGTCCAAAATGTGTGAACAAAACAACAACAGAGTGAGCGTACCGCTATGGCAGTACGAGCGGAAAATGACGCATTTGTACCGGCGACTCCTAACCCCTGCTCAAATGTTCCGGTTCCTTGGTTAAAATCACAATATATATATATTTAAGTCTTTAAGAAGACTCAAGCTCACCAAGGCTGCATTTATTTGACTGTTAAATATTTAACATATGAAGAAACATTTTAACTATCTGAACCAGACAAAATGGAACCCTCTGTGTTTGCCAACGTATCACATGACCATATCTCCCTGTGTGGCTGTGTCTGGAGCTGAGGTCAAAGGTCACGTGAGAGAGAAATCTGAATAAGAGATATGAGGGAGTCCGAGATAGCTTGAGGAGAAAGAGGGAGGTATTTCTCACAAAGGCCCAGTTCATGATGGAAAGAAAGAAAGAAAGAAAGAAAGAAAGAAAGAAAGAAAGAAAGAAAGAAAGAAAGAAAGAAAGAAAGAAAGAAAGAAAGAAAGAAAGAAAGAAAGAAAGAAAGAAAGAAAGAAAGAAATTTTGTCCATTATATGCTCTGCGAACACACATCTGCAATAACAACGGATCAGCAGGATGACAAAATATTATCTTACAAAATGTAACATAACCAGAAACAACTACAACACATGCACTGACTGTAATTTTGCCAACTCATCAGACCATGACAGCACAGGTATGGAATTTAGCTTAAGATGTAAAAGGTCACATGTGCACACATAAAATAATGACAGAGAAACTCTTTCTCATTCACACACACAGGATTTTACAGTCTTAACAAACATGGCTACAGGGGCGCCCGGTGTTCCCCTTGATTCTGCAACATCAGAGATTAAATTAAATCAGATCAGGCTAAGCTGAGCTGGAGGAAAAGCCCAAAACCAAATCATCTCAACACTCCAATCCAAGCCATTCAGCTCAATGCCGAACGCAGATCGCCAACAGTGCTTCTGGCAAGCAAACTATCTGAAAAGCCCATGCTTCTAGCAATGTGAGTAAAAAAAGGGAGTGGACAAAAGATAACAGCCTTTTCAATTGACTATTTTCTCTGATTATAGCATTACAGACAAAACTCTCAAAAATATAGATTTAATCTCAAATTAAATAAAAAAAATGTAATGATAAAAAAAATCAAATATAATAATTAAATATAAGTAACTAAATAAAAATATACTCTATATTTCATGTCCAATTATTTATTTATTTGGTAAGTATAGATGTAAACTAAATGAGATTACAGACAGCCAGACGGTCATTATTGCAAAAGAAACCCAACAATTTGTTGTCCCTATGAGCTTAATGGGAATTATTTATCAATAATGACCGATTGACTGTACATTATCACATAAACAGAAATAAAGTGGGACACTTCCAACAATGCAAAAAACATCCAAAATGCGCACAGACACACTCACAGACACACACTCACACAGGAATACATTTGTAAGCAATACTATGCATTCTGCCTGCAGTGCACTGACGCATAAACACCTGCAGTGCACTGTAAACGTTTTTTTCCCCATTCACTGTTTTTTTTAACTAGATTTTATTTTTGTTACTGCTCTATTTGATCATTTGTTATTCCTGTTGAATTCATAGCATTTTGATGTTCATGTCATGTATTTTTACTCAATATGTTACATAACTGTTTATTTCTGTTCCGTTACAGTCAGAAACTGACATGTTGATTAAAACTGTAGAATTATATTAAAAACAGACGATTGAAAGAAATTATAAAAACTAAAGACTCCATTTCTCTCAGGTTTGATTTTAATCATAACATAACTGAAAAAGTTTTGTGAGTACAAAAAAATACTAAATTTTGACAAGAAGTTTATTGTTTGTTTGTTTAGTTATTATTGTGATTTGATAATATTTAGATCCAACTGGAAAAACTTGTGAAAAGATATATTTTGATTTATCAAATAGCAAATAGCATATAGTGGATATGGAAGTGATTTTTTAACTGCATTTTCCAAAAAAATAGCCATAAATCTTTATATATATATATATATATATATATATATATATATATATATATATATATATATATATATATATATATATATATATAAGATTATAATCTTATAATCTTATATATATATATAAATTTAAAATATATCGTAAATCCTCCTAAAACTGCACAAATGCTGGAATAAAAACACTAATAAACAGTATAATTACATTTGTAAAAAAAAAAAATATTCTGTTACAAAATTATAATTATTGTCTGGGGTCCCAAACACAAATGAACACAAATGAAGATAATCAGAGGGTTAAAACTAGCTTTGTATGATTCAGTGTGTATATTTTAAAATATTCCGTGGATTCTTTTAAGTCCCTACTTTTACCCACCCAGAACTGACTATTCTATTATTAACTCTAGGGGTATCATATGTTGCTCCGCACCTCAAGCATACGTACTTGCATTTCAAACACACAGTAAGTCAACACACCCAGAGCACTGGAGTCTCAGATCGCTTTATGAGAGACAGTTAACCTTCCACAACCTGTATGCCTGTGACAGCTGTCAGCTTTGAAAAGACACCAACCTTTCATTTCACACAAGGGAGAGCCAGTGAGCTTCTCTTTGCAGGCTTTCATGTGGAGGACACTCCAGCAGCCCCTGCATTATAAGAACAGAGTGGTTTCACATTAGCCCACTGACTTTGAGGGCATGAACCAATGGAATATTAAACAAATGAAAGAGAGACAGGGCAGGATGCATGTGTAGTTCGTTTCTAGCCCTGCATGTTGGAATTTGTACTTCCAACACATGATGAGCCTTTTACTCTGCTTCAATAAAAAGACTGTCATATTTAATAAAATATAACAAGATCAAAAGCATGTTTATTTTGCAAAGAATAACTTTTCAAAAAAGTATATATATATATATATATATTAAAGTATTAAAATTGACTTCAATGTTCACCAAATTGTGACATGTTGAAGGAAAACAAACATCATTTTCTTGAAGAACTGTTTAATATTTTATAAAGTATATATATTAAGTGTATATATTATTATATTTATAATATCATCCATATTTTGACCTGTTCGTCCTCAAAGATTAATGATGCTTAAAGTTGCTTTAAAATCCAACATGACACTGCACAAACTCTTCCAGTAAAACGAAGAATAGATCTTTTTTTCAAAGAATAGATCTTGAATTAAGGTTATTTCATTGACTAAAATCCAGATATATTTTCAAAATATATAAAATTAATTTTTTCAGTGTAGATCTAAATTTAATTATCAATAGCATGAACAACATTACATCCTTGTGGACATATATATATATATTATATATATATTAGGATATATATATTAGGATATATATATATTAGGGCTGTCAAATGATTAATCGCGATTAATCGCATCAAAATTAAAGTTTATGTTTACATAATATGTGTGGGTGCACTGTGTATAATAATTTTGTATATATATAAATACAGACACATGCATTTATATTTAAGAAAATGATGTTATTTATATTTAAATTATTGATATTTATATATAATATAAATCTACATACAGTATATACATGAAAATATTTCCTAAATATATTTATATATATAAAATAATTATACACAGTGCACCCACATATATTATGTAAACACAAACTTTTATTTTGGATGCGATTAATGGTGATTAATCATTTGACAGCCCTAATATTTTTAATTGTGTGAGACTAAATGCCACTGATATGATCCCAAATAGCCAACTTATTAAGCATTCTAATCCTAATATGTTTAGTAATTATTTATTTGGTGCTTTCAAGAAATTCCTTATTTCAAAAACATTCTTTGTGCGTTCTATAGCACCTCCCGTATGCTCATGTAAAGTTAATGCCTCAAACACTCGCAATGCAGCCACCAGAGACCTGTGCATTTGACAGAGAAATCTCTCCCCTTCCTTCTTTTATTAAAGTCTGCATGCATAACATCTACACTCAGGATGCATCCTTCCCCCTCTCCATATCTGTGTTCCCCCCGTGCCTCCTCACATATTCTTTTAATCTCTGCTTGGTGCTGTTATAATTGTTCTCTGTTCCTTTCATGATTTGTAACTAAGACCCTGAACGATTGGAACACAGATGAGTCCAGTGACAGCTCACACTGAGATCCAAATCTTGTATGTCTGGTGTGGTTGATGTGTCTAGGTAAAACACTGATGATGAAAGACTTGAAACTTTTGAGTGATGTACAGTATGTCCTCGTCTGCCATGACTTGAATGGCATCAGCTAACTGTTAGTCACCCCATTTACACTACTGTCCTTTTACTTAATTTGAATTTTTGGTCTGTTTTCATTGTATGCAGCCACACTTAAGGCTGTTTACCAGCATAAAGCTACACATTTTTTTTAAACAATTTTTTTTTTTCACAATGCGGGCCAAAATGCGGAAGTGAGTTAGCATTTTAGCACTCCAGGTTCCCTCACTCTAAAATCTATGGGTTCTTTGAATGGTTTTTTTAAATTTCATGTTTTGATCTATGACATATACAGTAAATATACAGCATATCGTTTTTGCTATGATTTAATTACGACGTAGTATCATTTCAGGGTACCCCCAGATGGCAACAATTATCTCCTCCATTTTCGACAACAGTGATAGAACGGATGTAAATTGATTAGCTCTTCGTTGATTGGCTGGCACAAAAAAGCGTAATGCAAATCTTCCGCTCGAGTTAAAATTTTTCAACTTGCGCGGCAAAACGCGTCGCCCAATTTGCATCATTCTCAATGATGCGTCTATTCGTGTCTTGTCTTTGCATTGACTATGTATGTAATCTACTCGCGCAAATGATTAAATTTGCGTTCGGTGTGAACACACCATTAGTGTGGGGCTATTTTGAGCCTTGTTAGTGGTATTAACTAGCGATTTTTATTTTTCATTACTCTATGCCCTATATACTAGCGTTATACGCCAAACAGTTTTTAGAGATAAAACTCTTTACATTACGATTATCATGAAAACAAATCTCAGAGAACGGTCGACTAGTTACCCGAAACCGCACACTGACTTTTGAATGACAATTTTTTTTGTAATGGTAAAGTTAAACACTGCTGTTCACTTTCAGAAGTAAAACCATCGTGTATTGCACATTGAATATCGGATTATTCAATATCATGCAGTAGATTAATCATTTTTTAGTGTTTACTACACACAAATGTTGTGAATCCTATACTAAAAGTTCATGAACAGCATTTATTAGTTTGAGCAGGTCATTGTCAGGCTTGTTTGTAAGGTGCGAGGAGTTTGTTGCCACTGTGTACAGGTCTGTGTTTGATGTACCAACCCGATCTCACGGGAATTCGTACGAATTTTACGAGGTGGCTAATTCGTAACAATTCGAATGACCTCACTCGTACGAATTAGTACGATTTTTGTGAAATCGTACATATTTTACGAATTGGCCAATTCGTATGAATTCATACGATTGACCTACCCCTAACCCCGCCCCTAAACATAACCGTCACGTGGGTTTAGGCAATTCGTACGAATTCGTACGAGTGAGGTCGTATGAATTAGTACGAATTAGCCACTTTTGAATCACTCGTACGAATTCGTACGAATTGGTCGTGAGATGGGGTAGTACAGCTGTCATTCATTATGTCTGTGACACCTTATGTGATAAACCTCTCTGATTCCTCATTTATTTAATCCTGCTTAAACATACGAGACCTGCGGGTGTCTGCTCAGATCCTCATGCCAAGGCATGAATACTGAAGTCCTTCTGGTCATATGATGCATTCTGTGTACATGTAAAAACAGCCACCCAAGCACACAATTTTAAACACAAACATTCAGTTACTGTGTTTTGGGGAGCTTTACCATTCCAAATTAAAGTCAAGTTGCCCAGTCTGCCCCCTATTGGCTCTCACATTGAACTGCAACTCACACTTAGTTCTCAAGAAGGCTTTTGATAGACAGCTCCCAGACAGGTAAGTACATCCACTGAGACCACAAAGCTGATGATAAGAGAAGCATTCAGAGCTCCAGAACCTCAGCAGTGTGGGAACAGCTCACTCAATCTCAAGCTAAAGAGGCTATCTTATCAAAACAATGTTTCTACGTCAGAACAGGATGATAAAGGCAGTCCGCCTTTATCATCCTGTTCTTACTAAGTAACATTGGTGGGAAGGAGTGAAACATGTAGATGACAGTCTGTTATACATCTAATGAGCAGGTAAAATGACTATGGACCCCCTTGACATTACCAGAAATCTCAGAAGCGGAAGTCATCATAGTTGGGTAAATTATAGGTGAATGAAAACTACAAAAATATATATATAACTTTGTTGTGTTGTGTGTCCCATTAGCTCTAAATGCAAAATAAAAAAAAATCCGTAATAGTGTTTCTATGAAAAAAAAAGGAGCTGGAAAATGTTTTACGTTGATCAGAAGAGAGAAAAATGCCAACTTTGCTGTCACTCTCATTCTGTTAGAAACACTCAGTTTACAATAAACCATTTGTGCCAAAAATAAAAAAGTTATATATATATATATATATATATATATATATATATATACACACACACACACACATGTGCAGTTGCACGTATTGCAATCATCAAATGAGCTGTGATTCAGAGGGCCAACGGCAGGTGCGGGAAGTATAGAAACAAGCACACACATGTACAAGGTGAAGGAGGGGTGTTTAATGGGACCTCTACGGAGGCAGAAGGGAACATCTGTGGTCATTAGACTGCATACAAAAGGAGCCCCCCTAATTCAAACAGTCTCGGGGCCTCTTTGGACGCCCAGGCTCTGAAGCGTACCCTCCTAATTCAAGGCTTTCAGCAGCAATCATCATTAACATTTCAGTATGCGTGTGTTTTGTGTTCACCCCCAACCATCACATAGAAAGTGAAATAGGTGGCACACTAAAGAGTCTTTTAGTGATTTGGTGGTTCGTCAAGTGCATTAATTGATCATAAATTATGCGAAGTCTGTGCCAGGATCTTTAACAACTGTGCTAAAATTCAGAATAAATGATCCTTGTGATCTAACCCCCCCCCCATCCCCCCCCCCCCCTTTAATCTATGTAGTATTATGTTTTAATGCTTGTAATTAGTTTTGTAAATGCTGCCAATGTAAAAAAAATGCTTAAGTGATATATTTATTTATTATATATATTTTTTAAATTACTGTACTTCAATGTCCAGAGTGTGTAGTAAAAGGCTTGATCAGAATGAATTGACTACATTAAAGGGTATTTTATTATTTTTGGTTAAAAATATTAGCCGTATCCATATTTATCAGAGAAGCCTTACCTCTCCCCAGCACAAATATGGCCATGTATGACATGACAGGTTTAAACATCAATTGTAAGGTATTTATTAAAGGTTGCAGATATCATACAGCAGATGACACAGCGGTGCTTCTAAGGACACTATCACATAAACAGAGACTTTATGACTTTTTTAATCACAGGGGTATTGAAGAGTCATATTGCAATGGAATGGATATTGGATATCACATGTCTCATAAAGGTTCTAATATACACACTTTTGCATAACATTTACATGCCAGTAATGCTTTTCAGCAGTTAATGGCATTTTTTTTCCTGGTGCAGTTACATCCTTTCAGAGACAATCGCTCTACAATTCAAGCAATGCCGAGCAGAGTCGCTTTGCGTGCTGGGACTGATGATTGTCTCTTTCAAATTCATGTGTGGCCTTTCTCAAATCTAATTACTGCTTTGTGCCTTAGAAAAGCTTAGCGACTTTCTGGGAACCGGTTGCAGGTCTGGTGCAAGAGAAATATGAATATGTCTCAAATTAAATTCTGATATTTGTGAGCGGAGACTATTACAGTGGACAGCAGCTATGATCACTGACACATGGATATTAGCCCTGTACATGCTGGCATGCAAATGAGGCCACAGACATTAGCCCATGCTTGAGGAGGTACAATCAGTTATTATCAGCTCAATCAAGCACAGAGCTTTAGCAGTTTTAATGACCCACACGCCACCAGTGTAATGCAGAATGGCGCATATTTTAGCTTGATGGAAGAAGAGGGAGGAATGACTGAAATGTCTTTGTCTCTGTTTGGTTTTGTATAACTTTTCCTATTGTGCAAAATCTAAGCCTGTTTATTCCTCATGTTTTGTTTTGGGGCCTGAGCTCAAAAAGATGCAAAAATAGACTTAATAAATGGATAGTTCATCCAAAATGGATAATCAAATAATAATAAAATATTCTAGAAAAAAACAAAGTAGCATGTTTTCCACAAAAATATTAAGCAGCACAACAATGTTATTATCAATGTTGGTTTCAACAAAACGACAGCTTGAAAACAAAAATGTTGACGTCCTTGCAGCCAGCTGTCTTTCTTCAATGAAGATTTAAAGTGAAACTGATAAAAAGAAGTTATATTATTAGACATCCTTCACACCTGTCAGTTTAGCATCACACTTGCTCCTATTATCTCTCAGAATGTTCTGACGCTGGCTTCTGCATGTCTGGTGGCTTCTAAAAGCACCTCAATCATTCATATGAAAGTCATAGGGGGTGGACAAAATAACTAAAATGACTCATAAAAAGCTTCTAACTTTGAACCAACAAAATATTATACAGCTGCTGAGTGAGTCATTATTTGCTAATTAGTAGTATGTGTCAAAGATGCCTGACAAGACATGAATATACGCAACACAGGAGAGCAAATTGCAGGTGCACTGGAAAAAAAGAGAAAGGGGATAGATAACCTTACAAAAATGACAGCGTATGGCTTATCATGGACAAACAATTTAGAAAATATCGTCTACATTGGAAAAAGTACAGACTGTATATATGCATGCACCAGGCTGGGGGTTGGGGCCTTGGTATGACGGTAAAAGAGTAGCAAAATTTGAGAGCATGTAGATGTGAATTTGAGAAATTGTACAATAAATATTCGTACGCTAAAATGTACACAACGGAAAATGTAAAGTTGCGAGTTTCTAGGCTGATATGCAGGGAACTATATTCTCATTCCTGTGTAATAATCAAGAAACTTCACTGCCGTACCCTGAGTGCAGCAGGCACGATGACTACACAAACTTAGTCCTGGTCACGTTGGAAGCTGGGCACTATTTTCAGGCGCTGCGTCATAACATTACGCCTGCCGCACTCGTGGTACGACAGTGAAGTTTCCTGATTATTACGCAGGAATGAGAGTATAGTTCCTAGTCATATCAGCCCACAAAAAAAACGCAACTTTACATTTTCCGTCTGTGTCTTAGTGCACGATGTAACTATAGAAGAGTCAAGTTTTAAATAGGAAAAATATCGAAACACTTTCGTTATTTTTTTGGGAGAAATGCTAATGGTCTTGTACACTTGTGTACAATGTATGCTAAGCTATGCTAAAAGTGGTACCGTCAGAACCGAAGATCGGCTGAATGGATTCAAAAAAGGTAAAACTCAACAGTTTAATTCTGGGGGAGTAAAATGAGCGAATTTCAAAAAAAAGTGGAGTATCCCTTTAAGGATAATTTTTGGCTTCAATATCTCCTGGAAAAGAGGTTTTCCCCAGTGTAAGATATCACACAGCACTCGTTCCCTCTTCTAAAGAGAATCGAGTTCGTTTTGCATCTAAAATATCGTGAAAAAAGTCAAGGCACGAAATTTGAAATTGCAGTGACAGATTTGAGAAGTTGCAAGTGCCTACTTGAGGTTGTACTGCGAGTGTGAATGTAAGAATAATTGCAAATATATGTTACAAGATTGTGTCTGTCATTGTATTTTCGTGAATGGCATTTTACACATTTACAGGTTTTCACATTGAAGCTGTGAGTGTACATTTTAGTAGTACAATTACAGATATTTATTGATCAAGTTCAAATTCACATCTACGACCTCTCGAGTTTTGCTACTCTTTACCTTGTGACAAATTAGACAGGGGGTCCTGCTTAGAATATCTGTACACTACTGCTCAAAAGTTTGAGGTTGGCAATATTTTTTGCCAAGAGATAAATCTCGTATGGTCACCAAGGCTGCATTTACTTGATCAAAAATAGTACAATTGTACAAAAACAGTAGGATTGTGAAATATTACAATTTAACAAACTGTCCTCTGTTTTAATATATTTCAAAATGTAATTTATTCCTGTGATAGCAAAGATGATTTTTCAGTAGCTTTCACAGTCTTCAGTGCTGATTTGGTGCTCAAGAAACTTTCTTACTATTTTCAGTGTTGAAAACATCTATTTATTTGAAATACAAAATCATTTGCATCAATATAAAGTTTTTACTGTCACTTTCGATCCATTTAATGCGTCCTTGCAGAATAAAAGTCAAGTATTTAAAGTATTTTAAAATGACACAAACTGTACTGTACTGTACAGTATATAACATGACAAAGAAAATCATCTAAAAACTACCAGACGTAAATGCAGATGTGTCTGTCTACATCAGATCAAATCACACTAGAGCAACTTAATGCCAGATATAAACAGAATATGTGTCCTCAGGCACTTCAAGATTTCTGTGAACTTTCAGGAGCCGTACCGGCACACACATTGAGCCACTCAGTCTCTGTTGAAGTGTCACATGTAACTGTCTATTAACTATTAATGGGGGTAACAACTGTCACTGAAATAACTGAAATAAGAGCCACTCCTCTTCACTAATCACGTTCAAGATGTCAGTAGTCTGCGGCGAGGGTCAGAGGTTAGATATGCCATTCGGCCAAGCAGATCTGGAGCAATTATGAGCAGCCTGCTTTAACCGTGTGACCCATGTGAGCCCATAGGACAGCTGGTATATATTGGTAATAAGTTAAAGCCATCATTTCTGTAAGCAGAGGAGAAATGATGGGACATAATTGACACGGCACCACTCCAAATGCCTCCGGCATGGCCCCAGTGAGGGGTCTGCCAAGGTCCGTGGGTAATGGCGTGAGGGAACATGCTCAGGCCTAACCAGAGGGCCAGTCCAATCTATTTCAATCAGGAGGGAATGTTTCACTTTTTATTACTTTTTCAATTCTCTCATTCCGATCAGCCTGGCCCAGATAACAGTACTATTAGCCCCTTAGATCAATGTGTTTTTATTTTCCCTGCCCCTCTTCCCCCTAATGCAACCCCCTCCCTCGACCCGTATTGGGTATCGGAAAACCAAATTACTTTATCTCTTCTCCCTTGGGAAGGCTGCCAAGGAAAAGTTGATTTGCAGCAGCGCAATGGCACTCCTTATCCTCTCATCTTCACCACCCTCTCTCTCTCTCTCTTTTCATCTCTCTTTTTGTCTGGAAGAAGGAGCCAATCAAAGTGCAATGAAAGAGGAAGAGGAAAAAAAGATGAAGACAAAAAATAATTAGAGTTCTGGCTGATGAGCGCAAGAGGAAACCCACGGCTGAGTAGGGAATCGCAGATAGACATGGACTCGATGCCCCCCTCTACGCTGCAACCAGCACCGCTTCACTTTATCTTCCAGAATTACAGCCATTTATCAGTCTGTGCAGAAAACTGTCAGCCCATTACACGCTCTCGCATGCAGGCGGAGGGGGGCGTCCCGTCAGAAGTGCTCCTAATGGCTGCGGCAAGTGGCCCTGACTGAGGGTCACAGAGGACATTCATTAGAAAACTGTAACTTGGCTAATCGCAGCTCACTTAACACCACATCATGGATGAGTGCCTGCCAATGGCACAAAAAGAGCTCCATTGTGTTGTCTGGTTTAGGTAAACAGTGCAAACGCACACCAAGGATAATGAATGACAGTTCTGGGGGAGACACGGGGCACTTTGAGAGACAATTGCGAGTCCTACTAATTCCTTATCTACTCCACCACAGCTATTATCCTACAAGTTCAATCAGGGTCCCTCATCATAATAGGAAAAACTAGGTCTCTCTTGTAGCCCACGTTTACATGGTTATCTTTGCCTGTTGTTATGTGAAACAAGTTTGTAGGCCTTGTGCAGTAGCAGTGTGTTGGAGGTAAACATGATCAGGCAGGTTTAATGAGAGCTCTGGCAGGAGAGCCGAGTTTTCAGTTTAATCTCCTTTTTTTCAAAAGTTTAGCCTTAGTTTACACTGCAGGGGAAATCATCTTTTTCTTAAATTACATTTTTTAATTTATTAAGTTACAGACTGCAGATTGCAGTTGATTTTGCTAACACATCCATGTTGGATTTCAAATTGTTTATAGATTCGCCATGTGCATGCAGTGGATGTTTGATTATTGGGGGCAGCATATTTGAACACATTCATTGCATACAACATTGTAAAAAAAAAAAAAACAAGCAACAGAACAGGTATTTTTTAATGGAAAAAGACTTTAGCTGAACACCTCATCTGACTTGGTGCATACGAATTATACACAGTTGAGCCTACTACTGTAAACACACTCACGATGCTTGCCCTGTCCCTGCTTCTTCTGATTGGTCCACTGTTTTGAAACTGTCCTTTATTAACTGCTCAGGGTTGCCAAGTCTGCTGTTTTCCTGTGGAATTGGGCTACTTTTAAACTGTTGCTGTGGGTTCATTTTTATTCCCCCATGGATTAAAGGAGAACTCCGCTCAATTTTAACATTGAGCTAATTTTTTTGTACATTTGGAGTGCTGTCAGTACAGACAAAAACGACAAAAATCAGTGTTGCCTACACCGTGTTATCGTCTTTTTAAAATTCGCACCCTGTTGACTTCAATGGGGCAAGTTCTAAACCTGCTTTTAGCCTCTTAACACCCTTCATTTGTCATTACGAGTGCACAGCCATGTGAGTTGTGTTATTAAGAGTGACCACGGTCAATCTGACTGCAGTAGATGTGAAAGATATGAATAAATTGATGTTATTTCAGCTCACATACCTCTATTTGCTTGCTGTTTTCGGTCGAAGCCCACAGTAGTCGATTGTCAATCTCACGCGCGCGATCATTAGTGAATATCATCTCAAACCTCCTCCGTGTGTTCAACATCTGATTCGGATGTAGTATCAATTTGAGCTAATAATCTCAGTGCACCACACAGTGGTAGGTTTTAAATGATATTCACCAATGATCGCGTGCGTGAACTTGACAATCGACTACTGTGGGTATCGGCTGAAAATAGGAAGCAAATCTTGCTTCCTGAAGCCGATCTTGCGCATCATGTTTACGATGGAAATACAGCACAGTGGAATGCAAAAACGAGTTCTGTGTGGACCTTGTATGTTTAGGCCAGGGGGGAAAAAAAATTAACACACAACGCAGCAGAATGCAAAAATGAGTTCCCTGGTCAAGCTTAGAGTACAAATAATTCATTGATAGTGCAAAGAGCTTGCCTGCTTATCTTCATCTGTGTTTGGATCAGAAATCATTTGGCTTGGCAACAGTAAATGGAGGTGTATGGATCCACCTGTTCCATTAAATTAGTTCTTCCCTTCCTCCAGGTGACCCGTCATTGTCAATATTACCAATGCAGACCACTCACCTCAGTCTGACTAAATAGTGTTTGACTTCGCGACTTTAAGCGCTATAATTGAGTTCATTTCACAGTTAACCTTTTTAGGAAGAAGAACCATGGACCTTATTTGCAAGTATTGATTGCATCACATGCTAAACAGTCTCTAACATATCTGAACCTGGTCTTCCTTCAAGCCATCTCCATATCTCTAAGGGGTGTGAGGCCTCATAAGCTCTATAATCTGCATTAGAAAACATTTGGATAATGCTATTCAATCTGTACTCCATTGTTCTCACACTAGGGAAAATTTAGGTTGATGCAATAATCATTCTACAGAGAGAGACATATAAAAAATCTATTAGTTATGTTGCTGGAATGTTTTGTGGAAAAGTGCAAATAAATGGCTCTAGAAGTCCAAAACTCCTATGTCGCAGATTGTGGGTGTATGATTGGCAGCACCAACTAGTTTAATACAAAACAATCAATTTTAAATGACTAAAATACCTAAATAAGTCAAAGTTACATCATTACACAATAAAACCTAACCTAGCCACATTGGAAATATGTGCCTACATTTCTGCAAAACACATAGGCCTACAGTTAATTGAAGTTTCCAGCTGAAATAAATACAGGCAGTAAAACACAAATAACATTTAAATATTTTCACATATATAATAATTACATGGGCAAATTAATTGATTAGTCATTGATTTGATTAGTTTCCCTTTGAAAGTGTCACAAAATGCAATATCATTTTGCAGAAATATCGGCACAGACCTGTTTAGCAAACCTGTATAGTGAATATAAGTGCAAATTATCTTCTCTGCACATGGTGAATAGATACTAATATTTATTTATCCTCCACAATTTGGCTGTTGGGAGACTTTTGGTTGAACACCTCCAAAGCTAACTTTGTTGACATATAACTAAACTAAATGTAACACTACTTAATGATGTCACTTCCTGTCTGCAGTTAAGCTAACTTTAAAAAAAAAAATGATTTTCCCGTGCTTAATTTATCTGCACACTGAAACTACATGCGTTTTCTGTTCGTATAGCCTTTAGGCAAAAAATAAATAAATAAATAAAAGTTGAGTAACATTCCCAATGACTGGTAAAGGAATGTTCCTCCTCGCACCAATCATGGTTACTGTCTTTAGCCTCTTACATGCTAATGACTTTAGCATATCCTAAAACACTCTGTAAATCTTCAGTTTGAGAATGGTGGGCAGCTTAAAGAAAGGCCATGTATGAACCACAAATGAAATGAGATCTCCACAAAGAGCCCCTTAACAAGGACTTCAATTAGAGAAGGCCAATTTATCAGGGCTGGAATGACGAGCCCGTGGAACCAGCATGGCACAAAGCCCTGCTGAGACTGCAGTCTCATTATACCCCTGCAGCCCATGGGCTAAATCTACCACTCCACATTCAACCCCTGCGCTCTTGCTAACAGACATATGTAGCGATCCGTTTCACAGGGCCTCTTCAGTTAGACTGGCTGATTATTCCAGAAGATTTAACAGGGCTCTGTAATGGTGGCAAACACACTTGACACTGGGCCTACATGTTTGGGTTGGCGACCGTAGGCTTATTATGCTTATCACGCAGACAGACTTGTCTATTCTGGATCAATGCTGTCTGATTATTAACTTCAGTACATATTATTTAACATAGCTCAAAGTGAAAAGTACCATTGAACGTGCTATAACTCCACTTTGTGCCAGAATATCTCTGCAGGTTTTAAGACCTGTGCTCAATTTCCTCTCCTAGGCACTGATCCAGAACCATATAAATAATGGTAGATATGAATAACATGCACTCCATCAAATGAAACAATAGAAAGCATTGAAGGTTGAAAAACAATGAATGCTAATAAATACTGGCCGCTGCATCGATTTGTTCTTCTAAGTTGTTTTGTTTGATTGCCTGGCTGTTTCTTTTCAATGAAAGCAATGTAATAAGATAAGCTGTAATGTGTCCAGCATCAGGTTTGCTGACGAGGCCCATCTGCACCTTGTTCATGTATCAAATGCTTGACTACTCATCAGTTTGTGGATTTGTGTTTCTATGAAAATCAATAACCTCAGACTAATGGGTTACCCTATCTACAGAACAAGTTGCAAATGTTACAGGTCTTATATGATGGCCTCTTGCCATGGGACCACTAAGGTCATTATCTTTGCCTGCATCAAAAGTATTTAATACATATGCTTATACACACAAAAAAACATGTTTTTCACATGCTAGATATTGCCTACATCTAACTGTGAGCAGCAGTCAATAAATAAACATAATTAACAGCTTAATGGTTCCATTGCATCGGAACATGATGTGTAAAAAATGGCAAGGTTACTCGTAGCTTTGCAAAAAGTGTTCCAACAGCCAAATTGTGGAATAATGCATTTAATAAGATAAAATTGAAAACACCTCTTGCAAAACGTAAAGGATTTTTTTTACAGCAATCAGATAACAGGCCTTGACTATTAAACAACAATACTAAACATTTATTTAAATGTCAAGTATTGTTAAAATTTAGTATCTTTTTTAAATTTAATTCATTTTTACCACTGAAAAAAGCATAGTTGATTAAACGTTGTCATAAAAACAACCAGACAGTTACAATGAAGTCTCACGATAGTTTACAGTATTTGTTTGATTCGCTAAAAAAACGCTGATTCAGTCATTCATTTGGTAATTGGACTAGTTGTTCTGTATGTGCTTGATTCAATAAAAAGTTTTTAGTTCGGGAATCAGACTACACTGGTAAGTTTCACTGTTTAGCAATTTGCAATTTGTAACTATTTTACATATTTGGTTGGTAATTCATACAATCCAATTCATACATTTTCATATGATCTGCTTATGCCCCACTGAGTTAGGTTTAGGGGTGGACCTTCATGCTTAAGTTTTTCCTAAAAATGTGTGCCGTTTTCATACGAATGACATGGTAAAAAATTATACTCATGGATTTTCTAATGAGATCAGGCTGGCGTATCCTACTATTTCTTCATCTGAAAAAGTTGTGACTCCATTGGCAGCATGAATGCATCCTCAAGAACAGCCATTAGGTTATTGCATTAAAAACTGATTCTGATATGAATCTGTTGTGCTGTATACAATACAGATAACAATCTCTAACAATCTCAGGTACAAATAACAATCTCTCTTACAGTATTTTCATACGTCACAAAGGACACCGCCTGCTATCCTTGGCTAGAATGTCAGCTTTGCTCGTTTTGAAATGGATAAGTACGAGCATGGCAGAGCATATCAAATGAGCAAACAATAAACACTGAAATTGTGTGTGTGTTGGCATGTGCGATACGTCCTGCAATCATATATGCTTTGCTCTGGCAGCCCCTAAGACACTCCACATATGGACTTGACAGCTTAGCGCTTTCTCTCCCGCTGTTCAGCCGGTGACTGTTAGCTACCTGTCTGCTGGTGCTAATTAGCCATCTCTTCCTATCACCCAGATGCCTTCAGGAAGTATCACACATGTACACAGACATGTGGTGTACAACAGCCAAGGGAATGGCAATTGCAAAGTAAAGGATTCAATTCATACCATTTGGTATTTTGGGGACAGCATGGGAACAAAAAAGAATTCTCCGGGCTTTAAGAGCTTTACTTTACAATGTTTGCATTCCTGCAAAGCCATTACACATGTCATTAACTACATTTTTTGTTTCTAAAGTTGTACCTCAACTCTGCCCCCGAAATAACACTGTCTGGACTCAGAATTAAAGAATTTGTTTGGGTTCTACTTGGAATTCTTTATCACAGAATTTATGGCCATGATCAATAATGCACAGACATAATATCTGAGAATAACAGCTTGTACTTGCTTCTGTTCTGTCTACAAGAACAGATTTGGCTGTATGCTGTCAGATAAAATGTTCAAAATTGATTCAACAGAAAAAGCTTTCAGAGAATGCTTCAATGAGTATAGTCTGAAAAGTTTAGTCATGCTCTTTGGTTAGGAGTTAATAGAACGCCTTTTTTTCTGGGTGAATGTACTCTATGACCCTGCGCTCAAACACAGAGCTGCCCGCTCTTCAAGAGATCTGAACGAAAAACAGAAAGAAACTTCAGAAACAGAGGATGATCCTCAGAAAAGGCTAAATTCATCCATGTCTTTTCTATTTTGTATGCTGTGAACAGTTGTAACCTGTTGAATAAATCATGTGGCAAAAAAGTGAAGCACTTTTTTTCAGCGAATAACATTACAGTATTTTCGTCACACGAAGCTATCATATTTACATTTATGCATCTGGCAGACACTTTTATCCAGAGCAACTTATAATGCATCCAAGGTACACATTTTCTTAGCTCATTCCCTGGGAATTGAAACCATTACTATGGATTGCTAGCGCCAAGCTCTTGTCACCACCAGCTCTATTCACTCTTCCCGCTCATTCACTCACTCCTCCCACTTGTTCATTATCACCGGTGTTCTGATCACCATTACCTGCACCTCATCATTCCATCTACCTTTATATTCAGCTCCCCTTCACACACTCATTGTCTGGTCTCATCTCCACATGACACAAAGACTCACCACCGCTACTTAAAAAGCCGTCATACAACTGATGCTTTACCTTTAACGTCAGTTAGGTGACTGGTTAGGTTTAGGGGTAGGTTTAGGACTGGGGTAGAGTTAGGATCCCATAACCTCATCTACTAACGTTTAAGGGGGCCCTAAAAAGGTGAATATTGACGTATGGTCAAAAGACGTCCCAAAACGTCAGTTATATGACGTCTTGGGATGAGACTGCGCTGTCTAAATCTAACGCACATGGCATCCTTTCGTGTCAATAACACGCTTCGGTTATGGGTAGGTTTAGGTCTGGGGTAGTGTTAGGGACTCTTATTATCCATCAGCTAAGTTCCCATCTGACTATCATCTGTTTAAACACTCACCATATCTCCGTCTGCTTCTGGAAAACCTGTTAATAAACATTGTTACACTTACCACCTGTCTAACTCCTGTTCCATCTGTGACAGCTCTATTGTTGAACTACAGGAATGCTGAAGCATGCAGCTTCAGAAGACTTGTAATATAGTATAATACCTTATGGTGCTTTTAGAGCATTACAATAATTGTCCTGCCAACATTTTATCTGCTAGAAATATGAATATTTTCACTGAAGCTTTGAAAATGTCTTTTTTTTAAATTGCAAAAAGCTGGAAATTATACTGCTAAAATGTAAAAATGTATGGAAATTATGACATACCGTATGATGCAAAGCATTAGTCTTGGTTTGTGATTTTAACACATTCCTGATACTTTCAAGACCATTACAAGTCATTTTTGTTATCAGTAGTATTTGCAACAGCAGTGTTCAATACATTACAGAAAACAAAGTTTGTAAGGCATACAAAATGGATGCATGAGATCGATGAATGTAATTTTTTAGTGGCAATGCAGCAGTGTCCCGAAAGGAAGAATGACTGTTCTGTCAACTGGTCCAAAACTGACTGTTCATCCTTTCTGCTGACCCCTAGCTGAAACATAATCACTTGTTATTCAATACTCCAACACGAATCTATATATCTAGCAACCTACTCAAGAAAAACTTTAAATCAAAGACAGTCAGATCATCATAAACTATAAATTATGTTGTGCCTTGGGCAACAATGTGTCCTAGTCTCATCATCCCAACAGTAATTCTCCAATAACTCTTGTGCTGTTAGTTTATTGCTGAGTGTTTTATGTGCTATAACGGGTGGAAAATTTGATTTCAGATGCTGATAGTGATGATGTGATCATCATGCAATTTACTAATAGCACCAGCTAATAATTCACACCCCACATTGCAAAAAAGAAAAAAAACCTTTAGGTGTTATAAATCCTAAATGTTGAGACAGTATTACAGAGCAGTGGGTGTGTGTGTGTGTGTTTGTTTTGGAGAACAATTTATGAGATTAATACATAAACCACAGATATGCTGTACACTGGCTGTAATACATTTGTGCATCTCTCTCCTATAAACGCTGATCTAGTAAAACTGCATTGTTATTTTCTGTCAGAGAGGATGCAGGTTGATATTGGCTCTCCGCTGCTGTAGTTGACCCTGCGCCCTGCGTTTTGCTGAGAGAGGTGAAGATTTGACACTCAGCGGGTTATACTGTAACACCCCTGCTGCTCCTCTCCCCTTGGCCTGCCTCACAAACCTCTGCATCTGCTTTTTAAAGCAGCGGCTTTAGGACTCAAACATATGGTGCTGCAGTGCAATCAGCCTCCTTCTCTTTCTGCAACTCAAAGTAAAAAATAAAGCTAGCTGTTATTCCTGGTGTATCATGTTATCACTGCAGCCTTAGTGGAAAACCTTCTCATGGAGCTTGAAGACTACACATATTTGAATGTGATGACATTTTTTCTATGTTCAAATTCTTTCTCCTATTCCATCTTGAGAGACATTTCGAGGTCAGTAAGATACTATTACACTTATTCAGCAAGGATTCATTACATCAATCAAAGTGTAGTAAAGAAATTTGAAATGTTAACATTGATAATAACAAATGCATATTAGAATCACAGGAATAAATTGCATTATAAAATATATTAAAATAGAAAACAGTTCTTTTAAATTGTAAAAATATGTCACAATATTACTGTTTTACTGTGTTTTGTAGCCCTTTATTTTACAGTTCTACTCCCCATGTTCATACTATGTACCTCTTATAGGAATAACAATAACTAGGTCCTAACCTGAACCTACCCCTAAACCTAACCTTAAATCATAGTTACCTAATATTACCCAGGTAAGTACATTGTAAGTTCACATAAGTACACGTACTGTAAAATAAAGCGCAACCATATTTTTTTTTTATCAAATACATGCAACATTAGAGCACATAAGAGATTGTTTCCATTACATCTAACCAAACTCATGGCTTTGAATTTTGGATAGTTTAGGATAATAACTTGCAATTGGACAGAATTGATTCAATAGATGAAAATCTGTGTACATAAGCATAGTCAATTCACCTATAATCAATAGGTTCAGTCTTGAGTGACTGGTTTCGAGCATGCCACCTGATCTGATCCAGAGAAAGTCAAACCCCCATTTATGCTAACTCAGCCTCTGACCACAGCATTAGCCGCCCCGATTCTTGACATGATGTGGTGTGGCCTTGTACTTAACATGTTAATTGCTATTACATTTTCCAATGGCTTAGTGAATTGTTCCCTGAGTGTGGTCACTGACATCTTGACCTATTGTAAATTTCACGGTGATGTATTGGGATCGTCCGGCGGTCGTTTCTATCGTCATAATAGTAAAGCTCTGCGGTGAGACCTCATGCATATTTCAGAAGCCCAATTAACCTATTGCTGACCCCAAAGAGCTTCAGAGCTCTTATGGAGCCAGGTAACATCGGGACTGTGTGGGCCGTTTGTAGCTATCGTCTAACTTCCACCAACCCTAAGCCAGCTTTTCCTCAGCTTGAGCGTTTTCAGTGGTCATCGACTTATCAAATGAAGATGCAATATCTTTGTTGAGGCTCACATACCCATTGTTTGTGAGGATAATGTGATGAAAATGCTAAACAGAAACTGTATAATATTTCCATTGTTCATGGAACATGACTTCTGCTATTCTCTGACGTCTGTTTTCATTGTTTAAAGATGAAAGGAATGATTTCCATTCCATAATGGAATTTAAATTCAAATGTCAACAGCAATTTCTCCTGCTGCACGCCCATATTTCTGCCGCTCGGAAAGTTTGGGTGCCCTTGCTTGCCTTTGCACCTCCAGCTGTGTGTGTTTTCTTTTTTTTCTTTTTTTGCATTTTCATCTCTTTAGTTCGCATCTTGTTCAGTTCTTCCATCACAGAGATCTACAAGCATTGAATTAAACAGCAGGCTGTCTCTGTTGAAGGGAACTTTGAATAAATGGGGACACCATGTTGGCTGAATTAAACTCTCAGTGATTTTGGTATAATTTCACTGCTTCACCTTAAGCTCCTTGTGGATTTCTTTTCCAAGTGAAATCACCTTCCTGCATACAGATGCCAAAGTAGATATGAGTCTCCGAAAGGGGTCACATGGAAATGATGGACATTTGACACACCAGGTCAAAATAAGCTGTGCATGTGAGGGTGTTTCTTCAACTGCTGGCATTTTATCTCCATATATCTCACGTATTTCAACTTCTTCTTTTGTTTTTTTTGTATTAAACTGGAAATCTGTCTTCTTGTTTCTCTTTTCCAAAGGTCTTTCCAAAACTGTCCCATATTTTTACCCATAAAAAACACAAATTTACCCATAATCTTTTTTTTCTCTCCAAAAGTTATAGTGTACTTAAGATAAAAAAAACAGAAAAATAGTATAGCAGAACATTTTGTATAAATTTGTCAAATATTATTTACACTACCGTTCAAAAGATTAGGGTTAGTAAGATATTCTTTTTTAAGAAATAAATACTTTTTTCTCCAAGAAAGCATTAAATTGAACAAAAGTGACAAAAGATTACAAAGATTTCACATAAAAGTGCTGTTCTTTTAAACTTTCTATCAATCAAAAACTAGAAAAAAAAAAATTACAAAAGAAAAACTATAAATCATCAACATTGATATTAAAAATAAACATTTCTTGAGCATCAAATCAGTATATTAGAATGATATCTAAAGGATGACGTGACACTGAAGATTGAAGTAATGACTGCTGAAAATTCAGCTTTGCCATTACAGGAATATATTACATTTAAAAATACATTAGAATGGAAAACAGTTGTTTTAAATTGTATAATATTTCACAATATTACTGTTTTTGATCAAATCAATGCAGTCTTGGTGAGCATAAAAGACTTCATTCAAAAGATTCACAAAATCTTACCACCCAAACATCTTTGAACAGTAGTGTAAATGTTTGTATTTTGGATACATAAAATGCTAACAATGAAATGAGTGGGTTTATTTTCCAAAAGTGCTCATAGTTGAAGAAACACCCAAACTGAAACATGACAGTTGGCCATCCTGTTCATCAGATGCTCTTTTATTTTGAGCTGATGACTGAAGTATGGATGAAGAGGTTCACACTCTTAAACAGGTCACACGCAATCTTTCTCTGCACTCATTTCTCTCCTTTTTCTTTATTCGCTTGATGTTATGCTGATGAGAGTTCGCTCCCTGTGATGGCCCATTTGACCAAATTTCTCCTGTGAGGGTCATCGGAAATTTGATTCAGCGCCCCCGAGGGAAATAAGAATGGCAGAAGGAGGCTGGCGAGGCCCAGGTTATAGAGCCACTTGGGAGGGGGAAAAGAAGGAAAATGGGGTGGTTTCCCATCAGGCAAAGCAATAACCTCACCTCCGTTAGGCGAGCAATAATATCGCCACAGGACCAAATAAAACTGAGAAGCTTCACATCAGCACCACTTTGAAAGCCCACTGACTTAAACAGTCGCAAAGTACAAATGCTTTTGGCATTTATGAGCCGCTGTCATACAACGGGCATCAGTAATTCCACAGAAAATATTTCCCCCGGCCGTGTTGCTAAACTCTCCAGTTGCCTCTTCCACCAAACTGTACAGAAACAGCTGCTCCATTAAAAATAAAAAAAATGTAGTAGTCCTAGACAGAATTCCTGCAAATAATGCAGTTGTATATGACATAACGTCAGATATTGTACAAACAACACTTACGTGACAGTTATATTAACTTATTGTAAGTGCCTGCAGGTAGCAGTGTACACCCAGACTGACCCCAAAACACTGATGATATTTTATAGCCCATTATATCACCGTTCTAATGTGTCCCAGTCTTCACTACATTGTGATAAAATCAAATGCATCAATGTATTAAAAACAGACTTTACTGCCTCTCTGCACAAAATCTTATTTAGTAATTTATGCTGCATGGCAATTAGTTTGTAACTGTGTTTCTCTTACATTAGGTGATATTAGAGATTTATGATGTGATAAAAGTTTAACTTATTGGCCGTGTTTAATTATTATTCATGTAGAGACACAGGCAGGACAGAATTTACTGCATCTGTATAGAGCAGTCAGTGGCTTCTGCACTGAGGTAATTTGTGAGGTGGATACAGGCGATTAACGCACTCTTCTCTAGCTTTATCTTAACTTCATCATACCCCTTTTCCACTTTGTTCATGTTTTGAATTTTTTTTTTTTTTTTTTTTTTTTTTTTTTACAAAAATTATTAACTAAGCACCTTTATGCCATAACATGCTGCCAATAAGAAGTTGTGGGCTAATTAATAAAAATTAATAGCAATCAATTAATGTGTAAATGAATGAATGAATGAATGAATGAATGAATGAATGAATGAATGAATGAATGAATGAATGAATGAATGAATGAATGAATGAATGACACGTTGCAACATGGCATCCCGGTATCACGACAAGACGTGAAATAATCACGTTGGTCCACTTAGGAAAACGTATGTCACGATTTAACCCAGAGATACCCGGATGTTGACCTATTCTACACGTGACGCAATCGCCACTGCCGTAACGACCTATTGGTTTTCATTAAACCGAGAAAAATGGAATTTTGTTTTATTGACGATCACTGATAAATATTATTTAAGATGCAGAAAACATTTCTTATTTTCAAGGTGAAAAGGATTCAATTGCCTTGATCCACGCCGAAAAAAAAAACGTCTAAATGTCACGTTTTTAATGAAGTAGCAGCCTAATGAGACATGTCTATTTTTCCGGCGTCCCCTATACATACTGCCAAATAAAAATCTAAATATGGAGTTTTTATATTTTAACATATGTTAAGCAACCTCTTTTATTTTAAAAATGTGACATTGATTTCCTACAACTGTTCAATAAACAGTTAAAATTAAATCACTTACTTACATTTTAGATGCAATGTCTGTTTTGTTCTGTTGGTTTCAGCAGTGAAAATAGTTCACACTCTCTGATAGTTCCAAACAAAAACCATAGCACAACCACGGCGCATGTCCAAGGAACACCTGTTTTCATTAATGAATGATTCAGCATTTTGAACGAATCAATTGAGTCAAAGATTCAATGACCCATTCACAAACAACATATGTCTCATTCTTGAATGAATCAGCCGTTTGAACGAATCGTTGCATTTATTTGATCAAAAATACTGTAAAAGTAATATTGTAAAGTAATATTGTGAAATATTGTTACAATTTAAAAATAGATGTTTTCTATTTTAATATATTTTGAAATTTATTCCTATGATGACAAAGCTGAATTTTCAGCATCATTACCCCAGTCTCATGATCCTTCAGAAATAATGCTAAAATGTTGATTTGGTCCTCAAGAAACATTTCTTATTATTATCAATATTGAAAACAGTTGTTCTGCTTATTATTTTTGTGGAAACTTTGATGTTTTTACAGGATTCTTTGATGCATAGACAGTTCAAAAGAACATAGCCTATATTACAACTGTCTTTACTGTCACTTTTGATCACATTTCCTTACTGAATAAAAGTATTAATTTCTTTTAAAAAGTACTAAACCTATATATATAACGTGTGTGTGTGTGTGTGTGTTTTATCACAAAGAATCTGATGTAAACATTATATGTAAAAGGAGCAGAGAGGCAGTCAATTTAAATATACAAATTAATAAATTTGACTATTGCCAGAAAATACATTGTCCAAATGTACATGGTCAACAGTAAAAACGGCAGATGTGAAAAGAGAAGATGCTACCTTAAATACAGTCATCTTTGGTCTGATACTTTTAAAGCTGTACGACTGTTGCTTGTCAGACTGTACAACAAACATGATCCCCACTGTAAGCTGACACAATGTGGGATCTCAGTTGTCATTAATGTCAGGCACGCAGAAAGATTCATCCAGAGTATCACATCATCAATTCATGACACGTTCAGTCTAGTTATGTGAGTTGCATTTACATGCGGGATAGAATTGGGGGCTATCAAACAAAAACAATCTCTAGATTTTTGTCAAATGATGTGTGTGTATTAGCAAGCGGTGGTTTGTTGTCATCTCACTAATTGCGCGGTCCTATTATTTTTTGATTAGATGGTTGTTGTAGAAGTACACTAGGACTGTGCTTCAAATCTACTGACAGTGTTAAAATTTCGTCAGATGTAAAATTTGATCACAATGGTCATTAATAGGTGGTGAAAGTCAAAGACTTCAGATTTTGCCCAAGGAATCTTTTAGGATTCACAACATTTGTCTCAGCAGAATTGTAGGCCTACAGTGTGAACCTGGCTTAATTCTCTGTCTGCAAAGAGACTGTCTGAATCCACTATCCAGTCCTCAGCACTGATTAAACTACCTTGAACACATACACAGAAAAATACAGGTCCATAATGCTTACGTCAGATTACCATTAAAAACGGTCTCACTACTGCCCTCTCATGGAGACCACAGAGAAAGTGGGGCATCGCACATGTTTCTGTGTTTACTGAACCACTGCTCTGACCACACACTTTCTCCTCCTGGAAGCTGAAAAGCAGGTCACTTCTGTTTAACCCCGGGGCCACTGTACTGTCGCCTCTGAGGACAGCCAGAGAAAGCCATTCAGCCAACTGATCAGCCACACTGACATAGCGTTCATAAATAATGTAGGCCGTGCAGGGAAGAGCTCCGTCAGGTTTTCAGCCTGCCGTGGTCGCTCAGGTGGAAGACGAAAACCTTGTGACGCCGTGGACACTTAGATCTGAGGATGACATTTGCAGAAACAGAGTGAGGGAAGCTGAGGACAGGGACGGAAGGAAGGCAGAGAGGGAAAATGACAGCATGATGGAGAGGGAACAAAAAGTGGGCAAAGTGAAAGGAGAAATGGTGATAAAAAGAAGGGGGAGGGAAACGGAACTGGTATGGAGGCTGATTTAGCTCCTATTGAAGTGTTCCAGTGGTGCTCGGGGTTAAAGAGCAAAGTGTGATGGATTCGATCTCATTAAAATGGGAAAGTGAGGCTTTAATTTCATGCGCATGTTCCATCTTTATTAATGTCAAAAGCAGCAGGTAGTCAATTGCATTAGGCCTTCGATCACTGCCTGTGCATGCCCCAATGACAAATATCAAGCCAGGGCATTGCTCTGAAGGAGATCGTTGTGAGTATCACTGGAACAAATTACTAACACATCATCTGGTCAGACCAGAGAAATCAAGAGTACAGCATGAGATTTAGGCACGTCGAAACAAAATCATTTAAAATGAAAATTCTGTCATCGTTTACTCACCCTCATGTCGTTTTAAATCTGTATGACTTCCTTTTTTCTGTGAGACACAAAACGAGATGCTTGAAAATATTTTGAAATATTATTCCCATTTAAAATAATTGTTTTGCTATTTAAAATATTTTAAAATGTAATTTATTCCTATGATGGCAAGGCAGCATCCATCACTCTATAGCACTTTTTTGTGATATCATAAAAGTATAATCAATTACTAACCCCACACATTTGAACTGTTTTCATTTTTTTAAATAACCAATTTTAACATCATCATTATATGATCAGTTTATTTGTTCATATGCAGTGAAGATGCAAATCTTGTCCTTCCAGAGGTGAGGCACCTTCAGATGCCCTGCCTAGCTATTGTTTTATGTAAAGTGCGAGGTGAAGATGGTAGAGAGAAGTGCCTATGCAGCCACTCTGCTGGAACATTGAGACTGCTTCTCATTGAGATGTAGCTGGCCTGTTAAATCCACATGCTTTACAGCACTTGTCAGTTCGATTGATGCCTACACATTCACTTCTGCAGGTGAGAAGAGGGGTAAAGCCTGAATTTTACGCACATATTTAATAACGTTGGTCACAAATCATTGGCAGGAACATGCATCACAGTATCCCAAAGAAATTGAGGCAAAGTCTGATGTTAGAGAAACAAGCGGCAGTCATCCGAACAAACCCATTTCCCATACCACTAATGCCATTCAGAGTATGTAAATGGTGTTTCAGAAGTGTCAGTGTTTTCTCTTTCTCCCAGATCTCTCCGATGCTTCTCCATCACAAGCCAGAAACATATGGACTGACTAATATTAGTGTTTTACTAGGCATCAAACTTTACTCAAAGTATATTTTTTTCTTGTAATATATAGTACCCAAATATTTGTGATCTAAAACACACTGAAAATAAAGTTTTAACAGTGGATTGGTAACTGAAGCATTAAATGTAAAATTGGAAACCTGGAGTCCACTAGACTGAAGTGATCAAGACTGAGAACTCACACCATAAAAACATTGTGTTTACAAAGATAAAATCAACTAAAATATGATGATGTGTTACAGTAAGAGAAAATTTGACCTTAATGCTCCATGACAAATGTATCCATCTATTACTGTAAATAAAAAAATAAAAAGCTAAAAAGGTAAATAAATAATGTTTTATTCATCTTAGACAGACCGACAGACAGACAGATAGACAGACGATAGATGGATGGATGGATGGATGGATGGATGGATGGATGGATGGATGGATGGATGGATGGATGGATGGATGGATGGAAGGGTGGGTGGGTGGATGGATGGATGGAAGGGTGGGTGGGTGGATGGATGGATGGATGGATGGATGGATGGATGGATGGATGGATGGATGGATGGATGGATGGATGGATGGATGGATGGATGGATGGATGGATGGATGGATGGATGGATGGATGGATGGATGGATAGATAGATAGATAGATAGATAGATAGATAGATAGATAGATAGATAGATAGATAGATAGATAGATAGATAGATAGATAGATAGATAGATAGATAGATAGATAGATAGATAGATAGATAGATAGATAGATAGATACTTCTTGTTCCATGAGATCATCAGCAAGCAAATCAGTAAAAGAAATGACAATGGAGTGAGATGAGAAAGAAAGAGACAAAATAATCCTGCGGAAGGTGGATTTGTGCAGATTCTGCCAGCTAGAAGGCAGTTCTTGGAGGATGGCATCCCAGGGGAGTCTCTGTCAACTTCTAACACATACCTCATTGATAAAGCACCGCCATAAAGGCTTCATAAATATGTATTATATTAGATACAGCTGCAGCCTATGACATTCTGCTCCATTCCGGGTCTCTGGTTTGAATGATTGCATGTCTTGTTTCAGAAGCTGATTCCACAAACCTTGATGTGTTTTTAAAATTGGGCTTTATCACAAATATTAGATTTCTTTCAGATATTTTAACTGATCAAATATTGCTTTTGGTCTATTTCAAAGCAAATTTTGATTGTTTTTATATAACTTTATGGTCTTTTAAAGGGAGACCAGCTGACATGCCTGTAGGCTATACATCAGAACTATATCACACACTATGAGGGTGTAATTGCTCTAATTTTGCTATTTAGTCCCTCTGGAATACCTGACAAACCTGACCTCCTGCTTCACGACACTATACAGAAAACTCATAGAGAGAGGTCAGAGGTCAGGTCCAAGCTCAGGGTTGACCAAGCAGTGAGAGCTGAGTTTGTGCAGCTGCCGTCTTGCCTGAACTGGTTTTTATCAAACCCATGACCTTTTTCCTTCCAGAGCCATGGAGCAATGCTGAATGGCTGGGCCACCTTTGAGACTACAAAAAATCCACATATATTAGTCTTGAACTATTAAAACATACAAAGTGCAAACAAAAAAATGAACATTCTGTCATCATTTGTTCCAAACCTGCACAACATGCTTTCTTATGAAGTTATTTATAGCACAAGATTTTCAGTGAACATTCTGAACAATGACTTTAATCTCAATCTGTTCCTAAAACAAACCTACATCCTCCTCAAACGATCACATTAAACTTTCCAGAAAGTAAAATGACTTTGATTGTCTTGTCAAGGTGCATCTGTCTCTGTCCTCAGGCATGAGAAGAATGCTTTTGTTGCATAAACCCAACAGAAAAACTTCTACCCCCGGCTCTGATCAAGTTCCAATAATGGATATGTGTGTTTGAGTTGTCTCTGTAAGAGATGGTCTAAGGTTTATAGAGGACCATTGACTGGAGAACAATACTAGAGCTCACTTCTCTATCTCTGCTGGTAAAAGTAGCTGCACTCTAGCCATGGTGGGCCCCTGAAGAGGGTCTCTGGAGAGTTACTCAGTGTTTGGACACCTGTTTGCATTTGCTTTTCCCTACTGAGTGAGAAAAAGGGGAGTATTGTGACTGGCCACCCACAAGGCAGACTGAAAAATATCTGCCACGCTAAGCAGAAGCGCCCCCTGTTTGATTATTGTGGTTTTGATCAACGTGAGCGCTCTACTACAACAATGTAGCATGTATTGATATAAAAAGTCACTTTTTTTTTTTTTTTTAGAAATGTGTTTGTTGAGAGCCACAGCTGCATCTGGAACTCAATGCTACATTGTTCAGTTCACTGGGAAATGTATTCAAATGTGGAAGAGATCAATACACTTATGCTCAAAGTAAGCGTTCTTAATTATTGGACGTGACAGAGGAAGTATTGAATTTCTCCTGTTCTGTTGACCCAACACACTGCACTGACATTCTGGGGGGGACTGGGATTCACTATCAGCCTGCCGTGTGTGTGTGTGAGATGATGAGAGATGGTAGAGTCACTGCTATTTAATCCATGAGAGCATTCATTGTCGATACAGAGGACTCTGGCAAGCATTTCAGTAATTTTACAACACTCATGGTTTTTACACGTGTTTATTCACTTTCCTACTCATGGAGCCTGAATTAAAATCTAGATGGTTCTAACTGAACTCTATTGTCACATTTCAAGGCCAAGCATTTAAAATAACAAATAAGCATTTTGTGATGATGTCAGAGTGGTGCCATCTCTAATAGGTGGTTTGCAGTCACGCGATTGTGTTGACGCGCGGAATGCAGATGGAGGGCAAGGAGCGAAGAGCGCAATGGACGAGATGGAGGAAAATACGTACTGTACTACTTTAGACGCTATTACAAGAGAAACATATTAACAGAAAATCTAAACATATGTTGGACGTGATCCTTACGTTATGAAGAGGACTGATTTTCAACTGAAATGAGAGATTTGTCTGCCATCGAGGCTGTAGATATCAGCAACTAACTCGTCTTACAGACATACTTTGACTTTACAAAGTTCGGAAACTGGTACGTTACACAAACAGCCACATAAGTGTATTTAAACACCTGAATAATGTAATTATAAGCCACATAAATAATGTATTAACTCACATTTGACGAAGTGATCACTGCACACACACACAGGCATTTTCCCATTCGGCTCCTCCCGACCTCAGACGTAGGTTTGCAAGGCATTTTTCCCGGTGTTTTTCTGTCAATTTCTTGTATTTTCCCCCCTTATGAACAACAACTTTTGTCACACGATAAAAACTCCTTGTGGTTTGATTGATTTGAGCAACCATAAACGATGTAAAACATAGGCATTTTGAGTGTTTTAGTGCAATATAGAAATCACTTCCTGCCCTCCATTTCCGTTTCACGCCATGGCAACGTAGTGGCGTGACGTCACGTGAAAACAAGCTATTACAAGCTGTGTTTCAAAAACTAGTGAGCTGATGAAGAGATGGCAGTTTAAGACACATTTCCTCAAGTCCAAATTTAAATTTCCTGCTGATGAAAAGATAAAACGTGAAATATGTTGATAATAAATATTATAAACTGCATTGAACAGTCCTGCATTGGAACAAAGCTATCAACTTCGGTAAAGAATGTCAAAATTGTCATGTCTATAAACAATGCAGGAACAATAAAACCCTGAGTTTAATCCAGTTAATGAGAAAATCCATTTACACTTTCCAAAAATAGACTCACTACTGACTCTTTTGATTCAAAGCAGCTGATAAGCATATGTCCAGTCATCATTCTTTTAACTAATCTAACTCTGACCTCTGTCCATGTGTTCACTCTCACCTTGTCTTTCCACCCCAGTCTAAAGACCTCTTCAGAGAAACTGTGCGCTATCTTTAGCAGCCTACACAATACAGTCTCCTTCCCTTGAGAAAGCCCCCGCAAACTGATACCAGAGCCCCTCAGCATTGTCCTCACGTTCACTTCAGACTCTGATTTACAACCTGTGTCAGGTAGCCAAAGCTCTAAATCCGCATCCTGCGTGGGGAGTCGGCGGAGGAGCGCCGCTGATTTAGGGTCTGGGGAGAAAGGCTACGAGCGTGGATATTGGTGGCATGAATGTGATCCATCCTATTGTTATCTATGAAAGTTCCTATAGTGCGCTGAAAATGTCAAATGAGCTAACTGTTTCCATTTCAGGAGTCAGTCATAAAATATAAGTAGGCCTACTGGCTGAAAATCCTCTCTATAGTTATATGGCAATCTTTTGGACAGATTATATTACCTTTGCACAATTTTTCATATACATATATATAATTGTCATTAATTACTCACCTTCATGTCATTCCAAACCTGGAAGACTTTCATTCAGCGAGTACTTTGTTAGGGCAAAAAAACTAAACATGCTAAATTATGTGTATTTGCGCAAAAACAAATTTGTACTCTTTACAAAATGACGCTTCATAAAACCACTGGAGTCACATGGATTACTTTAATGATGTCTTTGCTACCTTTCTGGGGCTTGAAAGCAGTAGTTGCTGAAGACAGAAAGCTTTTGGATTTCATTAAAAAGATCTTCATTTGTGTTCCAAAGATGAACGAAACTGCCATTAATAATAAATAAACATATAAAATATATACAATAAAAAAAAAAAACAAAGAAAGGTGCAATGTCTCAAAATCCTAGTGTCCCCAAAATTCAGTAATGTGTGCCTTATTCTGCAGAAACTAAATCCTTGGCATGCCCACCGCATTTAACTGTAAACAAACAGATTATTTGTTGAAAAAGATGTAAGTCTTGTCAACCAAACATTGTCCAGCTTAATTTGTGCGATTCATTGTTATTTGTGGTACATAATAGCAATTGTACTACAGATGTCTGACTGTATGCTTGTTTGTGTATGTTCATGTGCACATATCAATATATTTCTGACATTGTTGTGAGTTTAAGTGCACTGCTACAGGAAAGCTAAATCAGTAGCACTCAGGCCTCTGCTAACATTGATATTGCCTGACCTTGTACCTAAACGCCTGTTATCATCAAACAGAGATAATGCAAGTCTGCACTTCCTTCAGGGGTCAAGACCTCTGATAATGTTTTATGACCATCACCACTCCTCTCAGTGATTGGTATAATTGATAGGGAACATTTCATAGATCTCACAACAAATGAAGCATATTGAGCTCTAGCAGAAATGTGATTTTAGCACACAATTATATACACATACACATGGACATATGCTTTGCCTCCTGTGAGTTGAGCTACAAACTGAGAGAGCACACCAATACCCAGAGAGGAGTGAGGCTGTGACCATAACTGTCAGCAGCTAATAAATGTGTGAAACTGTGGCCTCTAATTTTCTCAATGACACGAAATAATGGGCAAAGCGTTCCCTTCTGTGAAAGACTGTAATGTACCATTCATGGCTTCCAGTGTGAACCATTAGCGCAACAGGCAAACTACGCATGCTCGTATGTCTTCAGATAAACGGAGCTGTTGGGCCCTCACATCATATGTGATTATAGGACAACTATGTCACTTTTCTAGTTTTTTCACAGGCAAAATGAATTTATCCTCAGGGAAATATTGGCGTTAGCTTGCAATGCTGTCAGTTATTGGGTAGTTGACATGACTTGTGAAGCAGTGGCAGCAGTACTGCAGTGTGTGACGTTCACAGTTGACCAAGATGACCAGAATTCCGAAATGAACACTGGAGATCTGTCTGTAGTTCATGCTGTCAATATATCATTGAAATTACTAGTGTTTAGTATAATGAGCAACAATATATTTTCATCCCACTCTAAACTGTAGTTAGATACGCAACTCTGAACCGTATAGACTGTTTAGAGTATCTCACAGGACCCTTCTTCTCCTAAAACTAACGATCATTGACTTGTATTTTTGAGACTTGTATTTTTTACGGGATTTTGTATTCTAATTCATATATAATTATTATGCATACAGTTGTTGGACTTTATTTATGGGTGAACTCACGTTGATTGGGTCACCTTTTTTTTCTTTGAGATGACGGAAAAACTGTCCCAATCAACCTGAACTCACCCCTATTGAAAGCCTACATGGAATATTTTACTTAAAAAAAAAATCACACACAATTTGGGGTAAGAAAGATAAAAATAAATAAATTAAAACTTTCATTCAGCAAGGACACAAAATTATTCTATTTCAAATTAATGCTGTTTACTTTGTGTTTATCAAAGAATCCCAAAAGAAATGTACCACAGTTCCAACAAAAATATTAAACAGCAACATTGATAATGCTAAGAAACATTAAGATTTGTAAGTATACAGTACTAGTATTAGTATTAGCTTGTTTAAATTGTGTATATGTATGTATGTATGTATATATATATATATATATATGACTATGAAGCTTAAAAAAATCAAATTGTTAAAAAATAAATAAAAAATGAGAGCCTTAATATTATCTATTACAAAAACACACACATATACCGTACCACTTACACGTTGTCTTGTTTTTCACATTTACATCCACCCCCACACTAGAGCTAAAAACATTAGCCAAATTCATTTTCTGCTTCATTAGGCCTCAGCGAGTTTAATATCGATAGAAGTGTATACACAGTAATTCTTCTGAGTTAACTATCATTATGTTATTAGTTGATTCAGCTCACTTTTAATCAGCGAAGTGATTTATTCCCCATTAGAACCCTGGACCTGCTCCATCTGCAAATTTGCTGAGCTAGCCATGCCATTAACTTTGATATTAGACTTAAAAATCTGTTACACAAACACACACTGAGTCTGTATTTCACTTCCACACACACAAACCAACAAAAAGAAAATCACTACAGAAGCAACCTAGAGATAAACCCCAGTTGTGAATCATCGGAAACTAGCCAACACATGGATCCTAATTAATTAAGCATTCCAGTCCCTGGTTGGAGCACTAAAAAGTGGGGAAATATTCTAAGGTTCTTGAAATGCAGATGCTTTTATAAACATATATTCCTTTCATATATCAACACCAGCATATGAATTGATATTTAATCCTCTTGCTCTGTTGAGACTGCCTTTGTTTTTATGTTCGGAGGTGTCCAAGACCCCAATAATGTATTTTTTATTATTATTAATAAATAAATAAATTTAATAAATCAGAATAAACAACTGTCAGGAGTGTACAGCTTAAGTTTGTATGCTAGTCACATGTATTACATTTATTCATGTTGTGTCTTAAAGCTGTTGTCCATTAGCCTGGGAAAACCCAAACAACTTTTAGCAAATTTAGTTAGTCTGGCAAAGAGCTCATTCAAGCCCATTTCCAATCCGTCGAAATCGCGGCACTAATCAGAAACGTTGGGGCGGGCTTTACGATGATGACAGCGCTGGGATTTTGAAGCAGATTTTGTAGCCTAAACATTACAAAGATAGATGCCGCCGTCGAACATCACTCGTTCGAATCAGCTATCGCGTCTGTTTTAAGCGATTTGAACGTTTCCTTTTTGTTAAAAACAGAGCAAAGAACAAAACTCGGAGAAATGTTTCTCCGCCGGCCGCCGCTCTGCATACGTCATCTCCTTCATCGCTCTGATTGGTTTTAGGTCTACCCGCGACGTCCGTTGGTGATGCCCCTCTAGAAATGATTTGTCTATGATGCTTTGCGAAACCATAACTCAGTTACAAAATCTAACGAATAAGCGATCGTTAGATTTAATGTGGGTCATGCTTCTAAAAAGTTGAATCTATGATTCTGGATAACAGTATCCACATCGGCGTGATGACTGACAGCTGCACATTCTCCTCAAACCATTGCATTCATCCGCGCTGTGCCAATGCCGAGGCACAACTCACGTAAAGGTGATAATTCCTCGACTAACTGCAATTGCAGATTTCGAACAGAGATGGCGACAAAGAGGAAAAACTACAGACTGCAGCTTTAAAAAGTATAATGTGACATTTTTATAGAATGTTAAAATAAGTTCTCAAAGTTATGGAAAATCATAAAGAAAATACCAATTTTAAATCTATTAAAATAGTCTTTGGGGTCTCTGAGAGCAAACAGAACATGAGTATTGAGCTTTGAACACATGGAAAAATAGAGGACGAAAACAAAGACAGGATAGAGAGAATAAATGAGTGCATGTGTTATTTATGTGAGCTGCTTGGAAATGCTGCTTATCCGCTTGCGATACTATAAAGGAGAATGTGGGTTCCAGAACACACTGAATAAGATTTGTTGGGGGGAGAGACACGTGGAAGGGTTTTAATGCTAAATTGAGTTAGATAGGCAGCGGCCTGTCGGAAAATGTGTGCAGGATGATGAATTATATATGAAGTTAATCTCAGCATGTCTTGCAACCCTTGATGGCTGCCTGGGGGGAAAAAAATAAGCAAAGTGTGGCGGCAGTGGACAAGCCTGACACATTTTCAGCCTCTCTGCTTCACACTCTGTATCCGCATCGGTGGCAGGCCAGGCAACGATATCTAATGAACAAGGGCAGGGATGGATGGCCGACCTACACACACTGTGGGAGATGGCAAGGCTGTGATATGCATCTGTGATGTACATGTGAATGGTTTTGTGTAAGGGAGAGGAGTTTTGATCATGTGTGGTCTAGAACTGTCCTGACATGCTATACACTTAAAAAAAGAAAAGAAAAAGGCACAATGAAGTTCCTACCCACAATGAAGTTGTATTAATTTTTACAGGATAAGGATTTGTAAAAGAAAAAAAATATTTTTAAAAAATAAAAATAAAAACAGTCTATAAATCTGATATATACATATAAATAGCCTATAAAATCATTTACAAAGAGCAATTTCTAGCCAATAAAATAGAGAATATTGAGTATTGGATGCTGGACATCACAAAAATGTTTATATAATTTGTTTATATATATTTAAATATAATTAATAAAAAAAAGTAATAATATACACTACTGTTCAAAGGTGTCGTTCAAATTTTAATGTTCACCAAATGCTCACCAAAGCAGCATTTATTTGACTAAAAATACTGTAAAAGTAATAATATTCTGAAAATGTTTTACTTTTTTATTTAAAATTTTTATACATTTACAAAATAATTAAACTTTTGATACATTCTTGTGTTAAGAATAAGTATTAATTTCTGTAAAAGGAATCATACTAAATCCAAACGTTTGAGCGGTAGTGTTTTTATGTTTATTTTAGATTTTTACTTAAATCAATAACTTAGACGCAAGATGATTAAGTGTTAATAAAACTAGAGATAATACAATTTCCCCTAGAAATAATAGATTTTAAAAACTCATTATATTTGCAGTCTCATACAAAAAATGCATTAAGATAACGAAAGAACTAAACACAAGCTTTCTGACCCGTGCAAAGTCACTGCTCTCTTGACAGTATTTATAACGTAATGTCAAGGAGCTCTACCATATATTAACGACATCTAACGCTTTAATCAATGCCAAATACACACACATGAATACAGACCTCTGATTTACAGCGGTAAAACCCAAACGAGAGTGAAGGGCATCATCATGTGCACTGTGTGATATACCAGTCAGGCCTAAGCTGTTTAACCGTGACACATGGAGCCACGACAACACCATCCAAGTGTGTGCGTGTGAATTTATGACATTTCGTGATGACTGAACGCACCTTCTTCCACTGTCGTCAATCAGCGAGTTTTATGAGTGATATCAGCAGACTGGCAGTGTCACAGTAAATTGGCGGGTCAGGGCTCACAGAGCTGATGGCTGTTGAAGGGGAGACAGCACACCAAGAGCTGAGTATCCCGTCCTCTCGGGCTACAACAAAGAGAATCACATAAAAGTGTTGGAGGTGTGTGGAGTTGTTCAGGAGGGAAGTAGTAACTCAGCATGTGCTGTCACTGTTAACCCAGAAGTAGTAAGGCAGCCATAAATCCACTTTGTTATAAACGAATAAATTAATGTGAAGAAGATGTGACATTTTCATTGGGGGAGGCTTTATAGGAGTGGACTGCGGTTATGTCTCTTTTACTGGGTAGAAGGTTCTGAACCACAAGTGAAATAGGAAGTTACGGTTTGTTTAATAATAAACACAATACTGTTTTATTTTTTATTTTATATATATATATATATATATATATATACACACATACACACACTGATGAGCCAAAACATTATGACCTATAATGGGAGGGATGTTATTGGTCTTTTTATTTTAAGGAATTACATATTTAAAGCATTAAAAGTGATTTAAGGGAATACAGAAAAATGAATAAGAACACACTTATTAAGTAAATTATTTTAAAATATGGGCAATAATATTTTATTTTAAAATATACATAGGCTACAGTCACGTCGTTCTGTGTTGTCAGTCACGACAACACGTTTCTTGTCTCTTCACATTCAATATGAATTACAAATCAGGTAAATAATATGTTCAATTCAAAATGGTGAATTTGGCCCCCCCATTTAGACATGGCCTACTACATTTAAGATGATGACACTGATCCACAAAGCTAATTGTGCCGCTGTTCTGCAGCAACACATAGCTAATCACTCAACTGAAAAATACTTAGTTACTCCCAATACTGTTTATAAGTAGCATCAAAGCTAGCGCATTAAAGGGATACTCCACTTTTTTTTTGGAAATAGGCTCATTTTACAACTCCCCCAGAGTTAAACAGTCGAGTTTTACCTTTTTCAAATCCATTCAGCCGATTTTCTGATATTCAGAAGAATATCAGCAACCAGACAGTTTCTGGTTTCATTGACCTCCATAGTAGGAAAAAAATAAAGAAAATATACTATGGAAGTCAATGAGACCAGAAGCTGTCTGGTTACTGATATTGTTCTAAATATCAAAAAAAAAAAAAAAAAAAAAAATCAGCTAAATACATTTGAAAACATTAAAACCCAACTGTTTAACTCTGGGGGAGTGGTAAAATCAATGAGCCTATTTCCAAAAAAAGTGGAGTATCCCTTTAAGCCCATATCTGTGGTCTCTGTCATAGTCAACATGGCCGACAACAGCAGCTCTTAACACAGTAGAAAACTCTGTGGAGGTGACCCTCATGTCTGCTTCTTATTGTGCACTGACTGCAGGCTGTGTCAATCAGTCATAAAGACATATAAAGGAAGTTCAGTGCTTTTAATCTTTTACAGATTCTTTTTGTCTGTTTGTGAGTGGCAGCGCATGTGGAAGATTCAGTCGAGTAGGACAGGTTGAGTACCATCAAAGAAAAGCAACAAAAAAATTCTTAGAGGGCATATGCAAGATAAGTTCTTGATCTACAAGCTAATCCAAGCCTTTCATGTTTATTCCATATGACATCAAGACCCTGGGGACTAATCATATTCTATAAGTGATACTAAACATGGACAGTATATTAAAAGTATAAACAATTAATCAAATGAAACAAAGTTAAAGGAATATTATGGGTCCAATACAAGTTAAGCTCGATCGACAGCATTTGTAGAATAAAAATAATTGTACCACAACAATTAATTTCCATTAATGTCCCCCTTTTGATGCTTTTATCCAAAGCGACTTACAAATGAGAACAATACGCTGATTTCACGCAGCTGCCATTTTGAAATTGAAAGCGAGGCTCCGGTGGGAAGAATCCCGGAAGTACAGATAGACAACAATGCCTTGCTTGGACTACCAACCTGAATATCAACTATCAAGCTGTTAAATGTCAGAGAAAGAGATTTTGTGCCTCTTTGAGATGGTACCACAAGACAACATTCGCTTGAAGAGTGCATGTTTCTGGAAGGCACTTAAGTCTGAAGTAGAGAGTTTAGGTAAAAGGGAGCAGTGCCAGTGGTTGTTCCGTAGGCCAACATCAGTGACTTGAATTTAATGCGAGCGGCAACTGGCAACCAGTGCAGTTTTGTGAGGAGAGGAGTGACGTGTGCTCTCTTCGGCTCATTAAAGACCACTCTTCCTGAAGCATTCTGGATCGGTTGCAGAGGTTTGGCAGTGTAGGCTGGAAGACCAGCCAGGAGAGCATTACAATAGTCCAGTTTGGATAGAACAAGCGCTTGAACAAGGAATAGTGTACCATGTTGATTAGGAATTAACCTCCTAATGTTGTATAAGGCAAATCTACATGCCCGGGCAGTTCTAGCAATGTGGTCTGTGAAGTTCAATTGATCATCAATTGCAACCCCAAGATTCCTGGCTGACCTTGATGGAGTTATGGATGATGAGCCTAGCTAAATGGAGGAGTTGGGATGAAGTGTTGGGTTGGCCGGGACCACAAGTAGCTCTGTCTTCGCAAGATTTAGTTGAAGGTGGTGGTCCTTCATCCAGCCAAAGATGTCTGTCAGACAGGCTGAGATACGACCTGCTACCATGGGATGTCAGGCTGGAACGAGAGGTAGAGTTGTGTATAGGAAAAGCCATGTCTCTGAATCACAGATCCTAGTGATGTCACGTACTGTAGATGGAATGGAAGAGACGTGGTCCAAGCACTGAGCCCTGAGGCACCCCAGTAGCTAGATGTTGGGTCTTAGACACCACACCCCTCCACAACACCCTAAAGGACCTATCTGAGAGGTAAGACTTGAGCCATTGGAGTGCAGATCCCAAGATGCCCTTCATCTTTAGGATTGACAGGAGGATCTGGTGGTTAACTGTGTCAAAGGCAGCAGACAGATCCAGCTGGATGAGAACTGAGGATTTGGAAGCTGCTCTTGCCAGTCTCAGAACTTCAATTACTGAGATCAGGGCAGTCTCAGTTGAGTGTCCGCTTTTGAAACCAGACTGATTGTTGTCCAAAAGGTTTTTCTGTGTAAGAAACGAGTTGAAAACAACTCGTTCAAAAGAAAATTCACTCGCATTTGCTGTCCTGTGCCAAAACATGAGAGCAGCTGCGTTCAGACCAAACCTATAATGGTGAGTCTGACCTGGACGCAACAGCGATATTAAGGTTTACGCATGCTGTAAGGTGAATGTAGTTTTTTTTTAATGAAAACTCTTTTTTTCAAATCTACCCAGATTAATGTATACTTAATGTAGACATAGCCCAAGACTTTTCCTTTAAATGGCAAAGAACACATCAATATCAGAGGTTCCACAACAAACAGCTTCCACACATTCAAACATTCATGATTCAACCGGATAATCTAATAATAATGTATCTGTATTTTGAATCCATTAGTCCAAGAGTAAATTTTTGATGCTATGGCTCTATTTGTGAATAATGTGGTCTGGCCAAAACAAGCACCTTGCATAACGCCAAATGCCAGAGATTAACGTCGACATCATGCTCCAAACTAACGACAACAGCATCACTCATGTGTGTACATTCTCCTCCCGTGGTGAGCCCAATAGTGTAGCAAAGCACATTCGTCTGGATGCTATAAGTCCTTTGTATCCCAGGCTCTTAATGACTCCAGGAGGAGTGCGGTGAGTAATGAGCAACTGGGTGTTTGATGAACAGCAGGGTAATTCTGTAAGCCGCCGCGTCGAGGCCCAGAGGAATTGAGAGCGGGCCACAGCTGAGGCTGTCGGCAGCCGCTGACAGGCCCTGAGGTTGATTAAAGTTGACCTTGATCGTGAAGTGAGGAAGAGGGAGAGAGAAAGAAAGGGAGAGAAGCACCGCGTGTGGCTGTAACCCCAGCTGGCCGTCCAGCAATCACCAGAAAACAGCGGCTGTTGGGCGAGGAGTAATTGCAGTGGAAAAGACTAAAGGAAATCAATGTAGACCGATCGATAGCAATTTGATTTTTTTTTATTGCTAATTTCTTTTGACGAAGAAGGGGGGGTGTGAGATTGATCAAGTGCATCCGTACTGTATCGGCAGACTTTGTTATTCATTGAGAAGAAATGCCCAGCTGACTGACTGATGAATCGGCTGAGATCATTAAGTGTGAATAAATACATGTGATGAACACAAAATGAGCTTGACGGTTAACCTTGATGAGGATTCGTTTTGTGTAAATACACAAAGTTGGGGAAAAGGCATTATAGTGTCCTGTGAGGAGAAATAGAGTGCTTTTGAAGGCCGAAACTGACCGACTAGGTCTAAAGTCCCAAAATGTATTTGTATACAGAAGTTGCTTTAAATCAATGCCTCAATAATTATTTCTACAAAATAATACAAATTTAAGCAGAGAAACATGGGAAGGATGATTCACTGAATGAATGAGGTAGTTTGCTGTTGATAATCAACTGATTTCTTGAAGTTATACTCATACCTGCTGCTTATGTCCTGAGGAACTTCGCTGTTGTCTAATATGGTGACAATCTGTGAAGTATCAGATATCCAATGGCTCAATTTTCACTTCCTGACAACTTCCTGAGAGGCAAACAAAGACCAACGATTACTCATCATCCTGAATCAAACAAGTCTCGATTCCCATAGAAAAGTCCTTCTAGGTTGAACTTAACGGGAGCCTTTTGGATGGCACATAAGTCTGAAGTAGTGAGTTTACGTCAGGGGTGCCCAATCCTGCTCCTGCTGATCGACTGTCCTGCACAGTTCATCTCAAACCCTAATCAAACACACCTGAAGCAACCAATTAAGGTCTTTAGGATCGCATTCAGGTGTGTTTGATTAGGGTTGGAGATGAACTGTGCAGGACAGTCGATCGCCAGGAGCAGGATTGGGCAGAATTGGTTTAGGTAAAAGGGAGCAGTGCCAGTGGTTTTTCTGTAGGGGAACGTCGGTGACTTGATGCGAGCGGCAACTGGCAACCAGTGCAGTTTTGTGAGGAGAGGAGTGACTTGTGCTCTCTTCGGCTCATTGAAAGACCACTCTGGCTGCATCATTCTGGATCGGTTGTAGAGGCCTGACAGAGCAAGCTGGAAGACCAGGCATTACAAAAGTCCAGTCTGGATAGAACAAGCACTTCTGCAAAGTGATAGATGAATTTGTGTTAGAATACTGTAGGGTCTGATTGTTGAGTAACCCGGGTCTGAGCTGAGGTTGTTACAGGGGGAAATAGACTGAGTTCCTCTCATTTTCTGTCATGGCATTTTCTGTCACACTGCTCCAATCGGTACTTCAGACGCTGCCTGTTAAAAGATAAAATCATCGTACACTGCCCTTAATAACCACACGTAAACAATCAAGTCTGGAAAACATCTTTATCTCTGTGCTTTCTAATATCAGTTAGATACCGTTATTTGCTTTGCACTGAAGATTTGAAAGAGGCACCTAATCGACAGGCAGATGCACCTCAAACGGTCCTCTCCGTGGTCTTATCCGGCGATCTCTGGCGGTGGACACACTGCCCTCTGAAGAAAGGCCATTAATCAGTGTTACTTCACCTCACTGACACTCTCTCACTCACTCATTCAGTCACTTACAGCCTGCTCTGTGCCCTCTTCTGCCTTTCCTCAACAAATGAACGGACTCAATGAGCCTGTCAATCACTGTTAAAGCCCAGCCCCCCCCCCAAAAGAGTGTTACCTGAAAAGGTTTCCACAACCACCGAATTGACTTCTTTAAACCTTTTAGATCAAAAACGGCTTTAATTTCCAGCACCTAAATTGTGCTTGTGGATAAACTTTGAGAAAAAAAGGCCTAATTTCCTTAACAGCGGGTGTTTGAAATGCGATTTGGCCTAAGCGGGAGGGAGAGATGTTTGACCTCTGCTGCCACGCTGTCTCTGGCTGCCGTCCCAGTGAAGTGGCACTGACACTGATGATGCTGACGGGTGGCTGAATATGTGAGTGAGTTTAATAGGAATCCCAAGACCAGCAACACACCGTGTCAATCACAAGCTAGTATGAGGTGTATTTGGAGCTCTCCTTGGGATTCAATTCCGCAAATATCCACTTCCCCAAGGTTACATTAAGAGCATTCATCACCAAAGGTCACCGTTTTAATACACATATTGGAATCCGGACAGTCGTAAAAATGCACAACTACATCTTTATAGCATCCCTCAATGGATCCATCTTGCAAACTGTCGTTTTAGTATACCAAAAAATGTAAATGCCTAAACATCCATCAGAAAAGGCACTGATTTGCATTGCCGGAAAAAGCAGTGCAGTCTGAGCAGCGGAATTTTTTTTAAGATTCACTGTATGACCCAAACAATCGTCTGTCTGATCTGGTTATGATGAGATGAATGATTTATGGTGGTCTCCACACCCCACATAAAATAAAAGAGAGTGAGAAATACTAAAAGCGAGACTGAAAAAAAGACTCTGGCAAGGTTGAGAGGACTCCCTGTAAGTGCTGAATTAATTTATGACTCTATCTGAGCTCGAGCAGTGCTAAAATATTCGCTTCGCAGCACTGATTTTCTTGCCTTCTGTCTGAGACGGCGTGTGCGAGCCTGTGAATTAGCATCGCTGCTTAAAGGTGTTCACACACACACACGCTCGGCCCATTAGCAGGTCTACCCCCTATGAGTGGAGACAGGGAGTTTTGGACTTCTTTCTTCAGCTTGGCTGCTCTCATCTCAGACTTCGGGTCTGAGTCTGGGCGATTTGAAGACTACATCAAATAGAATTTAGGTTCTCTAACGAGATATACTCTCGTACTGTGTAATATCTTACGCTAGAGGAAAACCTCTTTTCCATGAGATATTGAAGCCAAAAATTATCCTTAATTTTGAATTAATGTAAAAAGCGTTGCGGCAGCATGCAGACATAGGCAAGAAAGCTTGCGTGCCTATTGGTTGTCCTGCAGCAACTGCAGCAACCTATCGAGAGAGGCCCTTGGTGACGTCAGATCCAATGGGGGCACTTCGCGCCCACTACGTCACCTCCCGCCAAAGTGGGCATGGCCTGGGTCTATAAATATAGCACGATGGGCTGATATAATCTGATATTTCAGCGAAGCTCACGCCTTGAGATATTGCCTATTGTGACTCTGAGGACTCGCCTGGCATCTTTCACCAAGACTGCACCCATTAAAGTGCCACGCGGTAAAAAGCGCCGTACTCAGCGGGTCCCCGAGCCTTCTCCATCTATGGAGAAACGGGTCAGCATCGAGTAAGAACTGATGCGTCTCTTCGGTCTCGAGTGGGAGGCTGGACGGATGTTTCCTGCAAAAGGGCCTCGTCTCACCGCCTTATAGGCTTGCACCTTTTCTTCCTGAGCTTCATGAAGAAGTCGCAAAGTCCTGGACCCCTTTTCAGCCCCTCTCCCCTGAAAAGGGGTCCAGGACTTTGCGACTTCTTCATCCTGGACCCCTCCAGCCTCCTTTTCAGCCTTTTCTGCTTGCCGAACTATTTCCACCATGCACATCCACGCTTATTCCGCCACTGGGCAGGCTGTGTCGCCATTGCATTCGATGGCCATACTGCAGATACTCCAGGCCGACCTTCTCCGAAAAATGGATGAGGAAGAACTGGAAGCTATCAGCGTGCCGGATCTAAGGAACGCTACGGACCTGGCTCTTCACGCTGCAAAATCCGCAGCATGGGCCATTGGCCGGACCATGGCCTCTCTCACTGTCGCTGAGAGACACCTTTGGCTGACGCTATCTGAGATGCCGGACTCGGAGTGCTCTGTGTTCCTTGATTGCACCCTTAAATGTGCCCGCTGTCTCACGCCCACATTCACTCACAGACATGTTAAGCCCCATGGGGCTCGCCCTGCTCGCTCTCTCTCAGCAAACTGCTATAAGGAAAACGAGGCAGCCAGGCTGCCCGCCGCGATTGGCGCAACCCCCGCCTCGAACGCTGCAAGCACAGTGTTTACGTTACAGCACACCAAAGCTCTCCTATCGCCACTACGTTGCGGTCAGAGCCCAGATCTCATTCTACCCCAAGCTATTCATGCAAATGCGTGGGTAAAGATTCCCAGGGAATCAGAATGGGTGCTGAACATTAGAAAAAGAGGCTATTCACTCCAGTTCGCTCGACGTCCCTGCCGCTACACGGCGCGCATTGAAACTACGGTAAAAAAACGGAATAGCCCATCTACTTCGAGCCGAAATAGCAAAACTATTGAGCAAAGGGGCAATAGAGCCTTTAACTCAAACTTATAGCGAAGGGGGCCTTTACAGCAGATATTTTCTGGTACCGAAAAAAGACGGGGGTCATCATGCTTTCCTCAAAAATATTAAGCGGCAGAACTGTTTTCAACATTGATAAGAAATGTTTCTTGAGCACCAAATCAGCATAAGTAATTCTGAAGGATCATGATCATACAGAAAATGTAGCTTTGCCATCACAGAAAGTACTGTACTCATCATTTTTACATGCACAGTATCATAATAATACAGCATAATATACAGTCATTAATATACCTTGACAATGATTTACTGGTTTAAAATGTTTTTTGCCAAGATGCATTAATGGATATTAAATTGATCAGAGCTGAGTAAATAAATGCAAGCAGTGTTTAATTCACAGCTCTCTTTCTCTTTCTCTCAATGTCTTCTTTTTTTACCTTTCTTAACAAACAGCACTTTAAGTTGTTCAGGCACTGATAAGCTAAGCCGTTCCCAAGGGACTCGCCGTGGCATTGAATGAGTCTGGTTCCAATACATCCCCTGCCAGCCAATCAATCACTGGCAAGCACTGCAAACTAATCATTTATTGATGCCACGGCACAGCCATGAATTTCTAATAGCATTCGTCTTATTTAACAGTCCAGATCAAACAGAGAAAATCCAAACATGCTGGAAGGGAATGGTTAGAAAAAAAGAGTTAATTCCTGAGCATATCCTTCTTTTTGGCAGCCAACCGACAGATATTGATGGAGAGGGCTGACGAATAAGAGAGGAGGGCAAGGTGGAGGCAGAATGGGAGTTTGTGTGTGCGTGTTTGTTAGGGAGATGGTATTACACATTTGAATTTCATGGAGAGTTTTATATCAAATCAGGGCATCTAGGTGAAATGTTTCTCGACCTTGGGGTGATGAGAAGTAGATGAATATATTGCCTTTTTTTTTAGCCACTTCATCAATGCGAACTGACTATGTGCACTAACAGAGCTTCAGGGTTTGGGGTTTTGGGTTAAAACAATCCCATCACTGCATGAGAGAAAAGTTTTTGTTAAAGGAACTGTTCATTCAAAAAAATACAAATTCTGTCAGTATTTACCCAACTTAATATGCTTATTTTTGTTTAAGACAAAAGCATTTTACTGTAGTTCCTGTTAACGACAGGTAATAGTTTACCACACTTAAAGAGAGACTGAGAGACCGTGTGATTTGGAGTGTCCAACATTTATAGCCCGTTGGGGCCAGTGGATTACACACCGCACAGAGAGAGACAAACAGTGACAGACAGAAGAGAGGTCATGCAAATATAGCAGATGCACACAAGTCTCACATTAGTCAGAGGAGGTTTGTTGGGCCTCTGTCGCCCCCTCCTGGTGAGCACTGGCTTAAACATACCGTCTGTGAACAGAATGTGGTGACAGTTGAGTCAAATAGCTCTGCTGAGGAATTATACATGGGGACAAGTTATTAAGAGCGACATAATAATGTTATGAATAGTGCCGTGTGGTTCAATTCGTTTTAAAATGCATTTACATCTTTTTGAACATAAACATATCTAAAATCCACAATATTTATTCAGAGTTTATTCAGACATGCATTACTTCTCTAAAATCATTTCCCATTTTCTTTAAAAGGCATTACATCCCATAAGGAAAATCATAAATGTTTCTTTTAGACAGCAATGGGATTAAATTGAGAGCAAATGGAATGAGAAAAATAATCTCATATTCATGTTTCAGACAAGATCTCAGCGGTTTATCATATTATGCTCTGATTGCCCAGACACAAAGAAATGCTATTTAGTATTGAGATATTATTATTTTAAGTTTTTATTAATATTTTGGTTAGTTATTTTTATATTTTCTGTTTTCATTTCAGTTTAAATGGTCATTTTGTTGTGCATTTTGTCATTTGATAGTTTTTTATATATATTTCTACAGTTTTTTTTCTTTGGTTTTAGATATTTTAGTGCAATAAAAAGAGAAACATTGCTTAGCTGAAATAAAAACGTTTTTTTTTTAAACTTTTATTTTATTTAAGTTGACATGTATTCTGATTAATGAAATGATCTTAGTGATTTAGTTTTAGTTAACTATAATAACCCTAATACTAAGTCTACAATTCAACTCCAGTTATTTAATATATTTCTTATCAGATGTCAGTATATATGTCAGTGCAAGTTGTTTCAGTTAAAACAGCTCAAACATGCATTTTAGTCTGGGACTATCTTAAGCCTTGTCTGTGAAACCAGGAACAAGTCTCCTGAACTATGAAACCTGTTTTAAATTATCTGGATGGCAAAAGAGCAAAAACAAATATTTATTTTTTTCAACAATGGAAAAACCAAGCTGAAATATTTCATACTAATAAAGACACATCAGATATTTCACATTGACCTTTTCTCAAAGCAAAGTGCTGAGTGTGCAGTTCAGCCCCCTCTGTCATTTAAGCTCAGCCCAACAAACACTTCTCTTCCTCTGTGGCAAAGGGCCCTGAGTGTGTGTATGTGTGTGAGCGAGTGTGTTCATGTGTCTGCATGAGTGAGCATAATATACTGTAATTAATCACAATGCACCCTGTTTGACTCCAGAGAAATGAGAGATGTCTGGTGCTGTCTATGTCTCCACATGCTCAGCCTCTTCAAGGACTTCTAGAACTAATATGCATAATCATATTTGGGTTTTTAATTTTGCTTAGTTTGTTTAGGGTTTTGTCATTCCATGCGTTTTGTAAAAAATAGTGACATATTTTCTCACTCTGATTCAATGAATATATGTGTCCAGCACATTGGACCTCATTCATGAAACACAAACAGAATGTGAACAGATTGTATTCAATTTAATGCAACAATTTGCATTGGAATGGTTGCATGAACAAAGACATTTCTTCTGCATGAATGAAGTCCACTGACTGTATTTTATATGGCTGGAGCACAGAAGGCCTGACCTGATAGCACTTGACTCCTGCAGAATCCTTATCAACTATGCCGACACAATTTGTCCTGCTATGGACCGCTGGCTTAATCTGGGGAGAAACATGACAAAATGATTGGGGGGAGAAAACAGCTCAATGGAAAATCTCTGCATCTGCAGAAGCTATCTGTGCAATTGGACAGAGTAAATGCCAGAAAGTTTGAAACATGTCATTGAATGTCAAAATCCCACCTTGTTCCGAGGGATAAGCATGGTAGAAGAAACGTCAAAGGAATATGTCAACAACTTTTCATGTAAATAGAGATAAGCTCCAATTCGTTTCTTGACTTTAAGACATGTTTTTTCAAATCAAAGATCAGTTGCTTCATGTTGCGGTATAGGCAAAATGTCAAAGAAATATTTTAGAAAATAATGCCTATCAAAGAAGGACACATCATGCACGATGAAAACTATCTATACACTTTTATTCCTTTTATAATATAGCACTTTATTGCACAATTAAAAAATCATTACTATGAGTATTTTTGTAATTTTAGATTCATTATTTTAGATATAACAATAATTATTGTCATATCCCAGAGCTGTTTCTGAGGTATGCAAGCAGAACTTTTCAAATGTTTGCAAAAATGTTAGTTGTTAAAATATTATACTTTCTATTAGATTAGATTTCCAGTGCTACTGTACAGTCTGTATAAGTCCTTATGTGTCTACGGACATACTTGAGACTGTCTTACTGTCAGCATTTTCTCACACCATTGTTTTGTTTGCTTAAAAAATGAAAACAGATATGGGCAAATATTCACATGCAGAATAAGTATTTTCAAAACTATTTTTATAACTAAAATGTCAGTAAATATATGAGACCAAAAAAATAGTCATCAGCTAACTTTGTTAGTTATTATGAGAGAAATTTATTGAGAATTAAATTCAATTATTTACTTTATCAGTATCAGGTAAATGTATAGTATAGTATTAGTATATAGTACTATATACGTATATATAGTATATATAGTATATATATATATATATATATATATATATATATATAGTATGGTAATTACCACAATTATTAACATTTTATTGTGTAAATATTTTATATCACAGCTAATGTCATGACCATCATTCTGTGTGTTGAAAATACATGATGGCATCACAGTTTGGAGATTTGTTGAGGGTGAGTCACGTTGTTGGACACCGGTCGACCCCAGAGCCTGAGTCTGCTGACCCCTCCGTCAGGAGCTATGACCAGGCGCACGTGAGTCACAGGCCCACAATGCACCACAGACTCCCCAGAAAAGAAATGCATGTGGTGTGCCTTCAGCTAGATGAGGAAGATTGTGATCACATTTACAGAGAACAAAAAGGTACAAAGTTGAAGATGAAGGCAAATGAAATTTGTGCAATTCATACTTTTTGAGGGGGAAGGAGAATTCTCCACTTGTGGCTTTTGTCAGAGCGCCACTGGTTAAGAATTAAATTGTTCTCCTCATCTGGGGTCAAACTGCAGGCCTCGATCTTGCAGGAGTCTGGAAAATTCCCTAAGACAATAGTTGTTTTTTAAAGCACATTTCAAGCTTAGAGTCAAAAAGTTTGGGATCGGTAAGATTTTTTTAATGTTTTTAAAATAAAGACTCTTATGCTAACCAAATACCAAACCAAATATTATTACAATTTAAAATATCTGTTTTGTATTTTAATGTATTTGAAAATGTATTTATTCATGTGATGGCAAAGCTGAATTTTCAGAGACATTCTAATATGCTGGTTTGGTGATCAAGAAACATTTCTATTATCAATGTTGAAAACAGTTGCAGTGCTTAATATTTTTGTGCTATATTTCTTTCAGGAGTTATTTTATGAATAGAAATTACAAATGTCATTTAATATGGAAAACATTTAGACAGGAAATGCAATAAAATTAGAATTTGGCCTTATATATTATATATATATATATATATATATATATAATACTTCTAGTACCTTTAAAATGGTTGGTATCTAGCTCAATTTTGCTTATGATACCAGGATGTCCAAGTCTGAGAATAGCCCACTCACAGCCTGGTACCTGCAATATGCCTTTCTCGTCCACCTGAAAAGCAATATATGGTACCTGTGTGGGTAATAACTTATGTCTATGTTTCCTAAAATGACCAGACTGCTTTTACCCTTAAAATTTTGGGCCGATCCAAGCGTCTGGCTGTCTCCCACCCGTCTCCCATGTTTACACCTCTCCCTAGGGCTACAGAGAAGCACACATTCAGAAAATCACAAAGTACTGATCTAGATCTCAAAATCCCTATTTTATTCCATAATCTTCTGCAAACAATCATTAAATAGACCGTAACTTATTTATTGGGAAGTGATGTTTAGTATTCATACAAATTAAGTATGGGTTGTTTTTTTTATGATATGCCTGATTAAAAGCAGAGATTGCATTTTAGATGTTTCGCTTGGCTCAACTGAAAAAAAAAAAAAATGATTTGGCCAACTCAATGGTGCTGTCTAGGAGTCAAAAGAATCACTCACCAATCATATTGCGTGGGTGACCATAGTGGGCATCGCTGTAGCCTACGCATACGCCTCCATTAACCAAGGCAACAAGATCCACTAGGTCTTGGTCAGGTACAGTGGACCAGTCCTTCTTCCCAATGCCATAAACTTTCAGCCTTGCAATGCCGCCATCTGCAAACATCAAACAAAAAAATGAAAGCTGAAATTTTTTTTTTGACATTGTATTTTAATATGCAGAAACAACTATAAGTAGGTTGATATTCCAGAAAAAAGGTGTAAACACTAGCAAAATATTGCTTTAAGTATCCGAACCAGCCCAACACAAACTCATTGGCTCAACCAACAGAGAACAACAGTCAATAGAATATAAAAGTGTATATAAACGTTAAATATCTTGTTTCTATAGAGTCAACATCAAATAAATTGCTTGATATTTCTCCATTGTTTTAAATTCAATTATGTTATTCACATAAATGTGGTTTATGGGGTTATTTTCCCTAATTAAAGCAATTAGGTACTCATTCTTGCACCTTTTGGCTCTTTGTAAAGATTTTCCCTATACCCTATACCCTGTGGGAATAATACTTACAGTACCGAGGCTACTGAAAAAGTAGCACTAAAGTAGGGTTCAGTTGAGGACTAACAGTTTGACCGCAATGGCAGGCGGGGGGAATGTTATTATATTTATTTTCTGTTTGGTGACGCAGTTACAAATAACAAACTTCAGCTTTAATTCAGAGCTACAATTCTTTATAAGAATCTTTTCCCGTAGGCACCTTGGGCAAGAAGTCATCTGTTAAGAAAAATGAGTAAATAAAACACAACATAAAAAATTTGGAAAAAGCACATACTCTCCAGTTTTAAGGTGGTATATAAATAAAACGTTAATATTTTAGTATCATTTTACAAAATAAATGGCTCTATAAGATGTTTCTCCGTTGTAGCATGTCTCCCCAGGCAATTTTTTTTTATTATCATTATGAATGATCACGTTCTCTGTTTTGTAACTTTTTTAAATTGCATCAAATGATTCATGTTGCTGAACATGTATTACCTGGATATATGTTGAGGCGGATATGGGTAACTCTGTGTGGATAGGTGACACTCAGGTAGTTGTGGCATGTATCAGAGTAACCTGGCTTCATCTCTGTCATCGGGACAATCTCCTTCCAGCTGTCTGAGTTCAGCTGTTCAACAAAAATTCAGACTTGAGTTCTGTTCCCTCTGACTGTAGATTTTATGCATGATCTAGCACACTAGACGATATTTTACACCTTTGCCACAGCTTCAAACTGGCTTGGGGAAGCTGCCATGCCTGTACGATCTCCTTCAAGAGTGAACAATGGAATCTGATCTGATTTAGAAGTGACATATATTAGATAATCAAGTTAACCTTAAACTTTATCCTTTAACATATACTTGCAGCCTCAGGCCATGACCATAGATACCTACCAAGACAGGCCACTTGAATGGAGACGTATGGGCCATAGTTCCCCGTGAAGAACGATGTGTCCACATCAAAGCCATGAATAATTCCTGGAACTCCTAACTGTACAATGCACCAGTCGTGACCTTTAACACAAGATGAGAGACACATGCATCTTTCATGAGATAACTAAATCTGTTGTAAGTACAGACAGAGCACTCTTTGAGATTGCAAAACATGCCCTGAAAGCCTGGTCAGATGAGGAAGCATGTCAATGTTTCAGTACATCTTTCTCACATGAGTTCATTTTACAGATCTGCAGAGAGACTGAATGGATAATAGAGGGATGTAGCCTGCAGCTATTTTACTCTCATCCAGGTTCAATTGAACTCACTCTCATTAGAGAGAAAGGAGGAACACATAGAGCCCTATTTCAGTTTTACGGTGAACTTTGATTTGTGAAAATGGACTAATACCTGGAATTCTTTTCCTCCGGGTTTCCCAGCCATCCATCCATTTCCCATATTCAGTAAACGCTGAGGCTATGAATTCTGGAGGGTCTCGCTTCAGGTCATTTTAGAACAACATTTTTAACATCAGATCATTCTAGAAAAGTTTGAATACATGAATATTACCAGAGTACATGCAAAAGGACTACCTTCAATAGATTTCTGGCAGGGGCAAACCACTCATCTGTGGCAAATATCACCTTTAATGACAACGTTAGTACTTGATTAGCAAATGTAATATAACAAAGAACATCCGCATGTTTAAAATCTCTTAAAATATGGTATTGTTTATTATACTTAAAATGCACTGTTATTCACCTTTCCTCCAGCCGTTTCACATGCGAGGTTGTTGAACTGCAGGAAATATGGCTGACTGCTGTCCGCCTTCTGTATGGGTCGATTTGCCATGTTTGTGCGAAATAGATTTGAGCTAATATTGTTTCAAATTCAATTCTTGTTTGATATTACAATGACCTAAAAAGAGGACGGTAGAGAAGTGCTAACTCGCTTCGATATTATAGACTGACTGATAATATTTAACTAACCCCTCTCTAGCCTAAAACAGAGCGAAGTCCATCATTAATGATCAACAACTATCACGTTGAATATTATGAAAGTACAAAATGGATTATTAAATACAATCGCGAGTCATATGTAGCAACTCGAGTAGCACAGAAACGCGCATTTATTTTATAAATCCGAAAATCTCCGTGTGTTTTTTTTTTTTTTATAATCATAGAACTTTATTTTCAGTACAATGTAAAACAAATAACCTAGTTTATTTGTATCTGACCCCACTGAAAATTAACCACGGTTATCCCTACATTTACAAATTGAGCTCGGCCCCGTTTTATATATATACATATATATATATATATATATATATATATATATATATATATATATATATATATATATACATATAAAGAGTTACAATCACCTGTTGCATTGGACAGACAATACAAAGTCATATTAAAGCTGCAGTCCGTAACTTCTTTGGGGTTAAATCATCCAAAATAAATATTTGAGAAGATGGATAACTAGCCAGTGTTAAAAACTGTCTGCTTGCCTTAGCTCAAAAGCGGTAGGCTTGTAATGTTTTTAACCTCAGTGGTAATAGTGGATTTCCAAGGGAAATTCGAGCATGTCTTTGCGTCATTGCAACTGTACACAAAGGAGTCTCCACTAGTATTCTACTTCGAGTCATTATGTCACATCTGTACAGATAAAGTCTCAGCTTGTATAGGCTATATGCTATCAGTGAAGAACTTCTGCCAAAATGGTCACCACCATAAATCACAGATGGACTGGTTTAGATGTTTATCTGTTGGCATTAGTCCAGGCAAAAAGTCTATAAGATCCCGATCATTGCAGTCTCCATAAGAAAGGGGGCCAACACATGACAATGCAATCTGATAAACATTTACGTGCAAACAAGAGTGAAGTCATAGCAATCCTTACCACTTCAGAACACCATCTTTTTAATGCCACAATGCTTTTATGAACCAACATCTTATAAGACGGCATATAGAAAACTAACAGAAGTCACTTAATGACTTGGTAAAAGAATTAAAAAGACAAGGGACATGACAGTAAACAAATTTATTTTGTCATCTGCACTTTACAGTTGGAACTCCGGGAATTCAAATATCACATCCTTGCCTGTAAGCTTCTTGTAGACACCAGAGAAGGTCTCAACCTGAAACAAGAACCACAAATTAGCTAAAAATTAATATTCAGTGAAAAGACTGACCAGGAAATTGTGACAGTCACTTATAAATTGAAATGTAGAGCACTGAAAATCAAGCTAGACCATAGCCTACTAATTGATGAGTTTATCAAAAGGTAAACATCTCCATGTAAAGTTAAGGATAAAAAAACAATTATATTTGCCTTATAATTCATCACAAATCCCAAAATAGAAACTCAATTTTAACAATTAATAGTGTACACTGCATGGTTTACCTCCCCAGTAACGGCCCAAAGGGCTCTGGGAAGATGTAGGAATATACAGGACGCCGTCCACACCAGCCAGAGGCCGGGGACAAGCTTGCTATCCAACGTCATGGAACGGGACTGTACGTCATAGCACCGAAGTGCTACGCTCCCTTACGCCACACGGACAGAGCCACATGAGAGCCATCTCACAGGATGTCCACGTTGGGTTACTGCATTTAAGAAAAGTAGTACTCACTTTGTGTTCAACATTGTTTTGCTGTGCCTTATCGAGGTGGACCTTGATGAGCCTGCTGCTGTCCAGTTTCACGCGAATCCTCTTGCCAACAATTTCGCTGGGGAAGACCAGGTCCTCAAGGATAGCATCATGCACATTAGTCAGAGTTCGGCTAAAGGAGAAGACAGAATAAGTGGACAAGTTTAGTGTTCATCTACTAAACATAAGGTTCACGTCACCTAAAACCATGAAACATCCTAAATATAACAGATTTGGATGTGCACTGCATGGTTTACCTCCCCAGTAATGGCCCAAAGGGCTCTGGGAAGATGTAGGAATATACATGACGCCGTCCACACCAGCCAGAGGCCGGGGACAAGCTTGCTATCCAACGTCGTGGAACGGGACTGTACGTCATGGCACTGAAGTGCTGCGCTCCCTTACGCCACACGGACAGAGCCACATGAGAGCCATCTCACAGGATATCCACGTTGGGTTACGACACGCTAACAAGGCCAATCAGCCTAACGCTGATATGGTAGACAAATTCACACTGAGAAAGCAAGCACTACTAACCCTGACTCCGCAAACACAGCTTCCAAAATGCAACAAGACGACATTTACCTCCTGGGACGCTTCTGCTTGTTTTTTGTGCGGCTTTTCCTTGTGGGTTTAGGCAGGATTCTCCTCTAGAAAAAAAGATCAAGATTAAAACCATTAATTTGGTTGTCAACATACTAACTCTTAGGCAACATCACATTATTGTGCCTCTAAAAGGTATGTGCACTGCATGGTTTACCTCCCCAGTAACGGCCCAAAGGGCTCTGGGAAGATGTAGGAATATACAGGACGCCGTCCACACCAGCCAGAGGCCGGGGACAAGCTTGCTATTCAACGTCGTGGAACGGGACTGTACGTCATAGCACCGAAGTGCTGCGCTCCCTTATGCCACACGGACAGAGCCACATGAGAGCCATCTCACAGGATGTCCACGTTGGTAAATCAAATATCACACTAAAGCCACCTTTCCACTGCACACGACGATATTCGCATACGATTGTCGCATTTCACCCCCTATTGTCACTCGCATGAAACTTTGAAATTGGTCGTAAGGTAACCGTTACCCTCGGTTACTCACAATTGTAAAATGAACGTTTTCAATGAATATAATGCATGAATGAATAGACAAAAAACAAAATGACCCTAAATACATAAGATTTTATAGAGCTAATCAATATAAATGTTGATTTATTCTTTACAAAATATTTTTTCTGCCATAATTAACCGATATAGTATAGTATAGTACTTCATGCTCAGTTGATTAGAACAAAACCAGTCACAAAAGGTCTATTCGCAAAAGTTCAGATATTTCAATGGATCCAAAGCTTAGTCGGATTCGAATTCTCCACATACGCATGTGATCGCAACTCCCCGCACAACTCTCCATTGGAAATAATGTCCAGTCTGACAGCTGTCGTGTACAGTGGAAAGGCAGCTTAAGTCTAAAAATCATGTTAAAGACAAAGTTTGAGTACCCCCATGAAATGATTTGACAAGTGTTATCGGGTTCAGTGCCAACCCTGTGCAATAGAAACAGGATGTTTGGCAGGATATAAAAGGACTTCACCTTTTAGAAATATCCAATAGGTGAGTGAAAGGTGAAAATGAGCATTTTAAATCTAAAGAGCATTTGATTTGGACAAATTAATTTTAATAGAAAACACCTGCATAATGTGACTGGAAAAATCTGATTTTTACTAAAGAGCACCGGATTGGACATTTCATTTTTAGTTGTCCAGTCAAACTTCACGAGTACACACAATTTTTAAATCTAAAGAACATTTGAATGTTAACATCTCAATGTGTAGATTCACACTAGCAAACAATGGCCTCAAAAGAACAGACATGGACTGAAAGCCACAAGTTTAATTTGGATTTAATGAGCAACTCTAAAATACAACATCAAAAATACAGAAGTACAGCACAGCTAACAATGTTCTACATTCAAAATCAAATGCTTAAAGGACAAGTTCGGTCTTTTACAATTAAAGCCCTGTTTTAACCCTCTGAGACCTAAGGGTATTTTTGCAATAAATTTTCCGTCTGGTGTCATTTACTAAAAAAGCTTATAAAACATCAACCCTTTGGTGCATAGACAATTGACACACCTCTTTGTTTTCAGGACAAATTGAACTTTCAGAATATTTGTGTTACATTGATGTCACCTTAATGTAAAATAAGTTATGGGACCATAAAGACAAATGAAAAAATAAATCGGAAATGGAATCACTCAAATATTTATTGAAATCACACACAAATAAATAAAAGCTAAGCAATTTTCCTCTGGAAAATAGTTTGTTCATGTCTTTGGAGTCCTGGAGCACAGGAATAAACATTATAACTTGTACAGAACCAAAACTATTGACATTTTTCCAAAAGAAGTCCAGGCGATTCACTGATGCCAAGCCTCAAAACAGTTCAGCAGTCACACAAAGGTCCACATCAAAGGTTTTGCATTTCTATTTTATTTATTCTTTTATTTATTATGTACTTTTTATTCTTTTATAATAGATTTATACTGTTATAATACTTTTCTACAGTAAATAAATAAATGGCACTTCAGCTGGGTCTATCCTGATAATCTAGTTCCTCATCCGTCAAAAAGCTCTGTTCTCCTGAAAATCCATCATCCTGCAATGCACCAAAATAGACTAGCGCTTTATTTACGTCAATTTCGCTGTGTTTCTCTGTGAATAGCGTGTCTCCGTGCGTCTCTATCTCTCTCCACTATATCAGCGCTTGCTTCAAGCGCCATGACGCACACCAATGTTTACGACGGATCAGCCTGTAATTGGTCAAAAACCATCACGTGAACACATCACGTGATATCCAGAATGGCCGCTAGCATCGAGCTAGCGGCAAAAATGACGGAATATTTATGAATTATGAACTTCAGGGGTATCAAAATTGACATAAGCGTTTGGATTTATAGCTGAAAACCTCTGAAAGGAAGCACAAGTTCCAGGCTGGATAGAAAACCTTCTGTAAAGGCTAGAAAGACACCAAAGACACCCCCGTGATGGCTAGCTCGTTAGCTTTCTGCCGAAAAAAACGGTAAGAAAATCGATGAATCTGTCATCGACTTATGTTAACTTTTATCGGAGGTGACGTTTGGCATCGTCGACGATGCCGTCGGGCTCAGGGGGTTAAGATCGTCCCTGATGAAATAGAATAGTTAAGATTGTTTTTGAGACAAATGCTCCTGTCACGAGAATTTTTGGATTGTGTGTTAGTACCCCCCCCACCTTTATAATGAAAGCATAGGTGCACTCGAACAATCATTCATAAAAATGCATAAAACTTTAGTTTACAAACTTTAGTTTCACTTTAGTTTAGTGAAACTCACCGAGTGGTCTGGGGTGTTCACTGATATGCCCACTTAAAAATCGCTGCAAAAGATGCTTTCCAACAGGTTTTATCATAGTTTTTGTCCAAGTCCACTTTCTTCCTGCTTTCGGTTGAAGTCCACAATAGTCAATTGTCGAGTTCACATGCGCGATCCTTAGTTATCTAGTTACCAATGATCGCGCATGTGAACTCGACAATTGACTACTGTGGACTTCAACCGAAAATAGGAAGTAACATGGACTTGGACATAAACTACGATAAAACCTGTTGGAAAGCATCTTTTGCAGCGATTTTTGTGTGGGCATATTAGTGAACACCCCAGACCACTCGGTGAGTTTCACGTCTTTGTAAACTAAAGTTTTATGCATTTTTATGAATGATTGTTCGAGTGCACCTATGCTTTCATTATAAAGGTGGGGGGGTACTAATACAGAATTTAAAAATTCTCGTGACAGGAGCATTTGTCTCAAAAACAATCTTAACTATTCTATTTCATCAGGGTCGATCTTAAAACAGGGCTTTAATTGTAAAAGACCGAACTTGTCCTTTAAAAGACGAGTCTTACCTGTGCGATGAACACCACATGCTTGCCGCTGAATTTCTTTTCCAGCTCACGCACGAGCCTCACCTGGATCTTCTGGAAGGACTTCAGCTGGGGCACCGGCACAAAGATGATGATGGCTTTCCTGCTACCACCAACCTCAATTTCCTGTAAGAGTGAAAGAGAATGAATAGTGTGAACAGACGCATAACGCATAAATCTACGAAAGACAACCTAGTATTCATCAAGTTTTACTTTACAGTGGAGGGCGTGTGCACTGCATGGTTTACCTCCCCAGTAATGGCCCAAAGGGCTCTGGAAAGATGTAGGAATATACAGGACGCCGTCCACACCAGCCAGAGGCCGGGGACAAGCTTGCTATTCAACGTCGTGGAACGGGACTGTACGTCATAGCACCGAAGTGCTGCGCTCCCTTACGCCACACGGACAGAGCCACATGAGAGCCATCTCACAGGATGTCCACGTTGGTTATGTCATCAGTTCAAACAGCTATTTATTGTACTATGCTGTAGCTGAACTATTGCAATGGTAATCCAAAATGAATGAACCCAAGTTTTTACCTTAGCGGCAGTGATGTGGAGCTCCCTCAGCTGAGCCTTCAAATCAGAGTTCATCTCCAGCTCAAGAAGGGCCTGCATGAGACAGACTGAAGTTTATCATAAGAACAGTCGAAAAGGAGGATACATATGCTTGCAGGTCAATCTTTATTTTTTAAATGATGAGTTGCTTAATTATACCTGGGAAATGCCAGACTCAAACTCATCTGGCTTTTCGCCATTCGGCTTTACGATTTTCGCACTGGTACTGAACATGGCCTGTGTCTGAAAAACAGAAACAAACTTGTAAGAATAAAAACACGACAAAGCATAGAGTATAGCAAAATTATTTCACATAAAAAGATGGTGTTGTTTCCTAACCCTCACTTTGCTCCAAACCTAAACTTTCACTATTCAAAAAAACTCTCAATTTACTTGCACTTTTCTCACAATTTGACATAAAATGAAGGCTGAGGCCGCCAGGACATGAAATAACGCACATTTCATTGTACACAGATGAAAGTCACTGGATTGGAAAAACATGACGGTGAGAAAATTAACAAAATGATTTAGCTAACTAGCCAATAAAAGTGACAGAATCTGATGCGTCTGAACAGATAAGCAATGTAACATGCTATTCATAAACCATAACTTAATAAGTTAACCAAAACGTCTCGCCAATTAATCGAATTATTAATCTCTAATTTAAAATTAACTACGGTTGTTTTGAGCAATTCATCTGCTAGGCGGCTACCGTTAAGAATAACAATTTCTACTAGCTCCAAGTGTGTTCTTAGCATGCCGTTAGCATTGACTAGCTAGCACAGAATCACTACATGTACATTCCAAATTTAAATCTATCACAAATATTACTCTTCAATATATAGTACGTTACATAACAGAGGCATTTTCGGACATATTACAACACCACATGGGCCGCAGTAATACTGTAGTACAGACACGTCTGCAAGCACATCTTAAATTTATAAATTCTTGTTTCTAAAATAGCCATCCATTTTCTTATATCCTCGAATCTAACGCATCTCAGTGAAAACATCATATGAAGCTCATGCGTGGAGGTAAATATGACTTATTTTCTACATTTTAACTTGATATCCTTTTAGCTGGGCACATTCAGTAGACTCACCTCTATCAACGACGGCCTGGGAAGAGGCCGTACTCTCGCGAGAGGCCGGTAAAAGCATGTTGGTGTGTTGCATGATGGGAAATGTAATCATCCTCCTTGACCGTCCTTGACTGCAGAGGGCGCCCGTTCTTCTTATTTATCATTTTGTGGAAAGGAAAAGTTGCAATATATTTTTAATTTTATTAACTGTATAAATAAATAAATAAATGGAGTTCCATTGTAAAAGTTCGCGAGTTCGACTCATTTAATTTTTTTTGATTAATTTAACCATAGACAGTTTAACAACCTACAGGATTTACTACAAAGATCCGCCGTTCTGGTGTGCCGCGTGCTTACGATTCATTAAAAAGAACCGGTTAATACGAGTCATTGAGCTACGCTGTCTATGACGCTGAATGTTCGTGGTTCAAAAATGAATCGGCAGTTCTATACATCAGAAATTGAAGTAAAATTGCTGTGTTTTTTTTTTTGTCATGACAAAAATTGAAAGTTACTGAACACGTTGGTTTGACCATAGTCAGCGTTTGACGCGCGCGCGCACACACACAAATTGCCATTTTACAACAAATTAGGTAAACTTACTCGTAGGGATAGGTCCTTCTGAAACGAATAACCTCGATTACAATGTTGTCATTTAATTATAAATGAAAATGCATAAATAAAAAAGGTGTAAAAGGCATAGAAATACATTTCGCATAAGCTCTGGCACAGGACTATTAGCCTAATTATATTGACAATTAACAGTATAACTGACTAGTTAATATTGTGACTGGAGTATGACAAAATAAACACATGACCAGGTATTTCTTTATATTATTGTACATACGTTTTGTAACAGAAAGAGGTCTATTTTGTAATGGATAATGTTTCCATCTGGTCAGATGGAAGTCGTATACTGTACTTTTGGATCTGATTCTGCAACAGTCGAGCAACTTCCACTGAGATGAATATTAACAGATTGTTTACCTAGAACTTGATGCAAACCCAGTAATGATTTAAATAACAATTCAAAATAAAAGGGACATGTGATGTGGCAACACAATTTTTATTGAGTAAGAGATGTCAACACCAGCATGATAAAAATTGTACAAAGTTCACAATTTCAAAATGAAATATCACTGCAACTTGTGATCTTAAACACTTAGAGCAAAAAAAGTATCATACCAACAGAAATCATGCCATGTGGTTGAAAATGAAAATAAGAGAGAAAAAGATAGCTAAAGAGCTGGATAGAGGAAGAGAGCAAGAGACATTAAGAAAGCTATGCTTCTTTATTTTTTAATAGAAAAATCCTGGTTTAAAATGGTTAATTAAAATCCATTTGAAATGGAAACTTGTAACCTGATGATTTCACAATTATTAATAAGAAAAGTATTCTGCATTCAAGCATGTGACACCATAGATAGTTTCTATTTAAATAGTCACAGATAACCTTTTGAAGTACAATGTGCCAACTGAAAATGAGCAGCGGAATTGTGCTTAAAATCCCCATTCCTGTCAAATCAGTTATGATAGTGGATGAGAGGATATTGTATTTTGCTATCAGTGTGTTAAAAGCATTACTATCTTGGAAATTAGCTGCATACACAAAGCTTTCGGAGAGAGAAATGTGCTGTGGTTGGGGAGATGTCTGGATATTACAGAATGATAAATAAGAGTGACTAGCACCTTTTGCATGAGCTCTCGGAAAACACAATGCTAGTCTTCTCGCTAATAGAAAATTATAGATTTTCCGAAACAAAGCCCAACGTAGACGTTCGGCATCAACCAGAGTCATTTCACACTAAAAATCACCGTGACAGCTTTGACTCATGCTCGATAAATACAAATAACTTTAAAACCCACCACTGAAAATCATCCCTATTTCTGGCGTCGCTTGATGCTTTCAATGGGCTTTGCCTAAATGAAGACGGACGTGGGGTTCCCATACTATAACTGTACATATGTCCTTAAGATATGATAGAGTAATATTCAGTAAACAACCCTCACACGCTCGCTTCATCGTTTATTTATCAAAAATTAAAAGCGTCCTACTTCAATTTCCTTGATTTGTAGAGCTTAAAGTGCCGCTGATTTCTCATGAATGTAAAAAAAAAGAGTCAATGAAAGTGAATCGCAGGTAACCACAGAAGGCAAGCTGACCTCTCTTAATACTGTGTATAACTGATTGGAGTTGCATTGCTGATATAGTTGTATTTGTTGTGCACTCGTGACCAGATGATTCTCTACATGATTGCTTGGACAAAATCTACAAGACAAGTGCTCCATTACTATGACACAATGACGTATGGATGGTGACATTAACCCTGTATATCCAGCACACTGGTAAACTAACATTCATACACAGATTTACTTTCTTCAAAGAAAAAAAAAAAAAAAAAAACTTCCCACAATTCAAACGTCTGGGCACCTCCTTGGTCTCCTGAAACAAATAAAAACACCAAAACATGGAAACAAAGGTGTCCCTGTGCAAAATCGAACATGAGAAATGTTAAATCATAATGCATTCATCCTTTTGGACTTGATCACCCATGTTTAAACCCTAAAACATGACTGTATTAAAAGATTTATATAAAACTTAATACTTTACATTTAGTAAAAAGATTCATCAGCTTTCTACTATGGTAAGAATAAGAAATTGCATATACCCAAACTTTTGCATCCCATATCTAAATAAATGATTGATTCGTTGTCATATATTGCTGATATCCTATCATACTACCACTAACATTTTACGCTCATTAAATTAATAATTCATGTTGGATTGTCTCCTTGAAATTTTCTGTAGTAATTGGCCTCAAGCAGCCGGGCGTTACATTTAGAGAACAGACTTTGAAAATATTTGAGAAGTTATGAAATATTTCTTGGGATTTACACCAGTGAGTTTCCGTGTCATGATGTTTGCTTTCACAAGATTTTTTTTTCTTCTATTTTTCCATCTATTTTGGGAATTAAAACGAAGGGAAAAAAAAACTAAAACAAGCAAATTAAACAATAGACGTACTGCATTAGAGTGCCCACACTGACCACTATAAATATGATTCCGAAACCAAAAGACGTTTCTCAATATTGTTACAAAATGTACCCAAAATCGAACCACAAAAATGTACCACTGTACACCCATTGAACAGCCTGCACAGCACATTAGTTCCCATTAGTCCCATAAAGAGAAGCTCAGATCAAAGCTGATTGCCCTTACATTCCCTCAGTGTATCCCCTCTGCACCTCTTTAGATTTAAAATAATGGATGGTTTTTGTTTACAATTAATAAATACATATACACTATAAAATGTGCATACATTAGCAGCTATAAACAGTACATCACATTATGTCAGGTCATATGAAAAATGTACAAAACATGAATGTTCCTCAAAACATTTGCCATTGGTTGTTGTCGTCTTAAAGCAAGGCAACAAATAAGTTATGTATTTTTTTTTTTGTCAAAAGCATAACGGAATCATAAATAATGCCAAATAATACAATAAATTACAGCAGCAAAAAAATCATACTAGTTATCCATACTTTTTACATAATGGGTTTCTTTCGTTTCTTATCGATTCTTGACGCTCTCGTCACACGACCCCGTGACTCGGCCAATGGCCAATCGCAAAAGCTACACTTGGATGCCTTGAACCGCTTGCTTTATGTTCTCCAAAAGGGCCTTGTTCTCCGGACTCTGGTACTGGTCCTGGTGAGTATACATATCTGTCAAAGTGCTCACATAAGTGTCAAAGTTTTGCTCGTTCATCGGCTCCTGCGGAACAGATCGGGATCATTGGAGGTTGGAAACAAAAATCAATCATAAAATGTTCAATCAATCAAACACACGATTCAAGACAGAGAGGGAAGGAAAAAGAGGATATTTTAGGGAGGAATGAACCCACAATGCTGCCTTTAAGACTAAATATCAGCTAGGGTTTTATAGAAAGTACATCTCTGGAAATGCAGGGCTTGACCAGTCACATTAAAATGGCCACTGTTTGTCTGCAATGCTTCTAAAAAAGATACATCTGATGGATAACAAAAGAATTAATGCACATACATAATGTATGCATGCACTGGTGTGAGAGTCATGCTCATGATGAGTATGTACGTAATACTGGCATTCACGAGTGATATTAAACAGATCGCCATGAGTAGCAGACAGATATCGATGAGCATCACTGTGCCTGATAAAATAATGTGCTTTACATGAGTTTACTACCAAAAAATAAATATGGCTCATATTGCAACCCCAGCTTTCTTATCGCTATACCCTGAAGTGGTCAATATGTGTGTGGCACCGATACACTCGGGTAATATGTATGGACCTTCATGATCGTAGTGTGTGCTACAAAAGGGGGAGGACTAGGGGGAGGAAAATGATAGTGAGGAGAAGGATAAAGTTAGACTATGGAAAATGAATCTCTTACTCTGTGGGGCATCTGTAAACAGCAGTAATTTTTAACAGGGGCCTCTTTCAGTGGCACCGGTTTCTACAGAAGGGAGAGGTGTAGAGAAAAGACTATTAGCCAGGCTAAAAGCCAGAGGTCTCAATAAAACTGACATACTCGACTTTACACGTGGAAGTACAGAACACCACAACGCAAAACATTTGCGATTCCTCAGCTTTTTTGTCTTGTTTTCCAGCACAAATATCTAAAAATACATTTACTTGAGCTAAATGTTTTCTAAACCCAAAAAAGGATCAAAATCCAGTGAATTTAAGCATTAAAATAAGACAAAATGTCTGCCAATGGGGTGAGAAAAACAAACTTATTGAGAAATAGTCTGTTAACTCACACATATGTTGTTCCAAACCTAACCCAAACACAAATGAAGATATTTTAATCCTGAAATCTGAGAGATTTTTGTCCCTCCACTGAAAGTCCATTCAACTACCTCTTATAAGATTTTAACATTTTTATTAAGAGATCGTAAAAGTAACCATATAAATTGAGCAGTCCAAATTTTCTTACATATCAATACGCACACATCAGTTATGATAAACAGAAGCTCAAGCGTGTTCGCTTGACGTGCAAGAACCAATGATATTTCATTCTGTGTTACGCAGCACATTTGAGATTCTATAAGAGGTTTTGTTCTCGTGCGTCGAGCACGTACGGTTGAGCTTCTGTTTATGTTCACTGATTAATGATTACATGAGAACAGCCTAAAAAGCTAGTGTGTCTCTTCAGAAAATATGAACTAAATTCGTATGAATTTGTTTCACAATCTTTTTATGAACTTTTTGAAGCGACAAAGTGGTATTATGTAGCTGTAAATGGAGGGACAGAAATCTCACAGGTTTGTGTTTCCAAGATGAACTGTAGCCCTCAATCGGGTCACGGGGTCTATACGACCCCAATCGACTTTTACTTAATAAAAAAAAAGGTTCCCTTCATCTCAGTGGAATAAGATTTTGTGACTTTTCATACATTATCTATCTATGCACACACTAAAAAAAAAACTGGGCTAGATTCAGTTGTTCTGAAGGTATGTAAAAAAAAAAAAAAGTTTACACTTCTGGTCTTCGGGGTCAATATGACCCCACATTGAAATGAATGGGAAATGTGAAAAAAACTAAATAGATTTTCTTAATTTCTTATATTAAAAAAAAAAAAAAAAATTGGGATAAATCCGAAATTTTTTACACAGAAATGAAGGCATAGTACTAGAGCATAAATGCAATGTATCATAAAAAAAAAAAAAAAAAAAATAGTTCATATGCAAGCTAATGGTGTAGTTGAGGAATTGTGTGGTATATGGATACAAAAGTACTTTATATCTCCAAATACACAGAACAGCAACACAGTATAATGAATAGATGAGAAGTAAACTAAAAAAATTATATATTATTTGTATGACTAAAAATGTCTATTTTTTTGTACAATTACTCAATCAATTGTTGGGGTCATACAGACCCCGAAGCCCAGAAGTATAAACAGGAAACAAAGACCATTTGAAAGTTAATTCAAAGTGGAAACAAGACTAATTTTCTGACCCCATTGGCAGATTGTTTTTTATAACTCTTTTGGTGTTAAAAAACTGCTGTCAGGATTTACTAAAGACACGCAGGAAAAAAGTAGCGCTGAAAAGGGCAGTTATTTTTGCGGCTGACCTTATTACATATACATTTGTAGGAGTTTCTTTTTCAGATGCAAAATTTATGGGAGGAGAGTTTTTAAATGAATCATACAAGGTGATTAACTAAAGTTCGCGCTAGTTAATTTACTGGTATTTGAACCATTATTTACCGGCCAAAAAAGCATGTCTTAAAGGGATACTCCACTTTTTTTGGAAATAGGCTCATTTTACCACTCCCCCAGAGTTAAACAGTTGGGTTTTACCATTTTCTAATCCATTCAGCTGATTTTTTTATATTTAGAAGAATATCAGTAACCAGACAGTTTCTGGTCTCATTGACTTCCATAGTATATTTTTTTTCCTACTATGGAAGTCAATGAAACCAGAAACTGTCTTGTTACTGGTATACTTCTAAATATCAGAAAATCGGCTGAATGGATTAGAAAACGGTAAAACCCATCTTTTTAACTCTGGGGGAGTGGTAAAATGAGCATAATTCCAAAAAAAAGTGCAGTATCCCTTTAAACCAGATGCTAATTTGGGCTGCTTTTGGTAGATTGCATTGGCTGCGTCTGTCTTCTTTAGTTAGCGTGTCATCAGTAGATCACGTGCAGAACTTCTGCACTCTTTTGGAATTACGCTCTCACAATAATTTGCCCCGTTTGGTAAATCTGTCCCTGAATAGCTTAAGTCATATCCTTCTCAAGTAAATGTAGCTTGATTTATGAAAGTTTAGATATTTGTACTAGAAAGACAAAAATGCTTAGGAAGAACGCTATTTTTTTGCAGTGCAAGTTTTGGTTGAGCGGCATGACACATGAATAGGCAACAGTCGTCTGATGTTAGTGCAGCTTGAGGACCCCTCGTGCGCACTCTAAATAGCATCCATCAACAGTGGGGGTGGAGATTTCAGGAGCCATATTCAAGAAGACATGTTTCAGTTGTTTACTAACATGGCTGCCACATTTGAACAAGGCTTTTCCAATCACGCCCCGTCTTAACGTGTATATGAAGGCTCTGTGATTCCATCATGTCTGATCCACAGCGGCCATGTTGTTACTCAACTGAAAAGCAGTCGTTGGAGTGGAGGTTGTTTTTCTACAATGGTCAGTAAAGGGGAGTGACCTCAGCACAGAAGCATATGGAACTGCGAGGAACTCAACAACAGACATAAAGAAGCAGATGGGAGAAAAAATAGAAACCGGAATTTTATCACTACTGGTAGCGTCTGATATGCAGACTCAGGCCCTGGCTTTCAACAAGAGGCAGTCTATAGGATTCTAAAAGACTTGAATTTATTCAGATTCACAGGACTTTGTAGTCCCTTGATCACTGATATTTTCTTACTCCTAGTTGAGGACACATGTCCGTTGGCTCTTACCATATGAGGGAGCTGGATGTTGGCGAGACTGTTGATGAGGGACTGGCTGAGGTTGGCGAGCTCATGCAGTAGCGAGTCATTCTGCTGCTCTATAACCTTGTTTTCCTCCTCGATGGACTTCAGGTTAGTCTCCATGGTGGTGATCTGGCAGGGGAAAGAAAGAGAGACAAAGGCATCTCTGTGACTGAACACATGGCCAATGCCCGATTTGAGAGATGGCAAATGTTCTTACTTGAGTTCTTAATTTGATCATGTCTGACTCTACTTGATTGTTTGATTCGTTCAGGTCTTTGATTTCCTCATCCAGTTGTTTTATCTCTTCATCATTTTCTATGCCTAGAAGGGAACATGGAGATGTTCACTGTTAAAAATGTCATTGATGGCGAGTGAAATTAATTTAATTTCATTATTCACGATATTCTAAAAGAAAAATGATGTACCTTTACTTGCTCTCTGCTTGATTGTGAGCATTTCAACCCCTGTCATCCTCGCTTTCTTCATAGCAGACGTGGCACGGGGACAGCCAGACAGACTACAAAAATAGAAATAAAACATGAGAAAAATTAAACACTGATGAAAAAAATGTCACAATTATTTAAATATTTACATTAGTTAATTATTAAGAAAAACATGAACTGATTCGCATACATTTACTGCCACATCTTTGTCTTATCTTTATCTAATCATTATTGTTTGATAATATGAAATTGATATGTTTTTAGTGAATATATCTTAAATGAACTGTATTTTTCTTAAACCACTAGCAATTTTTAAAACGAGATAAACAAGATGAATTTACTTACACAAATTATTATGTGATAATTATGAAATTAATATGTTTTTAGTGAATATATCTTTAACAGCATTTTTCAAGCCACTGACAATAACAAGCCACTGACAATTTTTTTTTCTTGTTTTAAGCATAAACCTACAAATTCCTTAAACTTAAAAAAACGATAAAAAATAAGAAAAAAAAGAATGTCAATGTGGTATTAAGAAAAACAAACATAATCGTTGTTTTAGTACTATTTATATACTATTATAGTAATATTTTAATTTGCTTTTATTGTTCATATTTCCATTTTTAATTTTCAAAATGTTTAGTTTTCAAATTAAAATGTTTTTTTTAGTTTTAGTAATTTTATTTGTAATTTTTATAAGTAAAAAATGATATTTAGATTTAATTTATTTTAATTTAAGTTTTATATTGACTCATTTTAACTGTATCTTATTTATTTTAGTTGCGAAATCAACATTTCTCATGTTTTTTAGGTTAATCTAATATTTATATTTTATTTTATTTCAGCTTTATTTCAATTATTGAAAGCAATTTGAATAGTTAAGGAAGTTCAGATATTTTTATTGAAAAACAATGCAAAAATACTGATTAAGGAAATGATTTTTTGCTATATGATGGCCTTGCTGAGAAACAATCCCACACTGGTGTACCTCCGGTGGGTGAGGAAGCTGCCACTGACGTGGCCAGAGCCATCGCAGCCTGGGGTGGGGCAGGTCATGCCGTCTGTCTTGCCAGACTTCCAGGAGAAAGGCGCTCCGTTCACATAACCGTCTTTCTGACGTTTGGCGGCCAGCGGGCAGCCGGATGCACTGCGGTGGGATGCATACTTCCCAGTCACATGACCCTGGCCATCACAGCCTGGCACAGGACACCTACAGACATCGGGCACAGCGGGGATGAGTTCTCACACACACAGACACACACACACAAGCAAGAGCCATGCACACACAGATAGCGAAGTTCCTACTGCAGTACAATTGGTCGAACTTTACAACTCTAAATTGCTGCAAGTAACATTCAACTTTGAGTTACTTTGGACAGATGAGGGAATTTAAAGAAAATGCACCTGATTGGCTCCTGGTCATCCTTGTCCTCCTTACTGTGCATTATTTTAATACCACTCTTCTTTGCCCGGGGACAACCTGACAGACTTCAGGGCAAGAAAAACATTTTTATAATCCACTGGTGGTCAAATCAATTTTTAATGTGCATATCTGTGAGCCTTCACCTTCTATGTGAGGCATAGTTGCCTGTGATATGCCCAGAGCCATCACAGCCAGGAGTAGGACACCTGCAAGCAATGAAAACATGAAAAAGATTAGTGTAACCTCAGATAGACCTCATTTTTGAAGGTCAATTGAGGAAGTGTGTAAACACGAGAGCATGAGGGCTTACTTCAGATCCTGGGAGTTAGATGTCATCATACCACGCATGCCCTTGTCAGCCAGTTGGCAGCTTGATAGCCTTGAGAGAGGATTTGGTATGAGACATGGTATACTTGCACAGCTGCTGCTAACGTGCACTCAGGGTCATATATATCTTCAAAAAGTTTTACATTCAAGTAAATGAATTGTACTTTGGAAAAAAATATGTTAAAAATATCACACAACTGTTATATTTAACATGAATGCTGAGGTCACATGACCAGTTGAACACTACTAACTTGATCTTGAATAAATTATCACTGACTGCGAAATAGTATATATATAGATTTTGCTTATACTTGATACTGTGTCCACGACACTAGAAGTTAGTAAGTCAGAAGATGATTGATATGATGTCCAGCCATTATAAATAAAATTTAACTTGGAAACTAATTTTAATAATATTCTTTTTATTAAAAAATACATTTCATTTACATTTTTTTAATATATAAAAAAGTTTTTTGGAAAAAAAAACCTTTAACATTAATTTGTAATTTGTTTAAACTGATAAAATAGACAAGGCAGATGAGAGACGTAATAAAACTGAGATTTTTTTTTTAAATGTGATGTATTCCTGTGATGGCAAGGCTGAATTTTTCACCATAATTATTCCAATCTTTGGTGTCACATGATCCTTCAGAAATCCTTCTAATATTTTGTGTATTATTATCAATGTTGAAAACAGTTGTGCTGCTGAATATTTTTGTGGATTTCTTTCAGCATTTATTTGAAATAGAAACCTTTAGTTTAGTTTTCATGCATTTAATCCATTCTAGTTGATTAAAAGTATACAATTCTTTAAAAAACATCAGTAATGTACAATGGACACACAAAATATTATATTTAAAAATCACAGGGAATAGTCTTTATCCAGTGCAGATGTTATGCTTACGTGAGGAGCTCCTTCTTGCTCTCCTTGCAGGGAGCAAATTTGTGTTTGGGGCTGGGGAGGGACACGTCTCCTGAATACTGCTGCTCTTCTAATAGATCCTGAAAGGGGTCCAGGTCATCCTGAAAATGAGGATAGAGAAAGAAATTGAGAGATTTCAATGCATGTTATAATGCAGAATAAGAAGGAAGAATAGTACAGTGGCCTGATAGTAATTAAAAAAAAAAACACAAAAAATTTCAAGGCATGCAGTAACAGTACTATACACTAGATGTCCTTACGGTCCTACCATCCTTCAAATCACTACAATAGAAGGAAATACAGCTTTCTTAAAGGAATAGTTCACCCAAAAATGAAAATTATCCCATAATTTACTCACCCTCAAGCCATCCTAGGTGTAGATGACTTTCTTCTTTAAGCAGAACACAATCGGAATTAAATAATATCCAGGCTCTTCCCAGCTTTGTAATACCACAGAATTGTGCCAGAATTTTCAAAGCTCAAATAAGTGCATCCATCCATCATAACAATAATCCATACGACTCCAGTGGGTATATAAATGCCTTCCGGAGCAACGCAAAGGGTTTTTGTAAGAAAATACTTTAAAAATATTATTACTTCTAACATTTAAAACTTTATAATCACTGGCTTCCGGCAACGTGTACGCGCATTCGTGAGAGAAGAGATCTGGTGTGGCCAGGATAGAGCAAAACAAAACACCGGTCACGAATTAGAAGTTTAAAATGAGAAGTTTAAAATAAAAAATGAGGAGCTACGTCCTACGTCATACTTCGAGTCGGAGGTCACTCTTCTTCCGGAAATTGACTCTCTTGTGATGGTGAGCACGGACCTTCACGGAAGCCAGTGATTATAAAGTTTTAGATTTGGATGTTTTTCTTACACAAACCCATTGCGTCGCTCCAGAAGGCATTTATTAACCCCCTGGAGTCATATGGATTACCCTTATGATGGATGGATGCGTCAAAAACTCAGTGGCACAATTCAATGCCAATACAAAGCTGGGAAAAGCCTGGATATTACTGTATTTAATATAACTCCGATTGTGTTCTGCTGAAAGAAGAAAGTCATATTCACCTAGGATATAGGTATACAAATAATGATTGCTTCCAAACAGGTTTCCTGAATAACCTTCCTCATCCACTATTGGTCTATTTTAATACTGATCACATTCGACAGTGGGCAAAATGTGAGTGTTGCAGTCCGTCTCCAGCCAGACTCAAGGGCTGGGGAGGGGGGGTGGGGGACACAGTACCTCCTTGTGGTCCTCGTCCAGGCGTTTAATCTTGGTGTAGTCCACAGGCAGGTCCCAGCACTCTGCTGTGCTCATCTGGTAGCAGTGGCTGTTGAGCAAGGCCTGCCGCTGGGGCGACATGGGCTGCAGGGGGGTCAGCACTGTACCCCCACTGCCCTCCCCCATCCCTCCAGCCCGGCTCAGATCCAGGGTTCCGTTTTCATCCCCATCTCTGTCATCAGGGCTCTGCCATGAAAAAGAGAAGAGGGAGGAGGATTGATACGAGAATAGAGAGTAAAGGGAATTATTAAGAGGTAAAATGATAAGAAAGAAGCAGGGTAAGATATGGAAGATATGGAAGGGAAGAATGATGAGTCTGGGAACATGGTTTATACGCACTGTTAAATCGATTTTTTCATCAAGTAAAAAAAAAAAATTTTTAATTATTAATATTTTAATGATTATTTGTAAAAATAAACATTGTTAGTAAATTGTATTTTTTTTTGTTTATTGTTTTTAGTTTACTTTATGAAATCATAAAAATCATATAAATGATTTATTAGTAAACAACGTTATTTTTCCCGTTCGAGAAGCCATTTAACTCAGGTATACATCACAACAGGGAAGAAAAGACTAATGTTTTAAGTAAGCAATAAGGTACGAGAGGCTTGTTTTGTACAGCACTTATATAGCATGTGCCTCGAGTACCTTATTGCTTTTATAAAACGGTTACCACACAATAAAAATAATAAAGTAAAAAAAAAAATGTATTAGTGCAACTTTCATTAAGTAAAATCACTAAACGTTTTCCTTCCGCTAGAAAAAATAGTCCCTGACCGTGAACAGCGACAACGTTCCAATGTGTAATATGCATGAAAGCCCAAATAAAAACAACATAGGAACTGCAGTGTTGCACAGTGATAAATAGAAGAGTTGGGTGAAGCGGTCATAGCTGTGTTTTATCATGAATAAAGCACAGCTATTGACCAACCAGAATCAAGGATTGGAACTAACCGTTTTATAAATACATCATACAGGAACACAAGCAAAACATCATGAAGGAGATTTTCTGTTACAATATACTTAGTTGACCCAACAAATGTAGCTTTTATTGTGTGTTTAAATATGCACAAGTTTCTCGCTTCTTCTCCCTTCCCTGCACTGGGGATGAATAATTAATGTGGTTGCATTGTTTGACCATTTGCTAGTTTTATTTACACTGTTGTAGCTGATTTTGTGTTGATATCACGCTGTGTTTGTACCTCTCCTTAAAATGATTAGTTAGTCGTTAGCTAGTCCGGCTTGTCATGTTTCATTGTCTTAAAGTTTTAAGCTCTTTATTATGAGACAACAAACACTTTGGTCTGTATGTACACTACCATTCAAATCTTTAGGTTCAGTATGATAAAAAAAATAATAATAATATTAATACTTTTATTCAGCAATGACACATTAAATTGATCAAAAGTTACAAAGATATTTATAACGTAACAAAAAATTATATTTCAAATAAACTATGTTCTTTTTAAACTTTATATTCATCAAAGGATCCTGAAAAAAAACAGCAAATCATCATATTAAAATGACTTCCGTAGGCTAATGTGAAACTGGAGACTGAAAAAGGATTTTTTTTGACAATTTGTTGACAAGTAGATGAATTTAACTGAAAAAAAACATTGAAACAGTAGCCTTCATGTTTTATAAATTCTACAACCACCATTTTTTACAGTGTGGGAAAGGATTGGAGGAAAAAAGATATGAAAGAAGAGAGTGCAAGCATCTTCTTTGCGCTGCCCTACATCTCCATGTACAGCTGCTTATTAGTGAATATATAGAGCCCTGCAGCTCACTACCTCTGTCCCTCTCTCTCTCTCATTTTCATCCCCTCTCCCTCCAGCCTGCTGCCTCACTGTCCTTAAAGAGAGGTCATTGTCTTTCCTATGTACCCAGAGGGATGCCGGGAGAGCTGGCTTGGCCTGGACCACAGCTGAAATCGACTTTAATTCTACTTGCCTCTGCGAGAAAGGGTATGGGCACCACTACTCCAGCGTTCCTGCAGCTGCCAGCTTCCTCTGGTCCTCTCCATCCCCTCGCTCTCTTTATCCCAATACAGATTATGTCTGAAATCGATGCGTCACTAAAGCAATCATGGCCGGCTCAGACCATTAGGCTCATATGATGACCCTGACTGTACCAGAGAGGACCCGCAGGAGCTCACAGAGGTACTGCTGTCATTCAATGCATTAAATCACACCCTGTGCAAATGAGTTCAGCAGGACCAGGGGTTTGCCCCGAAATGACTCTAAATGGGCATGCCCTCATTTCGCCGCACTACCTTGCTTTACCGGCACAAAGCACAGGCATACAGGAAGGCAGTGCAGAGAAACTAAGAAATACCCAGTGAGAGAAAGAAAAATATATTAGCAGTACAAGTGGGTGAGCATGAGAGAGAGGAGCTGGCAGGAAAAAGTTGTCGACCCTCACCTGTGCCAGGAGCTCCGGGCCTTTCCCGGTGAGGCTCTGGGGCATCTCTCTGCAGCGCGTGGACAGGTTGAGGATGGCAGTGGCAGCCATGTGGGCGGCTTCCATGTCGTGTGTGTAGTCGAAGCTGCTCTTGCTGCAGGTGCTACTGGCGCTGCTTCCTCCTCCTCCCCCTCCTCCTCCTCCTCCCCCTCCTCCACAGCTCAGACTGCTGCTGCTGCTGGGAGCGTAGCTGCTCGTGGTGCTGCTGGCTGGGCTGGAGGTCTTACAGTAGCGCTTGGCTGCACACACACACACATATACCAGGTCAGATGGGCTGCTTGCACTTGGATGGACTGATGGATGGATGGATATGGAGCAATAGACAAATAGATAGAATGAGAAAGAGAGGCAGAGAGAGAAGGGATACTAGAATGAGATAGATAGATAGATAGATAGATAGATAGATAGATAGATAGATAGATAGATAGATAGATAGATAGATAGATAGATAGATAGATAGATAGATAGATAGATAGATAGATAGATAGATAGATAGATAGATAGATAGACAAAAAGATGTCAGATAGACAGATACATACACGTACACACATAGGCTTATTAGACGAGCTGATGTTTCATGATGAATGCTGTGAGAAATTGAGTGAGAGAGAGAGAGAGAGAGAGAGAGAGAGAGAGAGAGAGAGAGAGAGAGGAGGAGGAATGGTTTGACAGTCTATCTAGGTTTCATGCAAAAGGCTACACATTGTTAACATGAAATCTAAGACCTGCACGGAGAGCATTTAAACAGCATTTCTTTTTTATATAAATCCACATTCATAGACAAACTCTGGTTTGCATCCAGACAAAATATCTGAGAGAAAAAAACTGAAAAAAAGTTACTGTTTAAGGAACTGAGTATCCTCAAATACTGGAAATCAGCTGCTAAAATACAGTTATAATCAATTATTCAAGATGTATCCTTCTCTCCCATTTGATCCTATTCTTCATCTCATTTTGCATTGAGACAAATAGCAATGCTGCCATTACAACTAAACTGGGTGTAACTAATTGATGTTGCCAACTGAGTCTAAATGAAGTGTCGTTAATTCCTAACATTAATTGAATGTTATTCTCATTTTTTTTTTCTCCCAAGGTTTAATTTTCTTCATTTGTCTCATTTATCAAAACCAGAATTTCCAAGATAAAGCATGCAAGTAACTTCACTTGCAAGAATGCTCTTTAATTTCAGAGATGTGGTGTTCAGATTTCAATAACATTGTCTATATTATCACTGCAGGGCATGCTGTAATGCTCCGTATGGGCAATCAAGACTGTCCTGATGTAATAACCATGAGTTATAATGAAAATGAGTTATTTTAAGCACAGCTAATGAAACCGTACCAAAATATCCAGCCGAATTCTGTTGACAGGAAATCTCTACGATTTCTGGCTTGGGCGTGAAATCAACTGCTACCATTTTGAACAAAATCGTTCCAGTTAATTTGATTCTCTCACAAATGTAAGTGCACTCATTTATCAAGACCGGGGCTGTAGTTGAGAGCTACGGCGCTGAACATTATCAAACAAAACCAAACAAATTTTTTTAAAAATGAAGCTTGAACCAAAGACTAAAACTAAACTAAACTAAAAACCTACACCCAGACATTAGGCATCACGCAAAAAGGTCACATAACGGCCTTCAATATCAAATCATTAATACATTAATCATGAAAAATGATAAATCATATTAAAATATATTTTTACATTCTTCACAGACATGCATTTGGTGGTCAAAAATATCAATCAAGCCATAATTCTATTAAAGGATCTGCATGCAAATTGGAAATCTCTTCACGCGGTTTGTGTACCTAGGTTATTAATCATTTCAGAAGCCAATAAGTGAAGTAGGATTTCAAATAAAGGAGCACTGAACTCGACAAATCCAAACGAATGACTTAATTAAGAGAAGGCCTTTACTTCAAAATAGAATACAGAAAGTAATCTTTTTTAATGGTATATATCACAAGTATGTCAGGCAGTATAGCCTGGTTTACGCTAGACCTCATATCACTAGCCGCTTTCCAACCGGAGAGACTTTTGCAGTTCCTAGAATCTAACGTTCCTATAACCCTTTTTCTTTCTTGTGTTCCGACAAGACTAAATTTTTTAGTTCCTTAGACCGTAGTTCCTATAACTCTTTCAGTACCTAGTCTAGAGCGAGGACTTTTTTAGTTCCCTTTCCCTAGGTCTACGTTGATTGGTTCAACTTATAAGCCATGCCCACTGTCAACAAGGAACTTGTAGCGCGCTGTTATACGCTGTGTGCTATACGCTGTGTTTTTGCAAAACATCACAACGAGGATTAAGACAAACATAACGCATTCAACCAGCTAATTGCTAATGCTAGCTAAACTTACCCGTCGGTTTGTTTGCCTCCTGAGCTGCTCTTTTATCTTCTTCCATCATATTACTTAATATCATATTATGCTGGAGCCTTCGTCTTCTGTGTTTCTCTGTAATTTACAGAACTCAAGCATAATCTTTAAACGCCGCCGTTCGTTCTCCGTTAATTAAGGTCCCAGCAAGGCAGAACAGGAAAATTGCAATAATAGCCTCCTCCATGTTGGTTTGTTGTTGTTGTATTGGCCGCGCTACGATAAAGACTGTCTCCATGCTTGTGTTACCCCTCCTCCCAGTTCCTATGGCCACTTGGCCAGTGCGAACGCAAGCAGCAAAACCAAGTTTGGGGGAGAGTAGTTCTTAGAACTGTTTAGAAGTGGACAGTTCCTTTAACTAAGTTCCTTTAACTACTTGGTCGGAAAGCGGTTATTGAGAATGAGATGTGGTTTGGAAACCACGTTCATTTTCTTGTATTTGAGGCGCGGTTTACGAATGCCCAGAGCCGTATTATTGGGTGCTATGAATGCCTATCAAATGCATTTGTGCGTAGCTCATAGCCAATCGGTTCAATAATACCAGATGACGTATGTAGAGCTACATAAAATTAGATGAGGAAGAAGACGATGGGTCAGAGATTAATGTATACACAAAGGCTGTATCAAAAGGTAACTTAACGTCCGCTGCCAAGATGGAGCCGTAGATAGAACAAAGTAACTGCTTCATTTACGTCGTCATCGTCTTGCTGCTCCCTTCCCATTCTGTGACTGGTTCCCTATCTCAGGCGAAAATTTGGTTCATGGTGTCCAGGCTGCCTAGCAGCGTGAATAAAATCACGCTACGGCAAATCAGCATGGGGAAACCCAGGCTACAGGCAGTACACAACTAACTCTAATCTTATTTAAATCTGATCCCCTAAAGAAAGGTCAGTTTATCAATTCTGACTCTTGCTACCTTGCCAACTTCATAGACAGAGGAAAGAATAAAGACAAGTTTACCATCATATCCTTTGGGGGAGGTGTCCCGCCCATGGCTCTTTGGGGTGAGGGACCTCTTGCCGTATGCATGAGGTTGGTTGTCATAACTGCTGCTGTAGTCGAAGCTGGCCTTGGAGTACTTCTCCAGCTCCTTGGCCAGGTTGGATCGTGGAGTGCTGGTTGGGACGTTATTTTTGTACCCATACTGTGGGATCTCCAGCTGTTTCACGAAGCACATGGGCCTGAAACAAGTCAAAAGACTTGGTTGGGTATCAGAGGCCTGGACATATTGTACTTAAAGTTAACATGAATTACTGCTTGCAACCTGTTTTGTATTAATTATATTAACATTGTATTAAAAGATTCATCTTAAAGCTACACTGTGTGATTTTTACCCCATCTAGCGGTGAAAAGGTATATGACCATCCAATGAATATTAGTTTCTGTTCTTCTCAATTCCGATTTCGTTTTAACTCCTACGGTGGCCAATGTAGTTCAAGATTAACATGGCTTACAGTTCGACCTTGTCCATGAGTGTTAACTCAAACGTAAACGCGAAAGGCGAAGCTTGAATTAACTTGTATGTCCCTCTTTGGCTAATGAACTTTCAAGATGGAGGGGCAACATGGCGACCAATATTAGAACCCCTTACCCGTATGTATTTTCAATGGCATATTATACACTCATGAGAATACTTTATTACTTGAACGAAGTAAATATACATTAATGAGCACATATATTTTTGAAAGAAGTAAGTGTTTTTAGCAAAGAATAAACTAAAAGAGTTACACAGTGTAGCTTTAAATGGATCGTTCGCCCCATTTGGTTTTTCAAAAATATTTATTTAAATTATTTCTGGAATCTGGAACAGAAAGCTCTACTATAAATACAGTTAAATGTGAATTGATTTAATGTACCATTCCAACAACAAGTCAAAGCCAGACTTATTGCATTATATCTTTATTAAAGATCTGTCACGGAGTGTCACGCAGTACCTCAAGACTCGGTCTGATGCCTGGTTGGACTTGGAGCTCTCGCAGGGGAGATGTTTCTCCTGAACCTTCGCCATCTTCTCAGCGGCGGCTATGGGGCATCCCGAGAGACTGCAACGGCAGCAGAGCAAATTATGTAGTGTTAACATTACGTTACGAGCAGCATGTAAGGGCGCACGCATACACACACTTTCAAACGCACACACACGCCCTGGCCTAGCAGATAGCAGAAGTTGAAGAACAAAGTGAGATATGAGGGAATGTATAATACCAGCGTATGGGGATGAGTCTGTCAGAGAGAATAGTCCGCTTTTTATGACATTCTCTGAATACGGACTTCCAACATGTTTGTAAAATCCTGGTATGCGTGTGTGTGTGGTACATGGGGATATTTATATATGAATTATGCATTTCATGTGGCCTAGTTCTATAGTATGAAGGCAAAGCTTTGCAGATATCTGCTGGGCATTTCTGGCTGGCTGGCTTCAGAAAGCTCCTCACAGCGAGATACCGCAGTCATTTCAGAGAGACACACTACAGCAAACTGAGCTTCAGAACATCCAGCTACGCTCCCTTGCTCTGCTTTTTTTTCTCCTTTCTCACTCGCACTCTTTCTCCCTTGTTGTTTCTTCCTCTCATTACTCTCACTATCTCCCTCTCCGTTTGTTATTTCTCCCACTTTTCAGTCATCTCTCCCTCTCTCTCTATCTGTAATTCTTTGTATGGTTGGAAACTGTCTTCTTATCGTCTGCAATTTTCTTATTGTCTTCGGTTAATACGGAAACCATTCAGTCACTCTCAAAATATAAAAAAATAAACAAATGAGACAAACAGAAAGAAAACCCACACGCTCTGCAATTTCAGAAACACATGAAGCTTATAAGCACAGGGTACTTGTGCATTTACATGAATGGTATTTTAAGGGGGAAAAAAGTGAGTTAGTGGTGACTGACAGATAGAAGGACGGCTGTCACTATGCCGAGTTGCCATGGCAACCATGCTACGAGGAATGTGTAGACAAACCGTATATACAGTATTAATGTACAAGGTTGTTATATTCCTCTATTATACATTGTTTTCTTCAGCTCAACCCTTCTAATAATGTGTGTGTGTGTGTTTGTGAGTCCCATAGGAGCTGTTCCATATAACATGGCCTGCAGCGACTTCGGGTGGAGACTGCATCTGTCTGAATGTACACCATGTGCAGAGGGAGGCACATCTTAACTGCATAATGTTGTACTGTATGTGTGGAGCTCTCATTCTTAAGAAAATTTAGATTTGGAAAGGCCATATTCTCTGTTTCGATTGTACAAATATTACAACATTACAGTTTTATATAAAAAAAACCCCAATATTATATATTCAATTATATAATATATACCATATCAGTTACATAGAATTAAAATGAATATTAAACTAAAATATTATTTAGAATTATATATATATATATATATATATATATATATATATATATACACTGTGTATAATTATTTTGTATATATATAAAAACACACATGCATGTATATTTAAGAAAAAAATATTATTTATATATAAAATATTTATATTTATATATAATATAAATTATATATGAATCTATATACAGAATATACATGAAAATATTTCTTAAATATATACAAGCATGTGTGTGTATTTATATATATATATATATAATAATTATACACAGTGCACCCACATATATTATGTAAACACAAACTTTTATTTTGGATGCGATTAATCACGATAAATCGTTTTGACAGCCCTAATATATACACATATAATTATTCATTTTATAAATTTTTAAAGGCATTCAAATTTGCATTTAGTCATTTAACAGACGCTTTTATACAAAGCGACTTACAAAAGAAGAGAGCAGTAGAAGCAGTCAAAATCTGATGCTAAATTCCGTTTCATCTTGTAACAAACAGCGTCTTATTTTATTAATTGTAGAGGCTCATTTGTAGGTTTCAAAAGTTCACCATGCCCCTCCTTCCGGGTGGGAATTTAATCCTGAATCTCCAGTCAAAATTGCCAATGTGCAAATAAAATATTTGAGCCTGGAGCTATGAGTTACTATCATCCAGTCAAGCTCAGTATAACACAAACAAGTCAGTCCCTCTCCTCCTTCCTGAAAGCAAGGCTCCATCTAAGTCCATGTTTTCTTCAAATGCCCTGTATAAAATGTGTAAAAAGACTGGAACATCAGTCCCCACAGTGCCGCCAGTTTCTTCTCTCCGTGTCCCTTCCAGCCACTCACCTGCGGTGGGAGTTCCTGTTGCTATTTACATGGCCGCGTCCCGAGCAGCCAGGCGTGGGGCACTTTAGAACATTCTCATACATAGCAAGAACTTGGACAAACAGAGAGGAGAGGGCGAGAGAAGGTTAGGAGGAACCAGAGTGAGTATGAAAGCCTTGTGTTCCATTAAGCTGAACGGGCTCAGTGACAACAGCATGCACATGCTCCTAAGAAACGTTCCAGCGGAAATCAGTTAATCATAAAGTTAATCACCATATGGTGAAAGAACATTCTAGGCAAGCAATGTGTTAATGGCATGCACGTTGTGTGAAAGCATTGGCATTAGAGGAAAATAAATCTCTCTTGAAAAATAATGGATTTATTTTTGGTGAACTGAATGAGTCTAGCCATTAGGTTGTCTATGACACATCATGCAGCTCTACGTCTCTGGGCCTGCAGTAAACTGACTCATCAGAACCCTCCTGTCACATGATCCTCATCCAATTAGAGGTGTGACTAAAGGTAGGGATGAAAAATCTGCTTTGTGCCCAAGAGATCAGTGCAGCCATATTGAGAAAACAGGCTAAAATGACACAAATCACCAATCAGCACATCCATGTTTGTGTGAGAAAGAGCGCCACCACTTTGGGTGGAGGAGGAAATGCACTCAAAGTCATATGCATTACAGAAATGCTAGAAAAGAGGGGTAAAACATGCCCACAGCACAAACAGCACGAAGCAAAAATGAACATTTCTCAAGCGCAAACGGCCATCTAAATTCGGCTTACTTTCTGGTGGCACGCGGTCTTTGTGGGGGCAGCCGGACAAGCTTCGATGGTGCGGGTACAGCCCCGTGACGTGGCCCGTGCCATCACAACCCGGAGTCGGACACTTGCTTTCTTTTTTCTCTCCCCTCGAGTCTGCAAGCAAAGACAGTTATTGGCATACCCAGTTACAGCCACAGTAAGCAAATCCCATTAACCTGCTGGATTCCTTGTGATAACAGTTATGCCCCTGTTACTGCTATGTTCAAACATCACTGTCTGTTTCCTGTTTGCTTTGAAATTGGACACAAGGATATAGCCTGAATGCGACTGAGCCTGAGAGGAGGGTCAGTGATGCACGAGACCGGTGTTCTCGGAAAAATTCGACATTTCTGAATTGACTGCCCTGATTTGAATCATAATGACAGCATTAACTGGATTGTACTAAAAGAAATCCACAAAATACAAAATATCCACATTATTACACATAACTTAAAAATTATCTTTAAAATTGTTATGTATCAAAAATTCTAGATGTATTTACATCTAATTATATGCAATCTAATAAATATAATATAATAATAATATAATATAATATCCACCCTTACAACATGCATACATACAGTATGTGTGGGTGATCATAATCTCTACCATCCTGGGGTGAGTTTCCCGAAAGCATCGTTAGCCAACTATGGTTGCAAGTTGGTTGCAATTTCCATTGAACTCTATTGGTAACGACTGAACTTGCAACCATAGTTGGCTAACGATTCTTTTGGGAAACGCACCCCTGAAAGGTTATATAGAGATGGAATATACCATTGTGCACATTGAGAAAACAAAGCTGATTTTACAATCACCTTACAGTGTGTAGGAAAACATAAACTAGGTACTACAATATCTGAATATAAGGAAATATACATTATACACATAAATGTATCAATGTTTTCATCTCACAGCATTTTAAGTCCATCCAAGATGTTAATGTGTGCTATCGATATTACATACAATTGACTTACTGTATTCACAATCATGCCGTTAAATAACCAAATAATTTCCACAAACAACAGTTCCCTATTATTAGCTAACAAATTTCAAGTGAAAACTGGCAATATAATAAGTTCATCTTTCACTGGTTCTGGTTCGCGGCATGCGAAGTCTCTACCATGAGACCAAAAAGGGAAAACCAGCAAATGATAGCAGAGAACTATCATAGCACCCATTGGCTGATCAATAACGTTTTGAATACAATACACGCATTCTCTGCAATTCAAATCGGTTAGCTAAGACAACACATTTGTATATACTTCCCTCTTTTATTAGCCAAAAATAACTGCAGTAAAACTCCACAAGCATGAAATAATAATGCACCCTGTCAGTCAGAACAGTGAGATCACTCGACATGTTTAATAACGACGCTCCAATAATTAGAGCCAAGAATAGTTTCTGGAGATGAGGTGTGAAATCGTGGTGTAATTCTATAATTACATGACCCTCTGACTTGCTATGGACTGAAAACAACAGGAAACTGCGATATGAAACACAGAGACACTATCTTTAATGGAAAACACAGTGCAAATTGAGCAAATGGAAGGTAATGAAACATATGAAGCAGTGCCTTCAGAGCAGAGACAAATGACGAACCTTTTGAAATACTAGATCGGAAGAGCAATTAGGTTGGGTAACTACGGGTAATCTGAGGATCCTCATGCTCCTGAAGTTTCTGATCGCTAATATCCGCATATATCAGAAAATATGGCTCACTCCCAAAGTAGTGGGTGTGGATTGGGAAGGATTTTGAGGTAATAAACCATGTATGGAATCCAAGGGATGAGATTTGCTTTCCTAAAAGGCCATGCAGATTGCCATTACTCATGCCTGACAAGGTAAGTCTCTGATGTTACCATGTCAACCTATTTTAGCAACATAAGCTGTTGTCATTATGGAAGTTGCTCAGGGAGACCTGGATGTTTAAAACAAGCCCCCAAAAAATGTTTCTGTCTCACCAAAGTGACCCCATAGTCATCAATGTAATCGGCGCAGTGTGTGACGGAATGTTAAGTGACCCAAGACACTGGAGAACAAATGCCGCAACAGCTTTCAGGATGAGAAAATTATTTTCATATTCAAAAGATCACTGTTTCTGCAAATACGCTCATTTATGGAAACAAATATACTCAGAATAAAAAAATAAATCTGTAAAGTGTGCAAAAATTTTTAAAATAAATACAAATTCACAACGGAATATATCTCACATTTATGACAAATAAACTTTCATTGTGGGATATCATCACAAATAGGAAAAAATAAATCCGCAATTGTGAGATATGAACCTGTTTCTACAGACAGGGCTTAGATTAAGCCAGGATTAGGCTTTAGTTAAATAGTACATATAACATCGCCATGAAATAAAAATGTTACAATTCGTAAGATTATATGTAATATTGTGGTGTTTATTATAAATGATTTATCTGTGCTCTTCATTAATTTTTTAAAATTAATTTACCCATATAATCTTCAATCAAATACGTCATCCTTCCCACCCCCCTCGAAACGACTTCCCTTCCTGCCATGTGCTATGGCGAGAGGGCGTGGCAACTCCCCTCAAACCGTTAGTCTGCTATGAGCGAGAGATGGAGAGGAGGAGCGCTAAAGTAAAACCCTGCCCTCTATTCAATATCCGTTTCACAAATGTGTCACAACACTGGAGAAAAGTCGTTTGTAACTTTAAGTTGCCTTAGAAAAAAAACAGATGTGCATCTTGAGACAAAACAATAGTCCAGGCATACTTTAAGATAAGTCAGAGTAAATTGCCTTCAGTTTAAAAAAGTTCAAATATGTATTTTAGTCTGGGACTAGGTTGTCTGTGAAAATGGGGGATGCAGTTAAAAAAGGAGATAAGCTGTAAGGTCGCATTGTGAGATTTAAAGTGACAATTACCAGGAATAAAGAAATAAAACAGGAAATACTGACTTTTTATCTAACAATTGTGAGATAAAAACTCTTAATTGTGAGAAAATGATTCAAATGAAAAAATACGTCACAATATAAAGTCACATCAAGAAGTATAATATCACAATTAAAACACATAAAGCCACAATTAGTATAAAGAAAGGGGCAATCGTGAGATATGAAGCCACATTGTGAGATATATAGTTGCAATTTTATAATGTCAATTGTCATACTGTGAGATTTAAAGGTACAATTACCAGAAAAAAATTACCAGAATCATAATTTGTATTAGTTTCCTCAGTAGCCGAATTTGGCTTCCATATACTTGATAATGAAAGGGAACTAGCTACTGAAATCTCTGCTGAAATGCAAAATCTCATTAGAAGTTTTATTTTTACCTTTAGGGTAATATGCTCTTTTTGCACCATCGTGATGGAGTCGGGCTTTGCGTTCCTCTGCACTGCTGCTCTGCCTTGGGCTGTGCTCTCCATGAAGACGCTGATTGTCCCTCCGAGCCACCATCTGTTCTGATGCCATTCTGTCTCGCATAACCTTGGCACGCTCGGATTCCAGAGCAATGGCCTTTTCCAGCAGGGACAGGTTGCCTTTAGTCATGTCGAAAGCTTCGTCTGAGCGTTCGGAAGCCACTGATGTAGTGTCCTCATCCCCTTCCTGGGCGCAGCTAGACGGGTAGCCTCTCGAAGCGGGGCTAAGCTGCTCCTCCAGTTTCATCAGATTGACCATGTCTGAGTAGTTCCTCTCAAGGGGTCTGTGCTGGTCCATCTGGCAACTGTCATACCTGGGCATGTGATGCATTGGAGGCTGATGTGGATGCAGATGCTGCTGCTCGACATGGTGCAGCACGGCCTGGTGACCTTGGTGCTCTGTCACGGGCCGCTCGGACGTTTGGGTCTCGCTGAGTTTACGAGCCAAGTCGAAGCACTGGTTTCGTAGACACTCCAGGCTACTGAGGCACACTTCCTCCTCGCTCTCTTCCGGGTGGCCCCGTCCGTTAGCGTGGCCGGCTGGGCAAGTGTCCCCAGACCCGCCGTCCGCGTATCCCTCGTCGGGAAGCACGGCCCCATGTCCCTGGGCCAGAAGCTTCAGGGAGTCCACGGTCTCGCGTACCACATCGCTATCCAAGTCGACACTCAACTCTCCCTTTTGGCCTCCTTGTTCGCTCCCATCGTCCTCGTCCTCATCGTCATCCTCGCCTGCACTGTTGGAGGAGTTGCTGTTCATCTCCGACTCGGTCATGGCCTGGTAGGCGGCATCCTCGGCGATTTTACCCAGGTTGAGGAGGGACTTGGCCACCAGCTCGTCATAATTCTCATACTCCTCATTGTTCATGCTGTTGTTATTGTTATTGTCCTTTTCAACTGTTTGATTGGATTTTGATTGTCCACCACAGGAGTAATTGTCATCTGTAGAGAAAGGAGAACAACACATGGAATTTGCTTGAAGATTTGCTCCAAAAACACACCCTGGAATACGTCGCGCACTAGGGCCTTTGGATTTATTTTCGAAGCGAGCGGCTTGTGCGGCAAGATAAATTCACAAACGAAATGTCAGTCCTCTCTATAATCTGAAGCTGCCTGAACACTATCATTATGAAAATGTAACGTCTCATGAGCGATAGCATTGATGCAGCAAATCTAAGACAAATGTCATGCCAGGGTTTCACGTACAGCTCGATGACACAGGTGCAAATTGATTTCAATAATCAAATGCAGTTTAGTAAGATGGTAACTGCCACTATGCAGCAAAATCTTTGAGTTTTTCGGGAAAAGAAACGGATGAGTTTTGGAGAAACTGCAATATGGTAAGCTGTACTGTACATGAATCATCAGGGAGCCTTTTAAATGCTTCACAAGACATGTGTATGTTTCGTAAAACGTAAGCAGCACAGCCTGCCATGAAAGCCTCTCAATCGTACTGAGAAGATTTTAGTGTTGCTAGTATTTGGGACAGAGGCGGATGAGACTGCAGGGATAAGCAGAGGATGAGGTGCTCTGTTTCTAGAGCCAGAAATATCCTCAGGAGGAGCCCATTTTCACCGGGGAGGGGCGGGGGGGTTGAGTGTATTTGACACCTCCGGGATGGCAGCGTGCATGTGTGGAGGGGGGCCAAAGTTAATAACTCAGAGAGCCTCTTCTCTCTATTACTCTGGAAGCACTGTCACAAGCGATTGAGGACACCAGAGAATGAGGGTGAGACGCATACTAAGGAAGCAGTCACATCTGCTTTCCCTCAATTTCGTAAGGGGAGTTGGATTGTTCCTTGCTGTAAAATCCACATTAATTAGGATGGCGAGGGCCGGCCATTCTCTGCAGGGTGTATGTAGATTTCATTGTGATTCCGCAAAGTACATATACCGCATGAGTTGAAACGAAAACAGGCAATTTAGGAAATAAAACATTGAATTTAATGACTGCATACCATGTCAATTATCCTTAAATGTTGGTTGACCTACAATAAGCTGCCCTTGATTCATATTTCATGCAGCATTCTGTGTGTCAGAGCAACTACATGTCTTCCTGTAGATTCTAAACATTCAATTTCCAAACGTTTTGCAGAATGCTCATGAAACCAAGAAAGAAAGAAAAACCTGGACATTTGGAAAGTTTATGGAATTTCCAGCACATTTTCATAACATAATGGGAACATTCTTAGAACATAAATGTGTTCAGGGAACATTCTTAGAACTTTGGCTAACATTGTGTAAAGATTCTCTTTTGATTATCTTTTAAGTTCTTCAATAACTATATATATGTTTTTTTCTTGAGATCATGTCATGCTTTTTTCACCCTCCAGATCATTAAGATCCTCTGATAGGGCTCTCTTAGTTGTCCCTCGTTCTCGCCTAAAGACAAAGGGTGATAGGGCTTTTTCTATTGCGGCCCCCCGACTCTGGAACCAACTACCATTGGACATTCGTCTCGCAACGTCTACCTCAACCTTTAAAACGAAGTTAAAAACATATTTTTATTCCCAGGCATTTAAAATTTTATTTTAAATCTTTATATGTATGTGTGTATTTGTATATGTGTGTATGTATATATGTATATTTGTATGTACTGTACTGTTTGTGTTGTCTATTTTATTTTATTCTTGGACTTTGTTCAGCGCTTTGGGCAGCTTTGCTGTGAGAAATGTGCTATATAAATAAATTTTACTTACTTACTTACTTACATAAGTTCTTAAAAGTCATCAAAAGATTTTACACACGTCTCCAGCTGACGCTTTTGTGTTCTCAGAACAGTTCTCATTATGTTACGTACGAATGTTCATGTGTTAAGAAAGTTTTTTCATGGTCATACGAACATTCAGGGTATGCAATATCAGAAAACATCGCTTACCGTGCTGATGACTCTGATTTTCATAGTATTCCTCTTCCTCGTGCTCATCTTCGTCGTCCTCATCTTCGTCGTCTTCCTGCTCTTCGTCATCCCCATCCTCCTCCACCACTTCCTCATCCTCTTCTACCTCTTCCTCCATTTGCTCGATCTCCTCTCCCTCCCCTCTCTCCACCTCTCCATCTTCCTCGTCCTCTTCTTCCTCTCCTGCATCGTCATTGTCATCCGAGCACTCTTCTTCTTCTTCATCATCCCCGTCCTCATCCCCTTCCTCCTCCTCTTCGTCCACTTCCTCTACTTCCTGTTCCCTCTCTTCTCCCTCCTCCATGGCCTCTGGCTCATAGCTTTCATACATGGCGGGCTCTCCATCAGCCATAGCTAGAAACGGACGGCGTTTGGAAGCTGGCTCCTGCAGAGGTTTCTCTTGGGTTTTCCTTTTCTTAGCCAAGGGGCATCCATACACACTGCACAACAGAAAGAAAACAAAAACCCAGAGAATTATGCGCAACAGTTCTGAAAAATTACCTTGAATGTGTGAAGAGTGTCTGTGCCAAAGCTCAGCCCTCAGAGATAAGAAATATTCGAATTGTTTAAGACATAACAAAGCATTAATAACCACTGGCACATTTATTCATTTAAATGCGTGTGCTGCTTGAACTCTGGTCCCACAAGACAGTGCTATTCCTAAACCGCCAAGACTCGTTTATGAGACTCATCCTCCAAAATATAAACAAGGCAAAGCTCATTCTAGCCTTAGCCCTCAATTATACAAATCCCATAATAATCATTAAGCATTTGAGAAATTCCATTTTAATTGCACTAAAACAGCATGTGCAACCATATGTGGTTTGAATGTGGCATCCGATGAATCACTTATTTAATCTTCCTACAAAAAACATGCATGTTCATAAACATATGTGGTTTTATTCATTTTTTATTGAGTAAGTCAAAAGCTGGTTTTACTGTGAGCTTTTGACTTATTCAGTGATGTGATGATAATCATCTCTGATAATGTGTAAGTGCTGTAAACACTGTGTTGCTAAAGATATTCTGGCCTCTGCTAAAACAAAAAAACAAAAGTTCTGTAAAAAACATACCATATATGGGATTTTTTGAACAGACCATAGAGAGTCTATTTTCAAAGAATATTTCTTTGCTAATACTTTTATTCATTTAACCTTATCCTCGAGCTTCCTTTAAGTCATAACCTCAAACCTTCAGCTCGGTTAACAACTGGGAGTTGAGATCCACATCAGAGTGAGGCTTTGTAGATATAAACTGGGTTGCCTAGAATCAGAGAAGCACGTCATCACACACACTCACACACATTCTGAATGACAAGAAGACAATAAAAAACGTGAGCTGTGTTTTTATAACCTGTTTTTTTTGGCTCTTGCGCTTGGTCAGGGCTCAACAGACTGTGAAACGTTCTAGATTTAAATCTTTTGCAGGCAGTCATCCTCAGATACTGCCTTAAAGTGTTCAAATCAGCACCAACAGACCCAGGACTTCTGGCAATATGGATCTGTGCGTGACTTAAAATATGATTGACAAGGGCTGTGTCTAAAAAGATGACGTGAAAACCAACTGATGTTACAATAATACCATACTTGTTACGCTTATTCACACTATAACAAAACATGTGGTTGGTATCAGTAACCATTAGCCTAATGTGTTTTTTTAGCGCTTTTTACAACACAGATCGTTTCAAAGCTGCTTTACAGTGATAATAGGAAACTAATGTAAATATTATGTTGGCTGTACAGCATGTATGTATGTATGTATGTATGTATGAATGAATGAATGAATGAGGCATTTATCGCTTTCATACGTCTACTAGGCATACTCTCAAAGCGCTTTACAATCATATCAGAGAATCTCTCCTCAACCACCATTAGTGGTTATTAAATCTGAGGAAATCACAGAATGATGCACTTAAAATGTATCCAGAACGTATTTACGATGCAGAGGGAGACAGAACGGTTACTGTTGTGTTCTCGACCCAGATAGTGTTGCCTAGACGAGCACGAAAACACCTCCAAAACACTGCTACATAAAGTTTGGACCAGATTGTTATACCTACTCGGCGGAGTCACTCGTCTATAGGCAACGCCATGGTAATTCTTGTTGGTAGATTAGCACCTGTGTAGAATTTTGTTGAAAGCCCAGATAAAAGTAAAAAGCTACTATTTTGTGTTGATCCATAGCAGTTTGACTTCACAAGTGGATTTCTTTACATGCACACACACATATTCTCAAAATGTTTCGACTTTAAGACTTTTAGATTTTATTTTATTTTCTTTACGTTGCGGTTCAGGGCTTCCGTACGATACAATTATAATTTAAAGGTAAAAAAAATATATATATAATTATAAAACATTTAAAATTTTACATTATACATTTTTACGAAGTGAATTGCTATGTAGCGATCATGCCTATAATGGCCGCAACTAAAGCACAACAAAACAAAATAACCAAACAAAATGACAAAAATATTTTCTTAAATCCTTAAAATCTCTTCTTTTAAAATCATAATCATTAATTATGATTTCACAATGCTAACAATAACTGTGGTAGGCACATTGTGTCCAAAAAAAATGTGTGCACCATAAAATTTTAACCTCATTACCCTACAATGCATCAGTCGGCCTGTTGGTGCGAGGTGCCCATTTTCTCTTTATTGTTTTACTGTTAAAGCAGGAGCTAGTTATAGAGCCTGCGCTTCTATGTGATGCGTGTTGCGCGGGCAGGCAGGCAGCCAGCGTCGTCTGTGTGGGTGAGAGCGTTTCGCGAACGACTTGGAATGACCTTGGACACCTTCGCGTTTCCCACTGGCAGGCCACGCCAATTAAAATTCCACAGGTAATTAAACCATATTTGAATACGGGAGCGTTGGAGGCAAGCTTTGAGTGGGACTAAGGTAATTATGGCCGAGAGAGAGAGAGAGAGAGAGAGAGAGAGAGAGAGAGAGAGAGAGAGAGAGAGAGAGAGAGATGTGCAAGCCTTTAAGAACTGCCGGGAGAAATAATGACTTCAGTCAGACAGCTCCTGGTGGACAAATCCTCTGATGAACTTGACTAATACCAGCAATGGCCAGAATATTAGCCCGGACCAGCTCCGTTTGATCATTTACACAGCAACCGTCATAATGATGGAGGAAATATTAGTCTCAAAGTGGCGGAAAGATGAACGCAAATAATTTCTCAGTCCGTTTCTAAAAACAAGAGGTTATTTTTTAATTCAAAGACTTCAAATAGTCGTTCTGTTACAATTAGCGATCGCAGATTAGCCAATAGAATTGGCCCGAATACCAACAATACACACGTGCCGTTCAGGCTGCGGTCTACTGTCGATTCTAGCCGCCTTGGCACCAGGTATGGTTTTGCGGAGTAGAAACTTTTGGGCCATGGAGGCGAATTCAGCAGCTACAGCTGGCGGTTCGTGTTGGAGTTGCCATAGGAGCATGCGGCTGCTCTGCGCTCCTACACTGCAGCATCCACAGGCATGCGTGGCAAGGCGCTGTCACCATGGTGATCTCCCCCTCAGGAGTGGGATTTGCCATTTGAGCAGACAGACAGAGTGAGAGAGAGATCAGTGATTCTGTGCCTGACAGACATCTCCCAGCTAACCTCCCTTCATTCTGCGCCCTCCCAAAAAGCAGAACAAAGGAGGTGCTGGTGTTGTGCATTCTGCAGGGCTCTTTCTGTCTCTGCAGCTCAGTTGCCTTCTCTGTCACTGCGGAGCCCGCTTTCCCCCTCTGCCTAAAAACACAGCGCACAATCACACTACCACACATGCTGAGAGGTTGTTTGCGGTGATTATGTCCTTGGTGGTTCAATTTAGCGGAGAGACTAGTGGAGTCTGACCCTGGAGTGAGGCTTTACATCTCGCCGTGTTGTTCGGAGGCATAATACTGCCATTCACACAAGTTCAGATCTACATGAGATATCATATGGATGATAAAGAAATACAGTAAGGCGAGATTGGAAATTTGACTGCAGGATTCAGCCAGCGGGAAAAGCAGATCGCTTAGTAATTATCAAGAGAACCTTTTTTGTCATAAGGCGTTTTACACGGGTTAAGATCGCATAGACGCACATCAGAAACTTGTATAGCAATGAGGTCTGTCACAAATAGGGGTCTGTGGAGGAAAATATCCGGATATGTGAGCAAAAATTCCACTCCAAGCAATATGAGAGAGTGCGACTGAACTCTGTCATGGAAACTAGCATGTACGTATAAACCTTAATAAAACAATTTAATAATACTTTAAAAAGAAATGTATACCTGTATTATATTACACTGTACCCACTTTGGACAAGATGTTTGGAAAATGAATGGATGAATGATTCAGCTGCGGGCACCGTCTTCAGGTGAGATGCAGGAATTCATTTAGCACAACCCTCAGAGTGCATTATGGGTATTCTCTAGCCATTGTTGTGGTGCATTATGGTATTGAATGAGTGCACTCGATAACATCCATTATGGTTTTGGACACCAGAACAAATAGCTGTCCTTTCAAATAATGCCCTATTTAAGGGTACAGGGAGCCGATTTCGGACACAGCCGCTGAAAAAATAAATGCACAGATTGACAGTCTGTCTTAAACGTGCAAAAATACAAAAACAAGCAAGCGGATTAAAAAAAAAACTAAACAATGAAAAGTCCCTGAGTGGATGACTGTGTATCAAAATTCTCGAAACACTCAGCTTAGCCAATAAAATAACTACAGTACTAGAACTGACTATTATATAAAATGAATTTTATCAGAGATTACAAAATATTCCAAAAATCAGCATTTGAGAATACAACATTGCAAAGTAGATCAGAAATCTGGAGACACATTGTGTATAACAAAGAGACTGCACACAAGAGATTCAATTATACCATTTTGCTTCCAAGTTAACACTTTGGGGTTATGAAATTGGTCCTTGGTTCAAAAAAGTTTGAAACATCCCTGATGTATAATGTTTACGCTGTCTGACTACAGTACATAAAAAAAAGACATCTGGCTCAGCCTCACAGTTGAATTAACAGTTTGGGCGAATTACAAATACCTCACAGATAACAAACAAGCCCTCAGCATGTATAGAACAGATCATTTAGAATGACTAGACGAGCATGAAGTCAACAGACCGCATAGGCTGCATTCCGAAGACCCATCAAAAAAAGCGAGTGAGTGAGAAGAGAAGACAGAGGACAAAACTGCATGTGCCGCCCACACAGTCCAGAGCCCATCTGTTTGCATGCGGCTCAGGAGTTACCGGCACACAAATATGATTTCTCCCTGCTACATAGAATGAAGGTGTAAATTATGGCCTGAGGCTATAAATTAATGCCGTCTGTAAGTGTCCATCATGCAAAATCTCAATACATTCTCGAGAAAGGAAAAGACAAAGGGATCCATCAGCCAGTCTGGCTCAACAATCTCAACGTCTGTGGTCATAGTTCCAATGACTTCCATTCAAATAAAAATACAGTAATTAATTGATAAAACATTCCATTAGTGCAAATAGCATATTATTACATGAGTGGTTCTTTAGTAACCGTCCCGATGCACAGACTCATTTTTATAATACCTCAGAATACAGCATTTTTTTTTAATTATTCCCTATTCTAACAAAAGAAAAAAAAAGACTAAAAACGGAGATGCAAGCGCTAAAAATATGCTATGGTATGTTCAAAAATGCAGAGATTTAATGTATTCCGATCATTTTCACGACATTAAGGTGAACTCTCTTCGATTCAAAAATACATTGAACAAAATTATAAACGCAACACTTTTGTTTTTGCCCCCATTTTTCATGAGCTGAACTCAAAGATCCAAGACTTTTTCTATGTACACAAAAGGCCTATTTCTCTTAAATATTGTTCATAATCCTGTCTAAATCTGTGTTAGTGAGCACTTCTCCTTTGCCGAGATAATCCATCCAAGATAATCCATCTCAGCACAGGTGTGCCTTATGCTGGCCACAGTAAAAGGCCACTCTGAAATGTGCGCAACAGTTTTTGAGAGAAATAGACCTTTTGTGTACATAGAAGTTCAGCTCCTGAAAAATGGGGGCAAAAACAAAAGTGTTGCATTTATAATTTTGTTCAGTGTATGTTCGAATCGAAGAGAGGTCACCCTAATGGCTTGAAAATGATCGGAATACATAAAATGCCTGCATTTCTGAACATAATTTTGTTCAAAATAATGCAATTTTTAATTTTTTTTTTTTTTTTAAAAATGCTGTATTTTGAAGTATTAAAAAAAATGAGTCTATGCATCGGTTACTTAAGAACCATTCATGTAGTTCAGCTCATGAAAAATGGAGCAAAAACAAAAGTGTTGCATTTATTATTTTGTTCAGTGTATTTTGACATTTAAACATCTGTTTTATTTGAACCAATATGAATAAATGGTTTGTGATTTTTTTTGTTAATTTTTGTGATGCAACCAAACTGCTGTTTGAGAGGAAAGTTGAACAGTGTAACTCAAATGTAATTTTACTCATTCAGATAATTCTCAATGAAAACAAAGTGTCCCAAAAGAATCAAACCTTATACTTTAAGAGCTTTTTTTTTCTCCATTTCATCTCATTTCTAAGAAAGAATGAACAGACTTGTCATGTCAAGGTCAGTAAACTCAATTGTGTTTATTATCAGAAATGATGATTATCCATCCTTTGAATGTCTAAATTGTGCTAGATTCTCATATCCACAAGCTTTAAAGGGTTAGTTCACCCCAAAATGAAAATTCTGTCAGTATTTACTCACCCTCATGTTGTTCCAAACCTCAATGTGTTTTTTGTTCTTCTGAACACAAAGGAAGATATTTGGAAGAATGTTTTATTCAAACAGATCTCATTCCCCATTGACTACCATAGTATGTGTTTTTTCCTACTATGGTAGTCAATGGGGAATGAGATCTGTTTGATTAAAACATTCTTCCAAATATCTTCCTTTGTGTTCAGAAGAACAAAAAACACATTGAGGTTTGGAACAACATGAGGGTGAGTAAATACTGACAGAATTTTCATTTTTGGGTGAACTAACCCTTTAATACAACTTGGTTTTTCTTTCTTTAGCCATGTATTGGCCTTTCACACTTGACATATTCCCTTACAAAACAATGCATCTACATGGTTTCTTTGTTTTTTGGTTGGGAGAAAATACAATGCTGGATAAGAGAGGCTGGCATTAAAATCTATGCACTGTGGCTACCACAAAGGAGAAGAGGCCAGACTTGTGTAGAGCAAGCCAGGTGTTATATTGATGGAAAAAACTAGACAGAGAGAGAGAAAGAGAGAGAGCATACAGCTATACCATTCTTTGGCCACTGCCACCAGCTCTTGGCTCACTTCCTATTCTTTTAGTGAGTGCTACCTGTCAAGCCCTGAATTATACAGCCCTGGGCTTTAGCCTATGTGAGTCATCCATCAGAAAGGGAGAGAAGGAGGGAGGAGGAGAAATAAGACTGGAAAGAGGGATGGAAAAAGAACCGCAGAAGAAGTGAGGGGAAGGTAGAGGAACAAATATGGAAAACATAAAAAAGGATGAAGAGAAAATAGGAAAATAGGAAAAAATAGGAAAGTGGAACGAGAGAGAGAGAGTCACAGATGGAGAGGAGGAGGAGGAGAGAATGAAAGAAAGAAAAAAAAGAGAAAGAAAAAAAGAGAAGGGGTACTACTAAACATGATCTGCAGAAAGCAATTACTAAACCCTGTTAAAATCATAGCAGTCACACCTGTACTGACACATCCTCTTATTACAAGCCTCTGCATTTGCTAAAAGGGCTGAATTAAAATGGAGAATGTGCAGATAAGGCGTTTTCAGGTAGGGTATGCATCACGGAGGGTGTAAAGGTGGGTATTTTTAGATGATGAGAAAATGGCACAAAGGGTCCCTCACATATGTTATTTCTAACATTTTAACATGAATGCAACACCATTGGTCCATTGCAGGGGCGTAGTAGTCATGATAACTAAGAGAGAAATGACATTTCTAAATTTGTTGTCTCACTACTTTTTGGACTCAATAATTATACAAAACTTATTTTGGCAACTTTTTAAAATCAGGTACAACTATTGGGTGAATGTTATGTCATCTAAATAATATTTATTGATCATTCCAATTAAATAATGATGTCTTTATTGATTGCAATAAACAAGTTTAGGCGCAGAAACATTTTCCGTTGTTCATTTCAATAGGAATTTACGTGAATTTCACGTGAGGGTTACAACGTTCTGCAAATTTGCAGCATTGATCAACATTGATCAACTTTACAACTCAAAGCACATGAGTTGCATCTACTGCTTGGCTTTTTTTGCAGACAAAATTTAGATAATGTGACTTTCACCATAGCATGTGGACCTCTCGTGTACATCGTTCATGATATTCAGCGGTCAGATTGCAATATCCATATTCTTACAATCGACTGCGAGCTCACATTCTGATCTGCCTCCATCCAATCAACAACCGATAGATAGATACTTCCTTTTCATTACAACTTTAATATCATGAAAAAGTATTTGTCTTTTTTTTTATCTTGTACTATGTTTTATCTTACACTGTAAAAAATATTGTTGGTTTAACTTAAAAAATTAAGTAACCTTGTTGACTTAAGTTGATTGAACTGGAAAAAGTGAGTTAATACAATGAAGGAGATTAATTTAATCATCAGAAACTCAAAATAAACAGTTATCTCAACTAAATACATTATTTAAGTTGATTTGACAAAAGAAAATATGTTGTGATAACAAATCTTAAAAATATTTTTTACAGTGTAGTAGAAGTATTACAATAATATACAGGAAGAATTATAACTATAACTTGCACTAGTTAGTAAGCCAGGTATTTCACAAAATAAATCCCTTACATACACTGCCAGAAAAAAATATGCAAAATTGTAACTTTAAGGGTGTAACAGCATGGCACAAAACACTTAAAGGGGCAACTTTGTATGTCATCTACCCCTAAAAGGTGCAAATGAGTGCCTTATAGTAGTAATATGCACCCTGCCATGAATAATTTCAGGATAAATAAAGTACAAAGTTGTCCCTCTAAGGGTACCGCCCCAGTGACAAGCTGTTGTACCTATACGGAGGTACAATTTTTCCACATTTTATGTCTGTGTGTACATTATGAACTGGAAATGTCTGATGTACGCATCAGTTTTTTAATGATATTTTGCCCCGAGAGGCCATTACAATACATAAACCTACAATGTATACATTAGATCAGTTCATACCCCCTTCAGAGCAGCTATACATTAGGGGTGCGAACCTCTGCTGTGATATAACCCAATATATGCCACAGGAGACAAACGCTGTTGTTGTTTTGTCATTATTACTTTTTAATGGACTGGTAAAGGGCGGCAGACACTGCATAGCAAGCACAGGTAACACAGTGTCCTCATTACAACCCTGCCATTCCCACAATGTTCCCACAAATGCCCCCCAAATGTTAGCGTGCTCTGACAGCACAGTCGGAGCGCCTTTTTTTTTCTCCCCACCCTCTCATTTGGGGGTAATTCATCACTCTCTCGCCCTCTCCCTGCCTTTTCAGTGAGGTCTGCTGGAGGTACCATTTGTCTGAGGCAGAAATGCAATTCTGGTTGGTGGTTCACAGGGCTCGGCTGATGGGGTGACACAGTAGACATATCCATAAATCTTTTCTGTTCTGCCTTTCTTGTTTTGTATCTTTCTTCTGAGGTATAGTAAATAGTATCAAGAGGATTGAGACTGTTAAACACGGAAGTGGAACAGACTGAGAGTGACTTTGACAACAGTTGTCAAATCAGATGCTATTAGCTTTTAGATTTTGCAAGATTTCCTGAGATCACAGTCGAGACTCCGAAAATCTGTTCATGTATGGTGTGCTGTCTTTGCCACATCATGGCACACCACACTCTATAAGAGCAAAACGGTTAAATCTAGGAGTTTTTGTCCTCATGTTTGTGGTCTATCATATTTTTAAAATCTTATAAGATGTAAAAAAAAAAATATTTAGGTGTGTACCCAGCATAAGTAAATGCCAGCTGTAGTTCATTGTAGTCTATTCATTTCAATCTTTTGACTGCACTTTCACAACTTTTTGCTGGTAAAAGGATGTATGTAAAGGGAAGAAATAAGGCCTAATTCAAATTCAATTGACTTAATTGTGCTATCGGTCTTGAGCTTTTCTGTAAGTGGTCGAGAGCCTTCATTCTTACACCTACAGTATAAAGAGACTTTCAGATGGATGGGCACACATTCATATGAATGAGAGGTCAGTTCTTACCTCCTGTGTCTGGCATATTTGCCGCTGACATGTCCACTACCATCACACCCAGGCGTGGGACAGCTGCGGACAAGAGAAATAATTAATACAAGCCTGACGTCACACACACACACGCACACGGACACACACATACGCTTGTTCTTGCTGACTATGTTTGAACCGTGGCACATCAGCCTTCATTACAGATTTAGAGAGCTTCCAGTGTCCTCCAGGCCGATGACTCACCCAGACTCCATATTTCATATTTCATATTGTATATCGCTCTCTGGCTGCTCCATTTAGGTCCACAGCCAGTTAAAAGCCATGAGGGAAAACATCCAAGTTTAGAACTTCTGCTCCGCTTGAGCGAAAGATCAGGCCAGCAAACCAGTATACAAGTCATTGATATAAAACTAGCCAGATTAGTTACAGTGTCACTGATTACCTAAAGTATTCGTTACGCACTTACTGTACTTGACTGCTAATTGTTTGTCTATCAGTACCTGTACCGGAGAGTGAGGCCTGCTTTCATGCCACACACATAACTGCAATAGCATGCTTGTATTGTGCATTTACAATAACTAAATTAACTAGAAAATTATTCTAGTTATTCTAGTCCCACAATTATTTCATGAATGACTGCATACATACATTCCTGTTCAATTTTTGGGGTCAGCAGCATTGTTTAAAATGTTTTTATATAGCAAGTATGCATACATTTGATCAAAAAATGACTTTTAACTTATTACAAAAAAAGGTCTATTTTAATTAAAAGCTTTTATTTTAAACTTAATATTGGATATTCATTAAAGAATCTTAAGATAAAAAATATTTCCACAAAAAAATTAAGCAGCACAACTGTTTTTAACATTGATTATGTAATAAGAAAAGTTCCAGATCAGCATACTAGATCAATTTCTGAAGGATCATGTGACACCGCATGGAATAATTTACCTGTGATGGTAAAATGTATAAATGTATTAAAATACCACATATTTATTTAAAATAGTTTTTAAACAATTATTTTACATAATATTGTTTTACAATGTTCCTGTATTCCTGTAGCTCGAACACATGCAGCCCGGTTTGATGAGGGGCTGTGACCATATTTAAGGTTTGATGAGGGGCTGTGCTGTATTGTAAATACAGTCACGGCTGAAGGGCTTGTTGTCAGGCATGATGCAAAGCCAAGTCAAAATCATCAAATGCCATCCTTCCACTAGAAAAAAAAGTCCTTCAAAGTAAAAAGCCACCGAATGTTCCTACATGTTCATCTGAGGGAGCTCAAATAAAAACAGAGAATATGAACAGCTCTCATGCACTGTGTCATTTATTCATTTAAACACATATATGATGTATGTGTCTCACACATAGATCAGCTTCTCTCTCAGCATGTGAGAGACCAGCATGTTAGTTTAAACCAGACCCAAGAAGCATCATTAAACAGTATGACTTGATGAACATACGCTACCATTCCTGAAACAGAATACTTTTAAATATTATTCCCTCGGCACATTGGCAACCGTGGCCTTTTACACGCATGCAGTGTTAAGAATGCATTTGAACATTTTCCAAAAACATTACTTAGTATGATTTATAAGCTGTTTTCCCTCATAGGAACCAAAGAATTTCACATTTTGTCCCCACATTTTGGACAATTATAATTTAATATTCAATATATATTAGGCTCTATTTTAGTTTTTGTAAATATGACTCTGATGATGTAATAAATAGTATAATCGGAAGTTACATATATTGAAAAATATGTTGCCCTTTAAGTAGCTTCAGTGTACAACAGAAAGCTAGTTTCTGTAAGTAGCTTACTAACTACTTTCTGCAAAAGGTTGCATGAGAGAAGTTTAACTACTTCAAATTTGGAGTAGGTTGTAGCTTGGAAAGCTAATTTTTCAATGTAGATTCCCCAACACCACGTTTAGTCTTGAAATTGGACTGCATTGGTGTTTAACAATACATGTTTAAACCTGAAGCTATTTTAAACTTAAAACAAAAGAGTAGTAAATTGAGTGGGAACATGTCTAGCAAAGCACATGAGTTGCATCTACAGTATCCTTGGTAATGTTGGCTAGGGATCTGTGTCTGATCAAGCTGGTGACCCATCAGTGAGTGTAACTGGTGTTAAAGATGCCTGCAGCTACAGGCCTGGACCTGCTGATCAAGCAGACTGCACTGATGATTGGGAAGGAGAGAGAGGGAATTTCACTTCTCTGCTTGGTCTGATACCATAATAAAAATGACATGGTAAAGGTGCCTCTGGAAAACTGGTCATAACACACTCACAGAGTCGCGCACCCCTTGTGTCCTTGCCGCTGTCATTGTAATTGGACACGTAACCACACACACAAAAAAAGTCTTTTTTAACAACAGCGTGGGTGTTAAACCATTCTTAATGAGGAAAATGCTGCCATTTATAAGGCCTGTAAATTATGCTTAAGGGAAAGATATGCAGGGGGAAAAGTGACAGGCAGATGCGAGTAGAACGACTCACTGCCCTGGAGGAAAAACAGACCATTCACTCTCATCATGATGCATGATTTCATTAGGAGTGCAGGGATATTTACTAATACTAATTGGGAGATCGTATGTTCTCACTTATGGCAATTTCTCTGAAAGGTCTATTTTTGGGTTCTGCCTGTACTGCCTGTATTTTTGGGTTCTGCCTACTTGGCAAACTGTACAAATTACATCAAAACAATCAATTAGCAAAATTATGCTTTAATGCCACCTTGAACGGAAATGCATATTGCGTCATACAACTGTTTTAGGGACAAATTTACAAACAGCTTGTAAATCTGAGGACACGCAGCGAAAGATTTGCACTGAAAAGGCGTGGACAGGATTATTTATATGGCCGACCTTATTGTATATGCATTTGTAGGAGTTTAGCTTTCAGAAGCTAAATTTATGGGTGGAACACATTTAAATGTGATTTACTAAGATTACTAACCTTAGCAAGGTGATTTACTAAGGTTTGCGCTGGTCCATTTGCTAGTATTTGAGCCATAGTCTTAAACCAGAAGTTAATTTGGGCTGCTCTTGGTAGATTGCGTTGCCCATTCTGGAAATGATCAGCCTGCGTCTGTTTTCTTCAGTTTGCGTGTCATCAGCGTGTCTTTTGGCGCTTTTTTGGAATTGTGCTCTCATGCTAATTTACCCTGTTTAGTGAATCTGGCCCTTGGTCTTTAATGCCTGGTTCAGATTGCACAATTTTTTTTTGTCTGTTACGATAGTCACTGTGTCAGATTACGCGTTTTTGACTCCTAAAATCTTGTCGTGTCATGGACAAGAAACATGTCAGACTACACGTTGCTTCCTGACCAGTCATCGCGTGTCGTAACGACGTGCGTGATGTCATCTAAAAGGCGAAACTAGTAGCGAGTAACTTCAGGAAACGAACGTAAACAAACAATGGATGAAGCAGTGAGTGTTGTATTAGCTGTCCGTGTTCAGAAAAAAAGTGAAAAAAAGAAAGAAAACCTGACAATGGACACACACCTGGATTGCTTGAAGAGGACAGTATGGGCTGTTAATCCTCCAAAGAGAACTTGAGGTAAAAAATATTGTTTCCTTATATATTTTACGTTTAGTTTTAACGTTAGCACCATCGCCTCTCTTTCATTTTGTCATTTTTGAAAGTTGTGGATGGAAAAGCTTTTGTCCTCCTATTGGTCAACCTCATGCATGTGGTGGAACCCATCGTGGACGACCGTTAAAAAAATTAAACATGCTATTCTTTTTGTTGTGAAGTCGTGAAGCATTGCAGACGCGACGTAGGTTGTCGCCCACTATGACACACTATATGAGATAATACGATCGAATCTTGCGTCCCGACGCCCGTTGTCGTTTACGAATCCCTACGACACCCTATGTCAAACGGATCATGCCAAAATCGGGCTAAAATCTGAACCAGGCAAAAGGACAGAAATTTTAAGTCGAGATACAACAAATCAACCATATTTACTTTTGTATATACACATTTCTGGTCTTAAAATGATCTAATTATAAGGTATCTAATCAAAGGTTTGAAGTAAGTAAGATTAAAAAAATAAATAAAAATGTATACTTTTATTCAACAAGGATGCATTACGTTTACATGCAGCCAATTTTCGGGTTATGGTCGGGTTAAGGTCACTTTTCGGGTTTCTGAAACATTAGGGATAACCCGTTTACATGCGTGAGCAGAGAGAGTTTCTCCTGTATACATGGAATTGCAATATCCCGATGTAAACGGCGACGCGCGGTTAGCGTCTAGACGTACGGACAACCTTAAGACGCAAAATGCGTCATTTCCGATTCTTCTTCCTGTATCCAAAGTCAAAAATAACAACAGTATGCGGATAATGAATAGTTCGGGGCAGATAGCGATCGCCTTTGTTTGCGCTATAATGCTGGTAACGTTACTGAGCTCGCTCCAAAAGTATGCTGTGCTGTGTCTCGCCTGGTCTCGCCATGTTTACTTCCGGTATACTGCACGCGGATTTTTGTATGCGCCGAGAAGTTTCTCTACTCAAAAGACCAAGATTCCTTGCGAATAGAACATGCGCAGAACACAAATCACTATGGGGATATGCCGATACGCGTTTACATGACCAAAAATTCGGGTTAGAAAAGGGGTACCCCAGGTATAATATCCCGGTTTTTAAAATCCGGGATATGAGCATTTTTCGGGTTTTTGCCGGTGTTTACATGGACGTTCGCGACCGGGTTATTGCTAATATCCCGGTTTTGAACGGGTTATTGGCTGCATGTAAACGCAGTGATTGATCAAAAGTGACAGTAAAGACATTTATAAAAGTACCACAGATATTTATGTCAAATACATGCTGTTCTATTCATCAAAGAATTTTGGAAGAAAAATAAAAAATATTAGGCAGCACAACCTTTTTTTTAAATTGATCATATTCAATTTAATCGGAATCGGCACTAAATCGTAATATTAGATTTCTGAATGATCATGTGACACTGGAGACTAATGTAATGTAATGATGCTGAAAATTCAGCTTTGCCATGACAGGAATAAATGACATTTTTAAAATACATTCTTCAAATAGAAAACAGTTAATATAAATGCAGCCTTGGTGACCATAGAATACTTTTTTTTTTTTCAAAAGACATAAAACGTTTTTACGGTCCTCACACTTTTGAACAGCAATGTATACCAAAACGCAATACCTTGCTTCACCTTGAATATCCTATTTTGCTCAGAAATCCCATTATGAAAGTAAATAGGTTGTGAACTGATTTACATAGTGAGTTTAATTGAATGATTCCCATACTGTATGCAGACTGACCTGAACAGCTCTTGTGCAGCCTCCACGGCAACTGCGAAAAAAAAAGAGAAAAGAGAAGAAAGCGAGAACAATTAGTGAGGAAATATCTCAAAACATGAGATTCATCACACAATACAATCATATTATTATGAGCAGACTAATTTTCCGGCCTCACAGATCCTGCTTCACCTGTGCAATCACTAGTCCAAGTTAATAACTACTGTGATAATTCGTGAAAGGCGATAAAGACACAAATATGGATTGAGAGTGAGAAATGCATTTGACCGTAGGTTGAGACTGCAGCTAATACCATGTGAGTGCGCTGTACCTCGCACACCTTTAGATCGTGTTCGATGACGCTTCTCGGCCGCATCCACCTCCATCTGGAGAAAAGAAGCAGCAATTAGCCTGACCTCCGTCAACTATCTGAGCAACTGTAAAACGAAGAATAAAAGGGCAATGATGTCTGTAGCAGGGACGGTTATGAACTGCATGAGAGACAGATCATAGATGATGAAGTAATATGTTTATTATGAAAAATACAGACTTGTTGCCATAATGCATCATGGTTTATAATGTATGAGAATATATGGTGTGCATAATTTTGCACCCTTGTTGCTAACAATGTGATTCTGTTTATACTGATCACAAATTCCGGCACTTGCAAGGGCCTTGCACACTAAACACAAGGAAACATCACTGTATGCCATGACCAATATCCTTGTGTTAAGATTTGTTTACCATGCCTCTTTGTTGTACTGTAGTTGTTAAAAGTACAGTGTCATTACAAAATATGCACTTGTCCGGTATTTTTTATTAAGCATACATAATGGTATCAATCCATTAAAAATATAAACAATAAAAATATATATATATATATTAACAACTTCTTGTGAAATAGTGTGCAAGATTACTTAAAAAAAGCAGGACAAAGGCAACAAAAGATGATTCAACATACACTACCATTCAAATGGTCGATAAGATTTTTCAATGTTAAAATAAAAATAATATTGTGAAACATTATTACAATTTAGTATAATTGTTTTCAATTTTCATTTTGTAATTTCATTTTAAAATGTAATTTATTCCAGGAATTACTCTATTTTTCAGAAATCAATCAACATCAGTGAATTCAGAAATCAATCAACATCAAAAGCAGTTGTGTTGCTTAATTCAGTGGAAACGGATCATTTGTTTCTCAATCAATTTCATGCATCCTTTCTGAATAAAAAGTATTCATTTGTTTAAAAAGAAATCATCTGACTTTTGAACAGTAGTGTAAAAATTTAACTTTTCTGCTAAGAACAAAAAGAAATGCAAAGCACATTACCTGAGATTTACTGGTTGATGGTGGGACAGGTGTGTTTTCTGAGGTGCGCCTCCTGTGTGGTGCGATTAGGCAGAATTGTCCGCTGTGTGTCCCTCAAAGCTGTTCCTCAAAACTCATTTTCTGTTAAAGGAAAAAAAGTCATTTATTATGAACTGCAGTTATATGAAATCTGCAGACTGAAACGAGGTACACTTATAAGGGAAGACATACAGATGTCTGATGCTATTCAAAGCCTCCATTATCACAGTCTCAGAACAAGAAAAAATAACAACAACAACAACAACAAAAATCTGTCATTCTTTTTGTTCAAAAATATAATAAGTGACAGGAGGGGCTTTTAAAGTTGTAAAACATGCTTTGTTCATAAGGAATAAATGCACCTATATTTATTTATATCTCTTTTTTTTGAGAAATATGAATGTTTTTACGGCTTTAGATCGAACACAGTATAAAAGGTAAATCACTAGGGAGGTGCTATTTGAACTATGAAAGAAAAAAAGCAAAGTTACTTTTTGCACAGGTGCTAATAATATAATATAATATAATATAATATAATATAATACAGTATAATATAATATAATATAATATAAACAACTTTTCTTTCAGAAAACCATATGCTTTCAGACAAACACACACACTAACATATTGAGTCCTCTAGTCCTCTATCTATCAACAAGCTAACACTTCTATCTCATGCTCCTTGCAAATTCTGTTAATGTGTGGTGTTGGTGCATTTGGAGTGTGTGAGTGTGTGTGTGTGTGTGTGTGTGTGAGAGAGAGAGAGAGAGAGAGAGAGAGAGAGAGAGAGAGAGAGAGAGAGAGAGAGAGAGAGAGAGACAGATAGAGGAACAGACACAGATTTGCATGTGCATGCAAGTATTTGTCAGCGCCAAGGCCATTGACACAAAGGGTGCACTCCAAATGCTGGAGATGTCTATCGAAAACCTTTCAATGACAGAAATACAGACTTGAACGAATTTCCTTAGAAAGATGGATCTTTGTACGCAACACCTTCTCAGGTCTCCTTCACACAACAAAATATGCGCTCGCTCTCACACCGCCCCTCTTTCCACTGAGAGATCGCACAATCACTCATACTGGGGCAATATGGGAAGCTCTCATCTGAACTTCACTTGGTCAAATCAAAGCATATGAGCTCCAGCTGTCCCCCAGTGGCAGCGAACTGGCCCAGCTTGCTTGTAATTGGTGGAAAACACTGTTTAGTATTCATGCCCAACACCCTTCTGTCTGACATAAAGTGAGACATACAGCTTTAAAATCGAATTCTCTCTCTCTTTTGACTAGTGGGCTCTTTTAGAAGAGTCTGCAGTCTCAGAGTTCTGCACGTCCTATCCGAAAGCAACGTTTCCCCATGTGAATCCTGCATACCTGCGGGCTGCGTTGCACACATTATAGCCTCAGGTTTATCTAAGATTGCCAAGGTTTTGATTTTTAATACTTCACCCAACGATTCTGACATCATTTACTAACCCTCAAGTTGTGACATTTTTTTTCTTCTGAGGAACATTAACGAAGCTGCTATTAACATATGCACTGACTTTGCTTATGTGTTCATGAGATAAGTAGTTATGCCTGGAAAAAACATTCTGTTTCTTAAAAGGGATACTCCACTTTTTTTGGAAATAGGCTCATTTTACTCCCCCAGAGTTAAACAGTTGAGTTGTATCGTTTTCGAATGCATTCAGACGATTTTCTGATATTTAGAAGAATATCAATAACCAGACAGTTTCTGGTCTCATTGACTTCCATAGTAGGAAAAAATATATACTACGGAAGTCAATGAGACCAGAAACTGTCTGGTTACTGAAATTCTGGTTACTGTGTGGCCTTTGTTCAAGTTCAGACAGGTAATCTTTCTCTAAAAATCGTTCAATACTGGTTATGCATCAGTAAGTCTAGCCAGTGACTAAAAAATCAACTTCACATCGTTTCTTTTAGTAGGATGAAAATAATCTTATTTAAACTTTGAACAAATTATACAGAAAGCGATCGAAGAACAATCATTCCACACAGCGCGAGTTTATCTGGACAACTCGTCATGAAATCAATGACGCACGTTACACTGCACAACGAAGCTCTTACTGTATGTACATCATCATGTTTGCATTGGTGAAAGCATTAGAGAGATGCAGAAACTGCATTTCAATGATAAGATCAAGGAAAAATGCCTTTTATTTCTAAATTATGACTATTTTTGGTCTAAAAATATACTAAAATTATATGGCCAACCCAGGAAACATTATAAAACAATAAAATAACTCCATGTCAGGGGACCTTTAAGAACGCGGACACAGTTTCTTTTCTGAGTCAGATCTTTTTCAATTAATTATTTAATGTGTTTCACAAAACCAGCCTAAATACTCTAAAAACCAGATTGATTCGGTTTGTGAGTTCAGCTCATTGACTGGTCACAGCATTAAAAGCTCACTGGAGGGGAAAATTGATAATAAATTAAAACTTAAATAGGTAGGGGTGGGGCGGGTCTACACAAATCTATTATATAGCTTGGAACATAGCAAGCCAAGTTGTATCGACAACTTTTTGATACTTATATGGTTCTTTTGCATCTCTCTGAAGCATCTTATATCATGGAAAAGAGTGACTAAAAATCTTTAGTCTTTTATTTTCCACATAATAAAGATAGGTATGCTGGTTTGTAACACGTTGGAGGTAAGATCTAAGGATTTTCAATAGAAAGATATGTATTTGTTGCTTCAAAAGAGTGACCATAGATCACGTTGTGTTTTATTTATTCCTTTTTTTAAATGTATTTAATTTATAATAATCATAATCATAATTCCATTGTTCATTTTTATTATATTATTTATTACATACTTATTGCTCTTGCAATGTTGTTGTTTAATCTTGATTTGCAATGCTTGCGTGATTTCAAGAGTTATTATGTTTTTAATATCACAGGACGATGCTGTGAAGCAATAATTAATACAGTAATGGGCACCAGACAAAAATAGATTCATTAACTGATTTTAGGTAACAGACATTATTCCGCTGACAGTATAGGATATCCCGCATTTTAATTGGGGGAGAACTACTTCTTTAATAAATTATCAGGATATCAAACTAAGTTTTACAGACTACAGTCACTGTGTATCTAGATGGTGTTCAAATGATCTACTGTAGCTAGAGAATTTTCACTCTTTTAGCATCAGTCCAAAATCTTCAAAAGAAAAAAAAAAAAAAAACCTTTTGCCCGGGCATTCGCCTGGCAGTGCTGTTGTCAGATCCCATTCATCTAAAAACTGCTCCAGATGCACAGCACCACTGTGAGCCTCTCCGCCCCCACGAGAGTGTGTGCATGTGTGTTTGTGCGAGTGTGCATCACGCTCAGTCATCAGGAACAGAGTGACCCAGTCAGAGAGACATGACCCTACAACCCTCAAGGCTCAGCATGCAATCTCTCCAGCTAATTTCCCCACAACCCTGCCTCACATCACCCCACCGGACAGTCAAAAAAAAAAAAACAAAAAAAAACATGGCTTGTATAAATCCAAAATCATATTTACTGTTGATGCAAGACACGTTTGTCCATGCTACGTTAGTGAGCTGGTGTCAGTGACCCTGAGATTGGTCTGGATTTATGTGGTGTGACCGGTCAGATTTGCTTGGCTGGTGGTTGCTTGGTCCCAAATCAGATGGCATCATGTCTACAAGAGCCCTGAAACAATCACGTCACGAGACATTATTCATTTCATATCCTCTCTTGTTAAAAAGATGTCAGCTATGTTCGGTATGGAATGCTTGCTTACTACACATGGAACAAAGCACAGTATAGTCTAAACTTTCTATTATTATTATTATAAATAGTATGCAAAACTGTAAACATTATTCAACTTTAAACATTTTAAACAGTAATATGCTCCACTGTAGTGACATGACCTAGTGTCCAGTTGTCAACTCTTAAAGGGGCTATGTCTAGGTTTTTATTTTAAAAAAATCTTTCAAGGGATACTCCACTTTTTTTGGAAATAGGCTCATTTTACCACTCCCCCAGAGTTAAACAGTTGGGTTTTACCGTTTTCTAACCGTTTTAGATTTTTTTTTTTATATTTAGAAGAATATCAGTAACCAGACAGTTTCTGGTCTCATTGACTTCCATAGTATATTTTTTTTCCTACTATGGAAGTCAATAAGACCAGATACTGTCTGGTTACTGATATTCTTCTAAATATCAGAAAATCGGCTGAATGGACTTGAAAACGGTAAAACTCAACTGTTTAACTCTGGGGGAGTGGTAAAATGAGTCTATTTCCCCAAAAAAGTGGAGTTGTCAACCTGATCAATATGTGAAATATTATTACAATTTAAAATATTTATCATCTATTTTAATCATTTAAAATGCACTGTATTACTGTGATGGCATTGCTGGATTTTAAGAAGCATCTTCAATGTCACATGATCCTTCAGTAATCACTCTATTATGCTGATTTGGTGCTCAAGAAGCATTTCTTATTAATGTTGAAAACAGTTGTACTGCTTAATATTTTTTTCTGTATTCGTTGATGAATAGATTGTGAAAAACAACATTTGTTTGAAATCTTTCGGAACAATCAGAAAATCTTTACTATCACTTTTGATCAATTTACAGCGTACTTGCTGAATAAAACTATTAATTTATATAAAAAAAACCCTCTAACTTTTGAATGGTAGTGTATATTTCTTCCAGTTCCTCTATAACAATGGCATTGCATGATACAGTATTTCAAACAGTATGTATTGTATACAATAAATTTTGGCAAATCTAGTAGTACTGCAGCAATAGTGAAAGTCCACTGGTTAATAAAGTCTGATGGCCAGTGTTGCAAAATTTTTGGCCACCCAATACTTCAAACTGATTCAAAGAGTCTAGACTTCTACTCTACCTTATCAGCCAGTGACTCACTCGGTATGAATGCGACGATAATGCAAATTTGAGCATGTATGTGTGTGCACATGTAATGCAGATGCCTGCAAAGAGTCTAGCCATAATTCCAATCCCCACACAGTAGAGAGTGTGGGCTGCTCACATTTTCCAGCCCTCATTTAGAATCAGAGCACATGCACAGTAGAGCTCTTCATTATTAGCTACATGACTAGCCATGAAGCCATAGGTTATAAGCAGAATGCGAGCGAGAAAACTAGATCAGCCTGAAATTACAATTACATCAGAGGCCTGCACTTGCAGGTATTTTGAAAAGAATGCTCCCTTTCCTTCAAAACATATGCTGGCACGTCTTCCGTTCTGAGATGGCACCAGAGCTCTGAGGATATTTCTCGTAAGTTTCCCAATTTAAGTACTAATGGGAATGGTCTCGATTTGCCAGATGCAGTTAATCTACAAATGGCCCTTGCTTGGAGGGCTCTCAGAGCTTGGAGTCTGACTCAAGCAATACAGTGCATGGCATGGATGCAATCCACGAAGACACTCTGCGCTAAACAATGAAACAAACCCATCTTCCACCCTGATGCACTCTAACGCATCCTCATCAAAGGTAGGGCTGGAGAACAATGCCTCCCTCTCTATCTCATTCTCTCTCTCTCTCTCTCTCTCTCTCTCTCTCTCTCTCTCTCTCTCTCTCTCTCTCTCTCTCCCTCTCTCTCCTGAGGCCTCATTCTATTCCATCAGGCAGAGAAGAGCTTTAATTGCCCCTGCCATTCTCGAGGCTTGCTTATGGAGAAAGAAACCCGTGCCATCAGGTCTTAATGATGCCTGGCAACCGCGTGGGATCCAACCAACACGTCGTCAATAGCAACGGAGGCACCAAAAGTCCTCTCTCCCAGCGACGGGAAAGGCGAAGGCTTCCTGAGACTTCATGTCCTCAGAGAGAGAGAGGAGCAGTTCAGCGGAAAATAGCTTTTGGCCCCACATTCGACAACCTAAGTTGGTGCCAGGCCCGGAGGAGACGTGGGCACCCAGACTGCCAGAATCGTCTGACAGGAAGAAATCGCATGTTACCCATCAAATTATACCAGCAATGACTAGCTGAGAGCTAATGGCTGCATTCAAATGTGATCACATTTTTTCCCCAGTTGCTCTTATTCCTGGATTTGTGGAATCCTAATTTCACTTTCACAATTTTCCTATTCAGTAATACACAAAAAAGTCAATACAGAACCAAATACTGTTGCCCAACCATTAACAAAAACATAAAAGCAAACTGTAAAAGTAAGCGATTGACTTGAAGTCCCCCTGTAATCAATAATTTTACCAATTATAAAATAATCACCAAAATGACATATTAAAACATTTTTTTTCCTTGAAAAAAATTCTTCATTCTTCCTTAAAATAGCTTGAACGTAACTCTACACCCATTCCTCATTTAGTAAACACGGTTCTATGAATATGCAAATTTCCCCGCCTCCACAAACTCACACCAACCCAGAGATCCACTCACTGACAATCAACCCATTGACGTGATTGGTAACAAGGTAGACTGTGATGTCAGAAACAATAGCGATATCAAACCGTCTTTGGTTCACAGCAGTTTTAAGGAGAAAACACTCAACGATGGTATTGACTTGCACATAGTTTGTCTTAAAGCATATTAAAAACACCACATAGGCATATAAACAACATTAAAAGCTTGATTTTCACCACAGGGGGACTTTAAAAATTGTGTGGTATAAGCTCTATTGTACATACATTTTGCAAAAATTATTCATTAGCATTCACAACCGACTTATTTAAAGCCACGAACTTCTGTTGTACAATGCAGCAACTCCAGTATCATCTCAGATTTTGAGTTCCACCACTCGTAAACACAACTTCCCTTAGTAAAGTGCTGATAACTCAACAATAAGGTATTTCAGACTCCACTTAAAGGGATACTCCACTTTTTTTGGAAATATGCTCATTTTACCACTGCTCCACAGTTGGGTTTTACCGTTTTCGAATGTATTCAGCCGATTTTTTTTATATTTAGAAGAATATCAGTAACCAGACAGTTTGTGGTCTCATTGACTTCCATAGTATATTTTTTTTCCTACTATGGAAGTCAATGAGACCAGAAAAGGTCTGGTTACTGATATTCTTCTAAATATCAGAAAATTGTCTGAATGGATTTGAAAACGGTAAAACTCAACTGTTTAACTCGGGGGAATGATAAAATGAGCCTATTTCCAAAAAAGTGGAGTGTCCCTTTAAATGCCAAGTTGAAAGCAGTTGAAGCAACAGTGAGAATTTTTTTAAATAATAATTTATTCAATACTAAAAAGGTCGTTCGCATCAAGAACGAGATCTACAAAGATAACTACAATATAAAGATCGATATTACTGTCTACACCAACACACAAATATGTTCTGTTTATTATATGCATGAGCAGCAGTTTTATCCTCTGTTGCTTTAAATGCTCAAACACTTTAAAGTAGGTTGGATTCTAATTGGCTGTCAATGTTTTTATCATTCATCAGTTGGAAATTCAATTTGAAAGTGATTCCAATGATTTTGTTCCTCTGAGGTGTTATCGTTGAGGTGTGGACTCTGCTATTCTTTTAAGTATAGAATGATTTTTTTTTAGCCATGTCTCTATCGTTATCGTTTTTGGTGTTTTTAATTCCAGAAGTTGTGGAAAAATTTCTATTGCTTTTATTTATCTTCTATTTAATGATTATATCACAACAACAAAAAGGCAACTCAGAGCAAAACAACTGAAAAAAGTACACTAAGCAATTTACCAAATTAAAGCACACACAGAACAACATGTATAACATTCAATAGAGCACAAATGCCATCCCATGACACATAATGGAGGTGAAAATGTCATGATGAACTTGTTCTCAATGCGGGACACCTTGCAGCATGATCTGGCCACTTTCACACCATACCTGTTAATCACATCTCCTCCTCTACACTACAGTATCCTGCTGGGCTCACCACGCCTTACCCCTGCAGCTGCTGAGCCGATGTGCTCTTGTGTACATTTGGGATAGCACAAAGCCAGTTCTTGCACATAGATGTGTATTTCACACACAAACACGCGTAGTCGTGAACTCATATCTGTTACCAATTCCAAAGAGGGTCAAATGGGTTGTTTAGATTTGTGTAAAGGTAAAAGCATCATTCGATTGTTAAAGCAATTCAAGGCAAAGGCTTCTAGAACCTACTGAGCTGGTTACGAAGGCTGCATTTTAAGATGTCCTAGGATATGTTCCAAAAAGTAGACATTTTACAGAAGCAATCCAATAATGCATTGCGACAAGCTTCAAGTGGGAAGTTAGTTACTTTCTAAAAGCAAAGAAAGACTTCTGAATCACATGACATATTAGAAAGTCGTGACATATTAAATACTTAGTGTATATAAGCACCATTTGTTGTTCGGTTCATGGGATCTGAGTGTTTGTACCTGAAAACTGTGATGTTTGATGTCAGACTTAAACTGATTGGGTTTGGGATAACAATGTTATCACAATAAGATGAAATTGTGAATGTGGACTGTAGTTTGTAGGCATTTTTCATATGGTTTATGAGGAGACTTGACCAACCAAACAAAATTTCCCATCATTTTCTTGGGATAATCATTTTCAAGAATAAATCCATTTACTTCAACGAAAATCACCTGCCCGCACACCATGTCATAAGTGTGATTTCTGCAGTGAATTTCCCATGAGGACCTTCAAAGGAAGTGAAACTCTCTCTGAGATATTACAGCATGCATGGGCTACAAGCTCTGTCTTACATAAACTTTGCAAAATCCTTCATTACCATTCACAACTGATTTGTTTGAAACCATGAAGCCAATTCCATATTGACACGCAACTCTGCAACAACTACAATATGTCTTCCCTTGATAATTCAAATGTTGGTAACTCATAAATACTGTATTTCCAACTCTAGAAATTTAATGATAACATGATAATGCGACAAGGTGACAATGAAAGAGTCACTTTAGACTCAAATTCGTGTGCTACATGAATTGAAATCAATTGCGAGTCTCTCGTGCGCTTTGCGAGTAGAGCGTCATCTACAGTACGTGGTGCATATCAAATCATTCACTTAGAGTTAGGACACCTATCCAGACAGTAAGCAGTGAGTCAGCTTTCTAGGTTTCGGAATAGAGCTTGAGCTTTTATCTGCTTAAAACCAACCGAACCACACGAGAGCCAGACATCTATAACCAAACCCATACGGCTGTCCAAAGCGCTCTTTGTCAACTAATGAGTCTTTCCAGGCTCGGTTCAGCGCACATCTGTCCAAAAGCGTATGAGTGCTAATTCTCCCCATCTTTATGAGCTCGGTGCAGCGCTGGAATGTGATTAGTTATATGTTGCATTGGGCTCTGTCTCCAGCTTTGTCACCAGCGAATTCTAATCAGTGAGGCAAATCAGCACGGATTGAGCAGAGATGGAGAGGAAATATGATTTTAATCACCATGCAGCGCTCGTGCTCCTGTCTGTCTCATTCACAACGCATTCAGAGACGGAGGAACCATGGAGCAATCAGCCAGACCTCCGCTGTGTCCTATCGAGAAGGACGTGCTTTAATTACCACCAGCCAAGACTCCCTCTCTCTCTCTTTCCTTCTCAGTCTCTGTTTCTCCCTCTCTCTCTCTCTCTCGCTTCCCTAAAAGGAATAATTGCAATAATGAGCCATTTTCATCTAGCTCTCCTTCACCAAAGGATGACAAAAATTACTCATCTTGTTAAAAACTCATATCTACCACAACGTGCATGTGGGATAAGGGAATCTGATGTTGTTCAGCGTGCTTCGAGCTGTACGCAGGCTGTGTACTGTGGGCACATTTGGTCTTAATGAATAATTAGCAGTGTGCTGAGTCACTGTGCTGGAGGGCCTGCACTGGACTCTAATGGAGGTGTTGCCTCACGTCTTCCATCACAGGACTGTCCCCAGTGAACCAATTGCATAGCAGCCTGTGTGAGGCACGGCGGAGTGTGTGCGTGAGCACGCGTGTTAAAAATAACAGCTCTCCCACTTCATGACTCATTCTATGAGCTCTCTGTCCGACACTCCCAAACAGTGTCTGGAAAGAAACCCTAGAGCCAACTCCTTAATTTACTGACTGGTCATTCCTTACCATCTATGTGTGTGTGTGTGTGTGCTGCTATACATTTTATATAAATATCCCCATAGCTAGTTGGTACAGGCAAGATGTGATGCTCTACTGAAGCATCATGCCAGCCAGTCCTGTTATACAGTATGATGTTGTTATGTAACTTTTCACAGGGCTGGTCGAGAATGACAACCGAAGGTGAGAACGACAGATGGAACACAGATGCCACCAGTGCGCACATGATTTAGTCAGACTAGAGACCAGACTAGAAAAACTGCTAAAATCCATAATTGTAGGTTGGGGAAATTTATTTCAGGGTGGGGACTTGTGAATGCGAATCCAGATGTGAATGCAAGCTCGCAGTCAATTGTAAAAAAGGGGCAGAGAATAGACTATGTTTAGAGAAGTCTGTCAAGTAATGACATTTTGGTTAAAATAGGTGCATGGATGTAAAATTTACAATGCGTTTAAAAAATATATTCATTTTTATGTCAAATTGAATTACCACATTGGCAGATTGTTTTAAGCATAAATTTGACAAAACAAGTGAGGTTTATTGTAAGAGTGAGAAAAAAGGATATTCAAATAGAGAAAGAAAAATAAACTAAACATCTTAATATCCCATGCAATATTGTTTCTTAAGTAATTTGATCTTGTTTAAAGGGCGTTTAGATGTTTTTCTTGGAAAACAAGACAAAAATACTGATTGATTGATTAATCACAATGATTTTTTTTTTGCGGTGCACAATAGGAAGCGTGACAGATTATATAAACATTAAAAAGCAATTAAGACAGCACTTCCACACACACACACAAACACAAACCACCTTCTGTCATCTAAGATTTCGAGAGCCGTATCTTCTTTCTATGCCAAGGCAGCAGAACCTGTTCACCTCTTTACCTCTCCATGCTTTGTATTCTGTTAACACACTCCTGCAACAACAACCCCAGCAACCCGTGTCTATGTCTGCAAACACAAAATACTCATAGCCCATTTAAGCTCTCTAATGTACTCCATCCTCCTTTCTTTTTAGAACACAAAGTAAAGAGTGAGCAGAAACCGGATGATCTCTTAAGAGCTGAACTCGTGTAATCACCCCAGATTAGTTATTAAGGAAAATGCCCCCGCTACACAAACACACAACCACACACACACACAAAAGGAATCCTTTTCACATTCAAAAAGAAAGATGACGCCTCTCCATTTACGACCCCCTCCCTTCCACAGGTCTGCAAATGCAACAGGAAATAGGCCTCCATATGTGGCCCCAGCTCATGTTGTGTGAGATGCTCTCACCGATTGGAGTGAATCATTGCCATTATCGGATAGCCGTGCGTATGCGTTGCGCTTTCAACACAGACTCGATAGCTTTCCTGAGTCACTGTGCATATATGGGAAAATCAGGTCAGTACTGATTTGGAGAGTGTATACGGTCTATGGGGAATGGGGGTGGAGGGGGGCCTTTGGGAGTCAATGGGAGTTTATATACCAATGCTCGTTTTCAAAGGCTGCCATCAACTTTGCAATGTCCTGATGATCAGACTCGTGGATATGGCTAGAGAACTGATGACTCTGGCTTTGTGAGAGCAAAGGTAAATCCCACTTTGTCGACTTTGTGCTCTATTTCAGGGGTTTTCAAAGTATGGGGCAGGTCAGGGGAAGGAGTAGGGCTCTACATCCTGGCGACAAGTGTCAATTGATGGCTGTATGTAAATGTGTACACATAGCGCAGGACTGCTTAAAGATACTGACACACTAGATTAAAAAGAAAGAAAATAAAAAGCAGAACGTGCTTGACAAGTTATTAAAAACCCAATAAATATTCATTCAAAGTAAAGAAACGAAATGATCTTATCAGTTCTGTTAACGCTCTCATATTGCTGTCTTTGATTTTGAAATTAGCTGATGATCAATAAAATGCAGCAATATCTGTTGCTTTCGGGGACATGCACTCCATTAAGTGAAGTGTAATTGAAGATCGCATTTATATCCGTTTTGCAAAAACACATTGATGTGACCAGGTGTAAACGGAATTGTTTTGATAAATCAGATAGCTATCCGATCTGAGAAAACGCATGAAGTGGCCATGCAGGTAAGACTTCTAGTTGAAATGCAGTTGCAAAGTTACTTAATAGTAAGTAGTGGATTAAACTTCCATCAAAATGTAGCGGGTAGGATGATGGAGATGAGAAGTGTATCTTTAAGGCCTGCCCACTGGCACTGAATATTTAGATCGTAAGTGACGTGTCCCTTTAAATGTGTCGTGACACATGGATGGAGAAACATTAATGTGGTCTATTGTCAAACTGTAGAGAGTGATAATCGAAAAGAATATTTTTTTTCACAAAATTGATTAATGCGGTCTAAGCGGAAGAGTGAGCTTCTCGGTGTATTGGCTGTGCAAACGGGAGAATCTTGGTCGGGCGTCTACCTGTATGGTGACCAGTAAAAGTCTATCGAAATAATAGCGAGGAGTGATTCTACATGGGTTTGCACTGCAGTAACAAGCAATCCTGGAAAGAGCGTGTACAGCTAAGAGTCACCTACACCGTTTAACTTTGTTACTGGGTGTATTGTTCTAATTCATTTAGGCTGGTGTCCAGAGAAGAGAACGAGGACTGCGGTCATCAGTCTAATTAGCCACTTATTTTCCTGGGTTCAATTATTCTGTTTTACTTCTTGTGTAAGTGTGTCTTGGAGCCCGACTGCAACCAATCTGTGACGATCTGGACCTAGGTGGGCTTAGGGTGGAGTCCTGCTGGTGGCAGCTCGTTACTTTAATTGTTTTTTTTGTTTTTTGTCTGTTAATAATTATCTATCCCAATATTCAGCAATATTTACTTTGGGTATGGTGTTACCCTTCCCATGTCATTCAACTTGTACATGTTGCCATTACTGTGATTTGGCTGCTCTTATGTGACTGAAAAAATTAGGCAAAATACCATTTGATTACACATAGAAAAGTTATAGGAATTATTTTTCACCTAAAAAAGGTTTATAAGCCTATAAGCCTTTAAAATCCTTGATACTGATTCAATTTGCTAATGATTTCTTAATATTCCCAATTGTCTGTGTTTCCCTTCAGCAGAACAATTATTCATTTAAAAAAGTAAATTTGAAGCTATATTATTTAAAACTGGCATGGTCCTAATTTAGCCTGAAACACTTTTGGGCTATGGTAAGGAAATTAGTTAACTAGTTAGTTAGTTGGTTTCTTTCTCCCTCCCTCCCTCCCTCTACTCAACTAGGTCACAATAGCATCTAATATAGACCAGGGCTTCCCATGAAAAGGCAATAGAATAATCTAAAAGAGTGTTATAGCCTTCATATACAATAAGATGTTTGTATGTGATAAAATCTTAGATTCATAGTTTTCCGGAGAACCAAATAACCCCTAAAACCATGACCCATATATAAATAAAAAGCCACCTTTATTCATAATGCAACTATTGATTCTAGCTTTGTTACCGAATTCTACTTTACATTGTTTACAGAGATAATTTACTAGTGGTAAAGTAAAAAAAAAAAAAAAATATGATTGGATTTGTCTTCTCAGAATAAAAGATGTTTTTCAATTCATGCATGCTATTAGTAATGCTTATTTTCAAGCATTCAATATAGTGATATTTTGCCATTCACTATGCAGTCTGTCAAGGATATTTGGTGATGCTAAATCATTCAGAATGAAAGCAAATTTAGTAGAATCTAATATTTACTTTGAATAAATATGTAAAGGATTTTTTTTCTAAAATATTGTATTTTTTATATTTGATTTCATTTATTTAAAAAAATATAATTATTGTATTCATATTTATTTAAATTCTTTTACATTTTCACGTTCTTGTACAAATTCGTCACATTTTTGTTGTAAAATATCCTTAAGAATTATGTTTGATGTACGAACAAGACAACATTTTTATTATATCATCAAAAACTAGTGCAGAGTGAAAACCTTAGTAACTCGCTAGCACCAAATTCATTGATTCAGCCAAAAATTCCCATATAAATATTCATTAAAAAAAAAAAAAAAAAGATAAGAAAAGCAACTGGGATATTTGGTCCTTCAGGCTTAATGAGCATGATGTGAACACTGAATGGCCCGCTGGGTGTGTATGTGTGTCCATGCTCATCAGCCAATAAAAGCTTGTCTGTCAGCCTGACAACATTCCTGTAACACCACATGATTCAGCAAAACTCCACCATTAATACCACCAGAGTTAAACTTTTTTTAAACTTTTTGGTACCGCAGGCGCACACACACCGTAGATTGGGAGACAGCTTTCAATTTCAACACTAAATCATCAATGTATTATTAAATGCCTTGCTTAGCGCCATGCTAGTACCAAGAAGCCCAAAGTCCCACTCCATCTTGAATTAACATCTGCTGGAAACAGGGGGAATTGGATGGGAGTTTGGCAGAGTTTGATAGATAGGCTGGAATAAGAAAATCTCACTCACTTTGACAGCATAAGCGCTGCCCAGCTCTGTCTTGATGCTAGCATTATGTTATCGGCCTATAAGACTGCAGTGTAACAATGAGCCAATATAGCCAATTATGCCAACAAATCTGACAACCTAGACATATTTTTGCATTTTACCTCAGTTTCTATCTGAACTTCAGCTTAAAGTTCTCAAGTCTGTTTACATTTTACGCTACTGCATCACTATAAAAAAATAATAATAAATAAAAAAAATTCTAAGTTTATTCTTATGTCATTAACTACTTTAATAACAGCGGTCTCTGTGCTATGATGTTTTCTGCAACCCGACTGAGATATCTCCAATTTTGAATGTGTATTTAAGAAACTTAACTGATTAAAAACAAATTTCTTTAATATTTACTCAAAAATGCAAGATTTGAGATGCATCTATAATTACTAGGAGTTACAATATCTGAATTCCCTCCCCTTTTTTTGTACAGGTTTCACTAGGGTCGATTTAAGATCACACGGAAAAATGCCAAGCTGTAGAGGGTGATTTACTATCTCAAGGATATCATTAGATGCTACATTAAAGATATAAGAGAGGTAGAAATTGGATCAAGAGAACAAGTGGATGGTTTTAGTTCTGTTACTACCTTTCTTAGGGTCTCAAGATCAACCAAAGTAAACCTTTCCATTAAGTATAATATGCGCTAGGTAGAGGAGGGTGCATCTTGTTTTTATTTTTGTTTGCCGAGCAGATTCCTGATCTAATATTTATAAGTTTATCTCTGAAGTAGCCAGCAAACTCTTGACATGGTAACACAGAACTGCAATCAATTTTGTGAAAAAATATTCTTTTCGTAAGCTAAAATATTCTTTTCATAAGTCATATAATGCATTGTGAAATTTTCTGCTACTTCAGACGTAAATTAAGAAAAAAAAATTAAGGCACAGAAGGATCAGTACTAATAAAGAAATCACAAAATGGTCGGATAATGCAAGATCAACAGAAGTTATATTGATGTTTAATCCATATGCTATGACTAACTCCAATGTGTGACCATGTTTGTGGGTCAGTATGTTTACATGCAGTTCCAAGAATTAATTTCCTCTGATATTTGAAAAATTATCAACATGTATATTAAAACTAGTCAACCATTTCCCTAAACACAAACTCAGAAAAAAGGCTACAGACAAATAACCAAAACATACAGGCATAATTAAATGAGGTCAGTATAATGTGTATGTATATAGACTCACCTAAAGGATTATTAGGAACACCATACTAATATTATGTTTTTGCCTATTCTTTATAAATGTTGGCCCATATTGATACGATAGCATCTTGCGGTTGATGGAGATTTGTGGGATGTACATCCAGGGCACGAAGCTCCCATTCCACCACATCCCAAAGATGCTCTATTGGGTTGAGATCTGGTGACTGTGGGGGCCATTTTAGTACAGTGAACTCATTGTCATGTTCAAGAAACAAATTTGAAATGATTTAAGCTTTGTGGCATGGTGCATTATCCTGCTGGAAGTAGCCATCAGAGTATGGACATGGTCAGAAACAATGCTCAGGTAGGCAGTGGCATTTAATAGATGCCCAGTTGGCACTAAGGGGCCTAAAGTGTGCCAAGAAAACATCTCCCACACCATTACACCACCACCACCAGCCTGCACAGTGGTAACAAGGCATGATGGATCCATGTTCTCATTCTGTTTGTGCCAAATTTTGACTCTACCATCTGAATGTCTCAACAGAAATCGAGAATCGTCAGACCAGGCAACATTTTTCCAGTCTTCAATTGTCCAATTTTGGTGAGCTCTTGCAAATTGTAGCCTATTTTTCCTGTATGTAGTGAAGATGATTGGTATCCGGTGGGGTCTTCTGCTGTTGTAGCCCATCTGCCACAAGGTTGTGGATGTTGTGTCTTCACAAATGCTTTGCTGCATACCTCGACTGTAACGAGTGGTTATTGCAGTCAAAGTTGCTCTTCTATCAGCTTGAATCAGTCGGCCCATTCTCCTCTGACCTCTAGCATCAACAAAGCATTTTCGCCCACAGGACAGCCACATACTGGATGTTTTTCCCTTTTCACACCATTCTTTGTAAACCCTAGAAATGGTTGTGTTTTAAAATCCCAGTAACTGAGCAGATTTTGAAATACTCAGACCGGCCCGTCTGGCACCAACAACCATGCCACACACAAAACTGCTTAAATCACCTTTCTTTCCCATTCTGACATTCAGTTTGGAGTTCAGGAGATTGTCTTGACCAGGACCACACCCCTAAATGCACTGAAGCAACTGCCATGTGATTGGTTGATTAGATAATTGCATTAATGTGAAATTGCAGGTGTTCCTAATAATTCTTTAGGTGCATGTATAATATACACATAAATGAAATCCATCCAATTTTGTTCTTTCCCAAGCTGCCTTCACCAACAATGCTATTTTTGTCTAAGCCAATGCCACACATCAGACAAAGTGGTGTGTGTGTGTGTGTGTGTGTGTGTGTGGGGGGTGGTTAAGGGGTGGCGGGGGTTGGTTGGCGACTCATTAAACCTGTAAGATTGTGAAATGGGCCAGGTTTCCTTCTGTTTCCCTCTTCCTCTCTTTTTCTCACTGCCTTTCTCTTCCTCTGTGTATAAATGGCTCACTGAGGAAAGGAAACCCTCTGGGGTCATGGAGATTCTAGCCAGACAAAATCACATCTTCTCCTGAGGACGCTTTCTCCACCTCAAACCAAAGCTTACCCTCAGCCTGCTCAAGTTCTGATCCTAACTGTGGCACTTTTCTGACAGGAAAGAATACAAGTAAGGCCATTTTAAATGGTAATTTCTCTACTGAAGCGTTACAATAATCTGATGTCATCTCTTGTAGTTAGACAGTTAGCTCCCAGTTAGCTCCCAAAACCAAACTAAGAGCTAAAGTAAAAAACAAGAACACAAAAAAGTGAAAAAAAGAAGCAGGAATGCAGTATATTAATCATTTTGCAAGTGTAACGACACTGTCGCCGTCATATCTGCTTTTCTAAGAATGTTGCTATGGTAAGATTAACTTAACTAACAAGCATCGTTAGGTACCTATAAGAGTAATGCGATCATATGCTGGAATTATGTGAGATCACATACAGTATTCATAAGTGTGACAGCTCTCTCTTGAACTCCTGCTGAGACGTCTCACTGCTGATCCAGGTCCAGAACCTCCCACCTGAACTTCTCCTTAGCTATTATTTGACTAGATTTGACTGTTTTCAGATCAGCTGAAAAGGGCAACCGTCAAAACACCCCCAGTCAACAATATCACCCATCATTGCATAAACATTTGCTCAGATGGTTGTATGAATAATGCACAAAATCTTTCTCTAGAATTACTCTCCATCACTGATGTAGATAGGCACTGGCTTCTATCATTGTGTGTGTGTGACATGTACACACCACAATCTGTGCAAAAATTTCATTAATATCATTAAGAAATCTTATAACAAACTAACAAGAATGATTATTATTAATATAAATGATGCTTTAATTATTATTACTATAATATTTATATTATATTATATTTATAATATAATATTATACTATTTTTGTTGATTTTAATATTTAATTACACAACATATTAACTAAATAAAATATTAACTTTATTTTACACACATTCATGTAATTATCATATTTAAATAATATTAATAATAATACAATTTAATAGTTATAAATTACCATAATACTTTAAAATAATTATAGTATTGATAATTAATAATTATAATAAAGTTAATTAAAAATTATTATAATTTGTTTAAACAATTAACAGCCGTGACATCAACAATAGTATGTAAAAATAATAATTATTAGATAATAAAGGAAAAAAAATATAAATTTTCCATGATGGAGGTCCAGTGCATACTAAATAACATCGGCCTGTGTCGTGCCACTGGTTGGCATTATATAACACCTCTGTGCAATATATTCACACCTATGGCTGCATTATCAGTGGCGGTTTAATGAGCCCCAGTTGTACAAGCAACTCTTCTCTGCTCTTTGTTCCACAGGTAAATCAACAACACCCCCATCCAGCAAAGCCCTGCCGCAACTCACATTCAACTTCAAATCTCTCAACTTTCAGAGTCACAGTCATTCTCCTGAGGTGGAGATGCTTAAGACAGACGTTTCATTTTGCCCTGAAACACGCACAATTAGCCAGTGTTCAAAATCACGATTTGCTTAAAAGTATTACATAAGAATCAACTGTCAGACTAAGGTAAAAAAAATCAATTTTATGGTCTCTAATTATTGAGTGTCATGCGTATATGTAGTTGGGAACAACCATCAGTCAGTCAGATAGCCATAGCATTGCAGTTTGAAAGGCAAAGAGGTAGCGGAGCTTACTTTATCAGACAGCTACTCTGCAGCTCTGTGTGTTGGAATGCAAAAGTGATGTCTTCAT